>VZRE01002185.1:211889-242013 GCA_013396775.1 Cephalopterus ornatus
GGGCTGTGGGGGTTGGAGGGAGGAGGGGGGATTGTGAGCAGCAGAGTGCAATCCAGAGAAGGTGTTCTTCTGACCTTTCTTTAGAAGAGAAAAGATGTTTGAGGTGGTGCTGCCCTCAGCGAGGCTGGACAGCAGGTGCCATGGAAGGTGCAGGTCTGGGCCAGAGGTGGGAGGGAAGGCACCCCGGGAAGGAACCTTAACCTGATGAGACACCATGGTAATTGATGTCCTGTGAAGAAAACAGACAGATGTCCCTTTACATGGTACTTTAGATACTTGAACTACATTTGAAATGCAGCAGAGTGGATCTGGCTCCAAGGGAGAGGTCTGTCCCAGTAGACGCATCCTGAAAATCACGGTTCTCTTCAGCAAGCAAATGCCTCCTGGGAGCCTGTGTGTGAGCTGCTGCTACCTGCTCGCTCCCCAGGCTGCTCCCTGTAAGCAGATCGCAATAAGTACCCATATCCTGCTCTCCACCCACTTCCAGCTGCAGGTTGTGTTGCATGGTGCCGTATTTGTCTGGTGTAGATGAGCAAAATGATTTTATGCGCATCTGCACCCTGTCTCTGCTGTGGCAGTGGGACGGAAGGTGTTTCCTGCCCTCATGCCTTGCTGTCCAGCCCCCTCCCAGCACCTCCCATTGCTTCTGCTACTCCCTCCCTAAATGCCTTTGACAACAGTGTTAGCCTGGGCTTAATGTCACGTGGACACTTTAAGGAAAAGAAAAATCTGCTCTGTTGCCAGATCCAACTGTGTCTGTGGGCTACAGGAAACAAATAAACATCATTGGAAAATGCATAATGCTCGACTCTGTTCATTTTTAATAGTCAAACCACGCATCCTCTCAAAATCTCTTGCTGTCTGACTTCTCTTTCTGTTCTAATGTCTCTCTCTAGGTCTTGAAATACACTTGCAATATACTTCAGTGAAAAACAGAGGACTTAGCTGCATGTATTCATTTTTGAGCTGAAACACCTGCCTTAAATAACCTCTCCCTCCATCCCTAATCCTTAAATCCTGTGGAGCATTTGCAGGTTGCCTATGCCTGATCCAGCAGTCTGAGCTGACATGAGCTGCCCCTGTCCTCACTATGTCAACATCTTTTGACCCAGTATTTTGTGTCTACTCTTGCACCCAGGTCTTAGACTGCAGCTGCGTGGCGAAGGCTTTTTGAGGAATTGGAGCTGCTCAGTCACCAGAACAAGAAAAACTCCATCAATGACTGGACACTGTTGTGCTGTCTGCAGGTTACAAGAGCATGAAAATGCCCATCTGCAGTCTAGGGGAAGAGGAACTGAGCAAGGCAGTGTGCCAAGAAGAACCCTCAGATCACAATGCTTTTTTTTACTCTGCAGGGTTCCCAGAGCCTTTGCAAACTTCATTGAACAAAACCAGGTCCCTGCTTGGATGGTAGCAGTCAGTGGCACACGAGTGTCACTGCCCACTCCTCAAAAACTGTATGCAGTCGTTCTCACCGTCCTTGCATCACATAGTTATTACTGTGTCTTCCTTCTTTCTGCATATGTGCAGCAGTATTTGGCAAACACATCCCCTTATACTACGTTCTAGCATCCTTTAGGCTTTTGAATTTAATCTGGCAGTCTCTAGAAAAGCACTTACTGGGTCACTGGTTAGTTTAAATTCCCAGAGGCTCTGTATTAATTTGTTAGCTCACTCTATAAGCAAATCCTTAGTTCCTGGGATCTATCCTGAGGGGCTGGGTGGGGCAACATCCCCTCCCTGAGGGCTTTCCCCACATGCATTGCCGAAGTGTTGGTGCAGCATTGGTGCAACACGTCAGACTAAGCCTCCCAAGGCACAGCTTGTGGAGATGTGGGAGCCTCAGCACCACCCATTTCAGTCTATGGAGCTGTTTCTGCCATGCAGTGTCATGTTGGGGTGGGCACAGTGCTGCCAATTCTGGCTCACAGTGCTGTCATGTGTAGGTAGGGCAGAACAGATGAGTTCGTCAAGAGTTGCATCTCAAGAGTGGGCTGCATGAACAAAGTCCATTACAGTCAGGCGAATTTTCAATGCCCACTCCCACAAGAGGCCCACCAGCAAGGGAATTAGGACATGAAACTCCAATTGCCTCTCTGAAGAGGCAGCTGCATTCTCCATGGTCTTCCTTCTGCTTTCCATGCCCAGGTGACATCTCCCGTGCACATTCAGCACTCAGCACTTCAGGTGAAACTGCAGTGCCAGACAAGCAGCTGGTGTTTGGGGTTATACAAAACAGATGGGATTTTTCTTGAAAGCTTCTTGTTCTGATTTTGTGAATCTGTTTATTTTCTGTACTGCAGGGAAATGTCATTGCTGTGCAGCCCCTGTCTCCCCTCAGCACAGTTCTAACTAGCTGGAGACCCAGGGTATGAAAATACTGATATTGGAATGAAAGTAATTTGTACTCAGCTGCTTCTAGAACAGCAAAAAAAAGACCAAAAATCAAAAATGTGTAGCTGCCAAAAAGATGTGCATTCTGCCAGAGTGAGCAGGACCAGACTCAGACAGACCTGGCCAGAGCAGAGCTGGACAGGGAAACATGAACCTCAGGAGAAGTAAATGAAAGCCAAAATGCAGATTCTGCCACAGCTGGGCTGAACCCAAAACATGCATCTGCCACACTCATATACAACCCAGACATTGACTGTTTGAAGCTGCCTTTGAAGGCTTGGACTTGTGGCTTCAGAGTGGGTTTGAATTCTGGGCTAATGAGTAGCCCCATCCCCTTCTCTGCCCCTCCTCAGAGGGCTATAAGGCTGTTCTCTGTAGCCCCAATTCAGCAAGCAGCTTAATATTCTGGCACTTGCTTCTCCACGAGATTGCTTGTCTAAAAAAGTGTTTGGATTCCCACAGTAGTTCATTTAACCAGACTTTTCAAAGGAGTCCCTCTCCCTCACTATCCTTCTCTACAGAGGAATAAACAAGATGAAACAGGAAGCAAAATCAAAAGAAGAATAGAAAAGGCAAAGAAAAAGAAAAAAATCTGAAGGAGTAAAGGAGAGCCACAGCCACAGAACAGATGAAATAAACCCATTGTTGGGTCTCTTCTCCTCCAAACCAAGCCAGAATCTGCAGGGAGCAGTTTGGGAGTCTTTTATATATATATAAGGGAGTAGATAGAAAAGTAATCAATGAAAGTGTTGGAATTTCCCCCTTTTATCATGAAAACTGCTCCAAAGAATCTGCTGAATTTAATGACAGATAATTCGGGATAAAAAAAAAAGCAGTGGTCCGTCGGTGTGTGGGATGTAGCCATGGCCCTCACTCCTGAGCATCGGAGTTTCTGTTAAGAAGCACCAGGCAACCCAGTGATGGCATCTGGGGGCTCCCAGTGGATCCCACAGTGCAGGATTGTGACTTAGCTTCTGCAGCCAGGAAAAACACTAGTGGGCCCAACCTCAGCACACGCTGCCATACAGGGGCAGGGAAGGCACACCTCATCCCACCCACCTCCATGTGCCAAGGGAGGATCCAACCTGTGTGAAGAGAGCAGGAACTGACCTGACTGTTAAGTGGGCGACTTCAGCTGGGGATGGGGTTTGCTTGGGAGACTGGAAGCTCTGGAGCCCTGAATCACCAATGGAGGGAACCAGGTTCCCTGAAAGAGTGACTCAAATAGCTGAAGTTAGCTGCTGGTCTCAGATCCAGCTTTAGAGACCCCTTGGTCAGCTGTGAGTGCTGGACCTGGTGACGGCTGGCTCTGGCTTACATGGTGTGAACTCCCTGCTCCCTCTCAGCTGCCCGAATGCCAGCTCCACACGGGGCCTGCCTTGGTGTGGTGCCAACATTGGGCTCACAGGGGCAGGATGGAGGGATTTGGTGCAGAGCTCAGCACAGGTCAGCAGTGGAGGAGCCTACCGGCACCCACGGGCTCTCCTCAGCAGATGAGTCAACCCAGGAAAGAGAGAAACAAAAACAAGCAGATGGAAGTAGTGGAACTGACACATAGAAGACAAGTGAGGAGGACTTGAGGCCCCTAATTAATGCCTGCAGAAAAACTGATGAGCAACACTGCCAGTGCAGGTGTCCTACCAAAAGAAGCATTCCTTACCCGAGGGGTAGGCTGAGCAGCTCACTGACAGGGACAGCCAGCCCCTTCCGTCTGGGTCTCAGCCGAAATTGTTCTGCTCCCGCGAGTGGTAACTTGTTGATGCTTTTCCAGCCCCGATCTCTCTGCAGCAGCTGCTCTGCAAGGCCAGAGTCCCACTGCAGGTCAGCAGGGCCTTGGGAAGGTCTCCGGTGTTCTGTGCACCCGTGGGCAATGCCCTGCTAGGGGCGGGAATGTCGTGGGAAAGGCAATTGCAGGGCAGGGGCCGAAGGGGCTCCTGACCCACCACAAGGGCTCGTGGATGGTCTGTGTGCCTACGGCGCCAGGTCACCAGCTCTGCAACAGTCCTTCCACTAACAATGCTGATGAGAGATAACTAATCAGTATATGTGAGATAGCAAGAATTATAATAAAACTCTATTATGATTCCAAGATGGGCTTTATGTGTTTATTAATGGACACCTTCCAAATCAAGATAATGTTACAGTGACAATTACCTGTCAGCAATCCCATCTGTACTAATTGTTCTGGTATTTAGTAATAACATTGAATATAATGAAGTTAAATTATTGAAAAGAAAGATATAAAGCCTTTATTAATAATTGATAACATCTTTCTGGTGTATTATTTTAGTAAAGTTCCATGACCTGTAAGATTAGCAGTCAGAGGACCCCAGGGAAAAGGAAGGAGAATGGGTGAGAAAGTAATCAAAAGCAGCTGAAGAATTCATTTCTTCTGTTTTTATTTACTGTCAAGCTCAAGAACTGCAGTTGGGGATTAAATCTTTCCAGATTGGACCACTGAATCAGGGCCCTGTTGTGTTGGAAGGGGGGGTTATAGCTGCTCAGAGGCAGCACACCTGACATCTGTTCGAATATAAAATGTCTTTGCTTTCTAACAGTGAAGTGAAACTCCCGTTATTAAGCACAGGACCAGTTTCACCTATTAAATGCTCAGAGGAAGATCAGGGTTAGACCTCTGTGAGGCACTGTGGGAGGAAGGCAGCTTGGGAGCAGGTGGTGGGGCTGCAATCTGTTTATGCAGGTGGATAGGAAGAGGCCAATGCAAGAATCCAGCACTGTTCCCAGCTCTAACCTTTCACAATCATGGCAAATAGATAACATCAGGGAGACCTGCCCAGTTCAGTGTGAATCTGAGGCCAGAAGCACAGAGGAGACACTGGCGCTCCTGGCAATGGCCCTGCTTTGTTTTTCAGTCTGCCTCTGTCATAAAATTCTTTTCTCTGTTTTATCAGTGCCCTGTTCCAATCAAGTGCTAAACATAAAAAATGACAAAGAACCGCTAATCTAAGGTGAAACTGAGCTGCAAATGAACCACACCGACAGTTCCATGTATTTACCCTGACCCCAGATGATTTCTACAACTGTAAATTAATCATCTTATTTCATTTACTCAATCAACCCATTGTAATCAATTGAAATGTATATATGCAAAACGACAAATGCTTCTCTCAGCAAGGGCCTTGAGGGAACGTGCATGTCAGCAGCCATGCTCTGTAAAGCTTGTTCCATTTATATAAATGAATAAATACAAATGCTGAGAACTTCATGATCTGAATATTAATTCAGGTAATTAAACATGTTTATTCTGGCAGATGACTGCATGCCAGCCCCTGGGGAGGCTCCACGAACAGAACCTCTTCCCTGAGTCTCTTGCTCTTGCCTGTACTGCATGAATATATTCATGGCCCTTGATTTATCGCCACAGAAAGGTGGGAAAGGGAGGCACAAAGGCCATCAATTAGGAAAGACAATTATGTGCAAGACACAGATGAAATTTCCTCCTTTTTGACCGGGTTTGTTAATATCGAGGTGGTGGAACAAGCCTAGCGTGGTGCTTTGAAATTGTAACTGAGCCTGAAGATTGGCATCTGCTGCCAGAGTGTTACAGTGTGGCACGGCCATTGTATGGCTGGTAGCAGTAGATAGAATAGCTTCCAGCCCCATGCAGGACACCTCAGGGAGCCTTTCCAAGTGAAGTCTTGCCCAGTTGAAGTCAGCAGGACTGGGCTTGGAGCAGCTGCCCACAAGAGTCCTCCTGGGCTCTGCTGTGATGCTGCCACCGCAGCCTCAGTCCTGCTCCCTGGGGGAAAGGAGCCACACAGACTCGGGCTGCTTTTGTTACAATGCTCTATAACTGTGAGGAGTTAAAGAAAAGCTCTGTAGGTCAGAGTTAAATCTATGTTTACCTGTGTATGCTTTCTCCACATCCAGCCAGATTCCCAGCTCCTTGGTTCTCATTTACAACAGCAGAAAATGTTTTACTTGCTATGGGACCGGGGCAGGGGAAACTGCAAGCCCTGCAGTCTGGGTGCCAGAGTCATATTAGGATTAAGAAGGGGTCAGTGGTTTTTAGAGCACTGCATGATGATCAGCAAAATAACGAGCTGCTCTGAGAGCCCAGTTTTCTGGGCAGGGCTCTGCCAGCAGGGCTTTGATTAGTATTGCCAGCACACACTCACACAGATGCACAGCTGGTTGCTTGGCTAAGGGTAGAGATAATTCAGTCTCCTTTCCCCCTTCTTTGCAACTCTCAAGAAAAACATTAACTGCAGGACTCGCCACACAAACCTCTCTTAAATTTACTGACCATATAAAAACTAAAATTAATTATTAATTTAAAAATTGAAATTTCTATTTCTGTGCTTGACTGTTCTCAAGGAAAGAGTACAGAACTCTGCAACATACACTGAACAGTCTGAAGTCTGCACCCTTTATAGGGAACAGCCCTGAATTTTCTCCCTGGGACAAGGGAAAACAGGTTTCCTTAATCTGCTAATCTAGAGCAAAAGTCTGGAGAGGAAAAAGGGCATCCTACTAGGCTATAAAAACTTAGTTCCCCAGAGCAGCAGCAGGAAGGCAGCTTTAAAACAATCAGCCTCTGGAGTTCCCTGTGTGTCACAGTATGCCAGTCCAAGAAAAGGCTCTAGTTCTATGCCATGACAAATAATCACAATGACCAGGCGAGAAACAGGTTACAAAAAATTCTTTGATGTTTTCCCCCACCCACGCTCCCTTCCAGCAACAGTGACAGTCCATCAGTACTTGATTCATAGGGAGGCTTTGGGCACCAACTGTTGGTCTAATCCTGAACTGGTTTGAGGTGTTCCAGTACTGATGATTTTTCTGCAAGAGATTTCTTAAGCAGAAATAGAGCCTCAGTGAATTAAAAAGTCTTCCAAGACAGGAATGAGAAACATGTGAGAGTGTAAGCAGGGGTGGGGGAAGCCTCCACGTACCTCCTAAGAAAGTTTCTGGAGAGGTTCTTATGAATAGGGGAAAATGAACAATAGAATTAAAAGCTCGTGGGAAATGGCTGACCCAGCATCCCTCCAGGAGCATAAATAGCTGCACTCATTCACTGCGTTCCCTTTGGATCAGTCTGCCCTTTGTCAAATCTTGTCTGGTAAATGCTTGAAAAGGATCTCAGCAGCAGCTCTGCCAGCTTCAGGAGAGGCTCAATCTTAACTCGGGGTTTTTTTCCTGTTCTGCACCTCTCCACCAAATGGGCTACCAGAGCCTGGCCTGGCTGGAAGAGCTAAGCCAGCCCCTAACACAGATCATGTTGTTGGAACCCTGCACACGTGAAGGATTGCACCAACACCAGCCTGAGCTGAAATGGCCTTAGCCAGCTTACACAGGGCAGGACACAGCCACATGCTGATGGCTTGTCTATCTTTGGCTTGCCCTTCAACTTGTGAGGGTTTTCTGGTCAGCAAAACCTGGCACAATGAGACACATCCAACTTTCCAGCCCAGCACAGGCTCCCTCCAGCACAGCCCAGCCTGTATCCACTGTAAGCTCAGTGCCACCCCTCCAATCCTCCCCAGCTGTAGGGCATTGCACTGACACTGAGAACCTGGCTGCAGGTGTGTCTTCAGCCAGAAACTTGGAAACACCTGGCACGTACATGTGGACACAGGTGATCACACTGCACATACATGCAAGGTATAGGCATGGAAACACTTCAGTAATTAAGCAGCATTCATATTTCTGGACATTTTGGTTCACAGGGAAGAGAATTTAGAGGTTGCTTGGGCACAGTCTCAGATTTCATTAACTGACACAGCCGTAGCATCCCAGGAGCTGTTGGCTGTGACATGACAGAAGAGACTGTAACAAAGTGAGTGCAGTGACTGCATCCTGTCTGGTGGAAGCATAGGGAGAGCAGACAGCTGGTTCTCCAGAGAGGCAGAAGAATTAGTTGTGCACTTGAACAATTTTTTGATGACCAGTAGCGCTATTCAGGAGCTCCAGGAAAGCCAGCTCTCATACTGCAGAGTACCATCCCCACAGGGACCAGAAGGAAAGAACTGCTTCTCTGCACAGCTCAATCCAACTGAGCAGAGCCTTTCTTTTGTGCTTTTCACCCAGCAATTAGGTACTGACGAGGGGAGGAGAAAAAAAATGCAGTAAGACCAAAGCTTGCAATAAAACCAGTCTCGCAGCTCATAAAAAAAAATACAAACAAAAATTCTGTCAGCTGTTTCTCCTGCAACCTTTTGACTTCCAACAGCAACTTCAGTACTGGAATTGTACTTCTGCAGCTGGGTTAGGGCATGTCACCTTGACATCCAAAGGCCATGTCAAGCCAGATGACTGCCTCGAGTTGCACTCAGGCCTCTGACTTGTCCAAGGGCTGAGTGCTGCAGGGACTGAGCAGGGATGGCAGCCGGCAAGGAGGGAGGGAGAGGCTTTATGTTCTGCCGAAAATCTGAACTTTACAGTACATCATCTCCTGAAAGCTTTTTTTTTTTCCAAAGTAGATGTTACAGCAGCACTGGATATGTGAATAAGACACAGCCTGCCCTCACTGATGGCCTGTGAAGAAAAGTACCTGTTGCCTATCAAATACTATCATTCCAGCATGCTCAACATTAAAGGCTCAGAGCCTGATGGGCTTGGAATGTCTTTGCTTCACAGTAGAACAAGGAACTGCTTTGCAGAAGTGCTCTTTGCATCAAAGAAACAAGCAAACAAGAACTGATGCTTTTCAAGTCTAAGTTGAGGCTTATAAGCAGCTGGGAGGCAGCTTCACTGCTTGGCCTCAGCTAACACCCTCTGTCCTGTGAAGCAGTTCATGGGCATTTCCTACCGAGAGGGATTATTATAGATTATGCACAAGGTTTTTATTCATAACATCAGCAAAATAAAACAGACATCAGACCCAAGATGAAAACAATCCTACAAATCACCAACAATAATTATAGGAACACACTGAATATTTCTTTGATTTACCATTAACTCCAGTAATGAGTCACACAAGAGTTCTAATTGCATCCATGAATAAGCTACTCTCTTAAAAGTGTCCTCAGATCTGCAAGGAAACAATTCTGTCTATAGATCCAGAGGGAGGATTTTAAAGATAAAGTAAATCAGTGAAAAGCTGTAGAAGTACTCATGGCTGCTCATCAGCAGTATGAGTAGGTCGGATACCAAAATATGGACAATTCCACAGGATTTAAAAGGAACGCTATATGTCCGATTTAAGGCACCCACAGAAAAGGCAGCAGATTAAAGTTGTTGGAAAAGATACCTCTCTGTTGAACAGGTCCCTACCATCCCACGCCACAGTTCAGCCCTTGCCAGCCTCCTTTCACAGGGAAGGAGGAGTTGCTCTGGCAAACAGACACTGCCTAGGGCTGGAATGCCTTCACCCTGGACACAAAAATGATCCTCATCTATCTAGGAGCAGAAACACTAGAACTCAAAGCAGGGGCAGTAATATCTAGCCTCAGTCAGGAGAGAGGAATCAATCCCATATGTAAAGTCTTTCAAGATCCACCACTTGCTGGGATTGCAGAATGAGTGTCTCTCACAACTTGGGCAGTACCAGCACAACTCACCTGCCAGCACCCCATGTCCTTCAATCTGCTTGTACCAGAGCCAGGGCAGAAAAGGCTCAGGCACTCTGAAGTCAGTGAAGTCTCATGAATATGTGCTCCACTGTGGGCCTGTGCAGAGAAAGACCCCAGCCACACAAGCTTCCCCTTCTAGAAGCCCTGTGCCATACTAAGCACACATCCCAAATTCTGCCATCCATCCCATAAGCATGGAGCTGCAACTCCCCTGAGCAAAGGAGGTAGGAGAGTTTGAGTTTCAATAAATTAGAGATGCACTTTTGCACTAAAGTCCCTTTCCAAACCAAAATGACCTATGAAATGGCACAGCAGGGAGTGCAGCCTGAAGAGTTCCCCTCCCCCAAACCCTAAGCAGGAAAGAGGAGAGACTACTGCAGGAATCCCACCTGCTGTCTTGTCTTTGCTTCCTACATATTAAATGGATTTGTCACTTTAATATTCTTTTAAAGCAAGCCTCAAAGCTAGTAGATGCATTTAAAACCTCTCCATTACAGCACAGAGAGCAAGCCCCCCTCCACCTCCTTTTTGAGCAGAAGCTGCTACCCACAATCTATCAGGAATGTAACGGGTGTTCCCCTGCAAACAGCCATCACCACCACCTTTACCTTGTGTACTGAGTCTAAAATCAGGCTACAGAGTGGGAAAAGCAGTGTGCTGGCACCATCCTCCATGTTCAGGTTGTATTAAGAACTGACATAATGTGGCAGCTGTATTAAAGGAGATTCTCAATTATCCGCCACCCCCTACTGCTTTATCCTTCTTCAGGCTAAACAAACCCAACTGGAATTTCTAGCATGTGGACTCTTCCAATGCATCAGTCAACATGCCATGCAGGTGTTTCCAACAGCAGCAGCTGTGGCTGCATGTTAAAGAGTTCTGAGCAAGGAACTAAGTCGAGGAGGGAAGAAGAGGAATGACAATATGGTTGAGTGTCAGAGGAAGGAGAAAGGCAACAGGGGCACAGGAAAAACATTTTAGATACAGATGCGCTCCACCATGGTCCAGGAGACCATTTTGTCCTCTTAAAGGCCAGAAACTCCTCTTGAGAAGCAATAGAATCCTATGTCAAAATTCATTATTGCCAAAGGCTTTTAACTATAAAGTAATATTTTTACTTTAATGTTTAATTACCTCCTCAGCCCACAAGCTTCTCCCTGTTGCTTCAGTCTGCAGCCTTCCCAACAGCTACAAAGCAAACAGCAATTACCCCTTTGTCCCAACAGCACAACTGTAACCTGAGCAAGCTCTGTTGGTGCAGAGCTCTGTGCAGCCCAGCAGCAAAATGTCAAGGACAGGCTGAATTGGGAATAGGCTGCTGGCTCTCTGCTGGCCTCCACATCATCACAGCTAAGGGTGCAAGACACAGCTATGCCTAATTAACATGTATGAATTTAACCACGAATCAATTCCCATATATTAGAAAAGAAGCCCTGGACAGCTTCTGCCTCCTTGCTCCTTCTGTCTGGTCAGATAAGGCAGCCTGACAGCAATACTTCAACTCATTTGTGCTGGTGAAAAGGTAGAAACAGAGCCCCAGAACATCTCTGAAGCTTTGAGCTGTGCCAGAACTCAGATGCCATGGCAGACAAGATCCAGGATAAGTATTTCTGATGAGCTTGCCTGGTGCTAGATTAATCATTGCTCCTCTACATAGACTCGGTGAACTAAAGAACAACAGCAACTGGGCATAGCCCAGCCAGTCATCAGGCAACACGTACTACCAGAATCAGGTGCTAAGGATTCTCAGCAGCCCCTTAAGGGGACAGAGGGACAGGCTGCAACAATGCCAGTGCTGTAGCTGCGAGACAAAGGCAGCCTAACTCTGTGCAAGGTTTGCTCTATTAGCACAGGATGTACTTTGTTGCCCAAAAGTAGGAAATTCCTTTCCTTTGCATTAGGAATTAGTTTAACAATTAATAATCTAGAGAGAAGGGAAAGGATTCCATGTGCTGCCCCCTCTTGTAGTTTTGAAAACTTCCACCCAGTGAAGTGTTACTGTGACCACCAGCTCCTGCATGGCCTGACCAGAATGGCAGGAAAGGCTGGGTCCAAACTCTGTGTCCGGCAGACTCCTCCTGCAGCTGGACCACAGCTACTGCTCTGAGTTCACCCTGATGCAGCCACACTGAGAAAACCTCCTGTTGACTTACAAAGCAGTTTTAAGTACAAACGTGGTACTTACCTGCTGGCAAAGCCTCAGGCAAACTTACAACAGGCACCAACCTTTCCTTAGTTTCTTCTTTCCCTCCAGTGAACAGGATCACAAGCACATGCTGCTGAGAGGGCAGTTGGTGTGCAGCTCCTTTAGTTGGTGTCATTAATGACGTGTGATCCTGCTCTCCTTAGCTCTCAGGTAATTGCTGTAACAGGCACAGCAAGGCCCAGCCACACCTGAAAACTGCATTCACCTCAGGCTTCCTACCTAAGGAAAAGTCACAAAGCTGCTCTGGCACACAAGCAAACAGGGAGGAAATGGAGCTTGGTCCTCACGTATAATACGGCATTTCCAACACAGAGTGTCATGAAACTCCATGTGCTGGGGCTTTATTACTGAAGCTGGAAGTGCAACTAGAGAAGTCCATATGGATTCCGTGATGGAGGCCACATCCCCTTAAACTGCCTAATTCTCTGGAAGCATATCCTTTCTTTAGCTATGTGTTTGGTCAAAGCCATTTCACCTTCTTTCACATCTTACACAAGATGGAAATCGCTACAAAAGTTCACTTACTTTATAGGAACGATTTCCATAGATCCAGTCACCTCCAAGGACAAAGGGCAGCATCACAAGTGTCATTGCTACAGACAATTATCCAGCTGGAGCTAGTACCTTACCAGCTAGAAAGGACTTTTGCATCAAGATCTGGGGGACAGTTTCACAATGGCAGAAGAAAAATAGCCATGGCTTGGCCTTTTCCTCACATCTAACTGGCCAGTCGTTGCCCCCAGCTATCCTTTGAAATGTAGATCATAAAAACCAACCACCAGCATGGACTCTAGAGATAAGAGGAGCATCATTGTGAAGATGAGGCTATGCTGAACAGCCCCAGGTATGGAATACTGTCACATAGAAGAAAACAGCAGTGTATATGTGAGGTGAGCAAATGCTCTTAGCTCTCACACCAGTAGCAATCCCTGCTCAGACCACCTGCACTTGGCAGCTGCAAGACACTTGATAACATTTACTTATCAGGTTGAATAGGAATTACAATTACAATTCTGATTCCAGCCCTGAAATTCTCACTTACGTTTCTGACCTCCAGTAAGTCTTCCCTTCCTTGCCCACTTCAGGAGGTTGGACTTCAGGTATTTTTTCACACCTGCCTCAGTGCAGAGACTGAGGGACTGGTTCACATAAAAACTACACAATTAAGTAAAATACTTGCCAAAATAATTTTATTTCCTTTGAGTATTCCAATATTTACAAACATGCTTTTGTAACTTTCCAAGACATCACCATCTGAGCACTAAACACTTCTCTGAACTTAAACGCCTTTTTTTTTTTTAAACAACCATTGCATGAGAACAAGTTTTTTTTTCTGTTCTCGAAGTACAAAATTAGGTATGAAGTTGAATTGCTTGGCAACAGAAACAAGTAACATATTTTCTTCCATAAAAAGTAATTTCTTTACAGCCTCATTTTGCACACAGGGACTATTAGAAGCAGATTCTTATTGGGCTTATTATGGGTCACTGGGATACTAAAGTGCATCTGTTCATTAACTCTTCACAGTGCCACATACACCTGTCAGAAATCAGACTGACAACACTGGTATGGGCTTGTGGTTTTAAGGAGGGGTTTCTGTTGAGACTCAGTCACTGGCTTTCTGGGGGCTGTTTCTGGTTAGGGCAAGTTGGCACTTGGATATACAACAAGAGAGCTGTTTGTGAAGTTTTCAACACAACCAGTGAGTGGTCAAGACTGATACATTAGTAATCACAAATGGTATTCAGGGTTTGTATTTAAACAAAATGAAAGCATGAGGGTTACTCCAGAGAGCAAGTACATTTTAATTCCAGCTCTGAGCCCAATATAACCCTCTTTTAACTGTCTCCAAACTGGCCTCAAGTATATAAACAGGAACTGGCTGCAATGGTAAATAACACATCACCATTTCTCTGAGGAGGTCATATCCTACATTTTCTAACTTTTAAGATTTGTTTAACATTGATAATTTCAAAATAGTGCTGTATATTAATATAAATCTTTAAAGAACAGTGGCTAATTCTATCTGTAGATGGTAATGCTGTATAATTTTATTATTAATAAAAACCTATTAGTTTACTCTGAACAAGAACAGTACACACACATTGTCTCTGCGCGTCTTAAAAATTCTCAGTCCTTCAAATAATTTCAAACTATTCTGAGCAATGGCCAAAGAACTGCTGTTTAACCCTTAGAACACAAGGTAAGCATCAAACTTCTGGCACTCATAGCAAGCCACACTGTCCAAGACCCACTCCCTAGTCACCATGGCAATGTTGTTCTGCTGCTGTATTGCTGGAAGACAAACACACAAATGATATCACTGTTATCACGGAGTCAAAGCAAGTTTAAGGTGAGACTACTGATGTCTTTCAGATTAAGCTATTTGCTATTTGCTTTCTGTGTAACATTTTAAAAGCCTTGATAAAAAACAGAAGTCTAAAAAACAGTGATGTAGCACTACTATTCCCTTTAACAATGCAGGTAATACTGCTGCTCCAAAGAGAAGAGCTGCGTGGCAACTGGCCAAGCAGGAAGTAGTGAATACCACAGAATAAACATGAAAAGCAAAGAATGCAGTCCTTGTTATCGTTTAATTTCAGACTTCAGTGACAGAGCTTTGGTTCCTGTCTGCCCAGACATACTGAGTATGTGACAAGCAATGAGTCTCATTAAGACACAAGCAACATAAAATTACTGAAGTACTTTCAGACTGTTCTTCCCCATTCCAGGATCTTTTCCTTTTCTCATTTTTCCAGTCCCATGGAAACAGCTGGGTTTTTTTACATCATCCTCCTGCTTCACTTTTTTGTTCAACTTCACTGTAAACTAACTAGCTCCCATTCATTCTGGAACTCCCACTATCTCATTTAAAAGTAAGCCAGTCTGGAACACTTGGACTTTCAAAGTCTCATGGTTTCTCTAGAGCATTTTGCTTAAAAGAAAAAGCAAAAATTATATCCGCTAAGGCTTTGTAGCAAGACATTGTTTCCAGACCAAGAGAATCTTGTTCCATCTCAGGCTTTCTCCTAGGTCTCACTAGTCCTCCGAGGATACCCATCCCCACCTTTCAAAAACAATCTAATCAGAAAAGTTTCTGTAAAGCCGATGATACACTGAGGACAACTGAGCCAACAGCATTCACCTGCTAGAGTAGGTTTTAAGATTCTGTTGCTGATTCTTGAGACAATATACCTTATGCTTCCAGATTTTTCTTTCAAGACATACCTCCATCTCCAGATGCAGCAGGATTTTATTTTGATTCCTCTACAAACCTCTCTGATATTTAGCTGTTAAAAGGACAGAGGTGACAAAGACACTGAACATGTACCAGAAAACAGCCCATGAGTGTCACTTTACCTCTATAATCTGTGTTTTCCTTCCAAGCATCTGGCTGCACAACCACAACAGCAGTAGAGTTCTAGAATTTTAAGATAAATAAAAATGCTAATTATCTGTCTGTCCTTAAATGATTCTCATATCTATCTGCAGAGAGCAATAATTGCTTCAGAGCATCACTTCAGAGAGGAATTTAAGAAGTAGTAGAGAGAGAAAGACATTAGCATCTAAGATTCTTCTGTGATTTCTCTCCAGAAATGATATGACTACATTCAGGCACTAAAGGCTTTTTATGATGGGAAGTGAGGCTCAGTGCTGATTTCAAGCCAGATTAGTTATCTGGCCAACTTCCCTACTACAAGTGAGCCTGTCTTCTGGTGCAGAGAGCCCAGGCCTAGAACACGGGGACACTGCCCTGATGTGCATACAGCTCTCAAACACACCTGCAGGCTTCAGCCTCTGAGAAGCCCGGGGAGGGCAGGAAATCTGCCAACATGTTGTACATGATGGAACTATGGAAGGGTAACACTCAGGAACACTTACTGATGTGTGTGTGAACAGATGAAGCTGCTTCACCACAGAGGCACCACAAAGCTCCACCATACGCTCCAGATGTTCTGAAGAAATCAGATCAACAGTCCGTTACTTCAGTGTTTTATATCAGGCTGAAACTGATACTATTCCCTGAGCCCTCGTGCATTTGTTCCAAGATACAAACTGCCATAATTTGGAAGAGATGTTAGCCTTGGTAGAATGTAAGTCCTTTCACTTTCAAACCTGCTGAGGAGCACCGACTCCATCTTCCTTCACCCTCTAGTCAAGTCTACACAAAACAAAACACCGAAAAAGCAAAGGAGCACATGCCCAAAATTTAAAGTCACAATTTATCTCCTCTTATCATAAGAGACAAGAAATGCAACACATGAAATGAAAATTAAAAACCAGAAGTTAGAACTGTGATTATTTCTCATTAACTAAAGTAGTCAAAGTACTTAATTTCCACCAATTTGTTGAACTGACAGTGTAGATGATAAATAAGTCTCTCAAGAGCCACAACTGACTATCACTGCAGCAGGTGAAAGCACTGCATCCTCTGTAGCAATTACTGTAAATGTCAAGAGATGTGAGGGTATTTCACCCAGTCAAAAATAAAATTATTGGACAAATCAGAAAATATCTGATAAATAACCCACAAAAATGGGAAGTCAGGTACAAATATTTTAAGCGGAAAAATATTGGCTTAAATTTTCAAAACATTTAATATAGTTTATTAAATTTCAAAATAACCAAGTAAAGCTATGGTGCACAGCTTTTTCTTTGCATATAAACTTCTAGTTTTGTTGTGTTTCAACTTTTAATACACCTGCTCCTACAGATAGAAGGTTACACAGAGGACTGTCAACTGCTAGAAGGATACTTAGTAACCATTTACTAAGACAAAAGTAAAAATACTCAAATACAAGTATTCAAGAGCATCTAAAAATTACTAGACAGCATGACACTAATGATTTTCCTTGCTAAGAATTCATTTAATTCCACTAAAATGACACACCTGTAGTCAGATCAGTGAAAGGTCCATAGCAACAGATCTCAAAGTCTTTAAAGATCTGAAAAGAAAGGCACATGTTTACAGAGTACATACGGGGTTTTTAAAGGTTAATACTTAAGATGCTGGTTTCACTGCACTTCCAGGGCTTGTTATCAAGTTATCACTACCTTCACAAAGTGTATCCCAAGGTCTTTGTAACCTGCAAACCAGGAGAATATCATCCAAGACCCTCAATCCCATGCTATGTTATGAAAAGACAGCATTCACTCCAGGCACAGTGAGCCACTTGAACTTATCTGTTCTTCTGCAGAGCTCACCCTTCATGTATAAGGCTGCTTAATTTGTACAACTTTGTAGATACAGAACAGCAGAGAAATTAGAAGCAGCTCCAGATATTCAGCTAGCACAGCCACATATTTGGAACAGTTACAGCAGGACAGAGTTTGTGCTCCTGATAACGCTCCTACCTTCTCAGTCTGAGACTGTCTGGCCTTCTTAGGACCTTGGTGGTTTCGCCCATTAATTACATCTCCTCTAACTTCAAACTTCTCCTGGAACATAACATAAACAAGCAATCAGAAGTTAGAGACTGAGAACACTTTCCTGTCAGTTCTGCATCAAAACAGGAAGATGTCAGATTCCAGAGCTGAAAAGCTACAAATACGTGCGTGCAGAAACCAAATTAAAAGGCTTTTCAAGAGAAATGCTGGAGAGCAGTAATGAAACCCTTGCACTATCAGGCAATTTTAAAAGAACGAATTATAATCAAACTGTATAATAGTCTAGCAAACCAGATGAAAGAAGCAGCACGTTCCATGACTATATGAACTTATCAGTAAAGTCTCTTTTGATAGAAATCATCAGTACATAGTATTTCCTTAGGCAAAGGAAATGTTTTGCTCCATGCCATAATCTATCCATATCAGTAGGAACGCTTATAAAAAAAATACGTCTACAACTTGTGAACAAAATAATAGGGACTTGATGTCTTCAATAACAATAAACACGAAGTATTAGTATGGCTTTTGGTCCTAGCATTTGGTAAAACTAGAACCCCAAGTTTCAGACTAGAGTTCCATATATTAAATGTTTAGACAATATCTGGGATTACTGATAAGTCCATCAGTGTAAGAGCATTACTTACCCATTTGACATTTCACTCGAGACAAAAGACCTACCTCATCCAGTATCCTTTCTTCTTTAAGAGACTGAATTACCCCTAAATAAAAAAAATCACAGCACAAGTTGTTTCATCCAGCAAAATTGTTCTTCCACTGCCAGTAGTCTGACTTCATTGCTATATTAAATTGGAGGTATTTGTACTAAAGGAATACTTTAGTACAGAGTATGTATGATGCTGAAAGAACTTAATATTATTTATAAAAAGTAAATAAATTTCTAAATTTTGCACTAATCGATGCCACGCATCTCAAAGATTTAAATTAAGAGGGGAAAAAAGACTTTTACCAGGGTGGGGAGCAATCCAATGTGGTTATTCGAAAGCAGAAAAGCTATTCAGAAAATTAAAGTATCTTAATATTGCTGTTTGTCTGGGGTTTTTTAATTTTAATTTATTTTTAAGTATTTAGAAGAAAAACTGCAACACGTCAGATTCCAAGACATGAAGAGATCCTTTCTTCTTGCAGCAAGAAGTGAAGATGACATTCTTGGTAGAAGGGCAAAGACTGTTTACCTCAGAAACAAGTTATACGTACACTGATAACTAACCACCCATTTTCTTCCTGCAATGCCCAGGAAGTACTTCAGCGTCCGTTCACACACCAGCTCCTTATCTGCAGAGAAAACAAGAGTAACATCCCTTTCAGTTCTTCCATTAGCAAAAAAAACCCCCAGCTCGCAATATTTGTACCTGAGACCAAAAGTTTTTTGCTAAGTGCAGCAGCAAAATATCAAAACTATAGAAAGATTCCAAAATTCTAGTGTCCCGATTTTACTAAACTGAAGGAAACTAGCAGAAACTAATCACATGGACCACTTAGGAACCATTTTTTTAGTTATTTAATAGAGATAAGGGACAAGAAAAAGCATGATTTCTTTGGGAACCACCTTCATTTCCTTTTGGTTGGTTATGAACTACTTCACACTTATGTGCTGTAAACACTTGAAAATTATGACTAAACAGCTAGAGAAACAAATATCAAATATTCTTGTGTGAATCATACAAGGAAAAACGCACCCTCACTTTGATTCTGTGAAACACAATAAGAAAGATTCCTAAGCTTAAACAAAAAAAAAATTGATGAACAATCAACACCTTCTCCTCAAACTTATTCAAATTTATTGCTGACCTGTCTGCTTGTTGATTAGGCTAAAGGTAAAATTCTATATGGTCTGTCAATATAGGATTTGGTCACATAGCTCCCAACAAACCTGTTTTCATTATGACATGCGTTGTTCCTTCAGTAATGTGATTAGATAAAGTGCTCTGAGTTTTTCTCACAAACTTCTGGACCACCAACTGAAAAGCAGTTAAGAAAATTAATAGGTAGCAAAACAGATTTAAACCCGACAGCCCCAGTTTGCAGGACCACAACATAATAGCACAGTTCCTTTAAAGTAACAGTTGGCACACAGAATGTACGTTTCCTTAAAAGTCAGCAATTTTGGCACCATTCAGCAGATTAAAGTAAAGCACGGCTATTGGTATGTGGTTTATAACCCAAAAGTCAAATCCTCTTGGAAACTGAGTGCAGAAACAGGTTTATTAGCAACTCAGAACTATTACTTACAGAAATCCTCACTGTGGATCAGAACTGAGAACACTAAGTGAACCAACCACTCAAACAGCCTCTTGCCCAGGCCCAAGGCTGTCTAGAAGTCCTCTGGCTTTGGAATAATGTGTTTTTCCCCTAGACACTAGGAGTTATTTAAAAAGCTCAAATTTCACTAACCTTAATAGTGCCATTACAGGCAGCATCCTTCACATTTTTAGGAGTGATGGAGTTTGACTTGAGTTGCTGTGTTACTCATCTGCAGTTCCCACGAGATTAGTTTCTAATATACTTAGAGAGCTCTCCTTTGAGGACTATAGTGGTAATCAGCAATCATTAGTGATCTCAAACTTCTGAAATTTACTTACATGTTCACTGTGATTCAGACCTGATGCCACAATTGACATTTCTTTCCTCTTAGTCACAACTGGATTTGCAGCATTGTCTTTCCCAGGTGCAGGATAACATACACTTTTCTTCAATCTGTGTCCTTGACCACAGCTTTTATTATTGTTCTGAGCTACAACAGACCCATTTGTGGCTTCTGCAGTTCTAGGGTTAAGAAGCGTTATAGAGGAGGAAGAGTTATTTGGACTCTTGATCACATTTCCAGAGAGATTTGATGAGACAGACGCACTGTTTTGCCTGGTCCCAGATTTCTGCTCCTCTGCATCTTCTGAAGGAAAAGAGAAATTACTCCTCAAGAAAATTTCATCTTTCTTGTAGTCATGGTAGAAGGCTGTTGCTCTCTCTACCTTTTAGGTTTCAGTTCTGCAGTCACTTCCTTTCCTTATGTGTTTATTACTTCATCTTTGCCTCTATCATTACTTTTTCCCGATCTACAGCGAAGACACTAGAATATCTGTGAAACTTCTAGTAGTGTATTAGTCAAAAACTATGAATTTAGAAGTGAGACAGAAAAACTCCTATTAGTGTCAAAATGTTGTCCCACTCCATCCTGATGGGCTGCCATATAGCTGGGCTATCAAACAAGTAGTAACAACTTTTTAAATTGACCAGGAACATATAAATTAAAATCCTTGATTTAAAAGAAGATGTTGTATATCTTGCTGGTATGTAAAAACAGGAAAAGAGCAGGAAAAAACCCATCAGAATTCAAAATGTATGTGTTGGGTCCCTCTTAAATGTTACCTGCTTCAAGCTGACACTGCCTGTATTCTTGCACTGCTTCCTGCACAGGTTTTGTCTTTTCACAAGGAGCTTTGCTCTTTAGAACGCTGTCACACTCAAGGCCCTCCTCCAGATCTGGGCTCCTTAACAAACAGGATTTAGAAGATGGAAGCAACAATTCTGGAGATCTTGAGAGAGGGAAATTGATTTTAATACTTTTTTCACTCTTCTGAGTCATGTATCAACAGCAAAGGTATTGTAATTACTCAGAAGTATTTATTTCAAGATTTTAAATTTTTTTAATAGAAGTTTAGAAATAAAAACAAACCGAAAAAACCAAACAAACCCAAAACACTGACCTTTCTTTTTCTTGTCTCACTGGTTCCCTTCCAAATGTTCTTTCACTACTGGAATGTGGCAGTTCACTATGGATAGGCAAAAATTCACAGGCCTGACTTCCTTGTTGCTTTAGTACTGCTTCAAGCACAGCCATTTCTTGCTGAAGTTTCTTCAGACTATTTTGCATAGCATTCTTTTGCTGCAAAGGAGATGCAGGAGTGCCAACATTAGCAAACTCAGGATTTAACAAATGCTTGAAAATCAGAAGCAGCAAAATTGTTCGGAATCACTTTTTGCCACATGTTCAAAATGGGACTGTGGTGCTTTTACTGTTACAAATAGTGCACACACCCCACCATCAGAAGCAAAACCACCCAATCAACCACACACTGATTTTGCCAGTCACATTATTTCAGTTTAGATCACTCAGAGTTTAATCAGTGAGAAAAAAAAAAAATAGAACGTATGCACAAATTTAAGTAATTTTGTCCAAACTGCATTAGTAACTTAATTTAAAATTTAATAATGAACATCAAGTATTGAGTCTCTGCACTTTCCACCATTACTAAGAGCCCCAAAGACCATTTAAAGGTTTAAAATATTTCATATTACTTTTCCTTATCTGCCCTCTCAAAAATTACATTAAATGTTTAAAAATATGCCATAGGCAGCTCCTCATAAGAATGGCTCAGGGCTTCAAAGGATCCTTTTAAAAACCCAAAACCTTCACCCTACATGATAAAGCAGTTTGCACAGAACCGAATATTCCATTTATAGCTCCAGCACTGGCACCATGTGGAACTTCCTTGTTACTGAATCCATAAAAAAGCCCAACCAAACAGAAAACCACTGCCACACCACAAGACAAAACTCCCCACCAATCTGTACTACCATAAATTCATTCAAGCCAGGCACATCCTAGAATCTCTATCAATGAAGCCACATCAGGAAGCAATGTCCTGCCAGTTGATCACATTTTACACTGATGCAGTAAACAGAAGAATAACTCATAAAGCACAAAATTAAGTTCACCCTTCATAAAACTCAGAGCTGATAATGCTGGCAAGAGATTTAGCATAAGACTCATCTTGAAGTCATAGGACAAAAAAAAAAAATCCCAAAGCAAAAAACCACAAATAAAAACCAAAACACCACAAAGAAACGAAAAACCAAACCAACAACAAACCCTAACCCCCAACTAAAACCCCATGCCAATCACCCAATACATAAAGTCAGGCCACTCAGCAGCCATCAGGATATCAACAGCAGATGAAAAATACTCTCCTAGACACACCTTTCATTAGGCACTGCCTGTTGGGACTTGTATCTATGAAATTCTAATATGGAATTATTTGATTCAATCTTTACCCTTAAGCAAAAGCCAAAGCATACCCTTGCCTTTTTAGTAAGGTGCCTTATCCCAACCTAGGAGTCAATTTTCATCTTATTCTCTCTCCCCTGTCCGGCCGGGAAGGGCAGCAACAGAGCAGCTGGGTGGGCACCCAGTACCCAGCCAGGGTCAACCCTCCACACCAAAGCCACGTAACGAGCTGTGGCCATTGCAGGGGAAGGTTACCAGGCAGGGCAAAGTGGGACAAACAATGGCATGGAAGCAGTTCTACAGTTCTTCATTATGCTTTTGGAAGTAATTTAGTGACACAAAGAATTATGACGAAAGCAGCTTCCCGCTGTACTCCCTTCGTAGCTTTCATGTACTTGCTTATCTCCTAGAATGCAAGCTACTTCGAGCATTTAGTGCATAAACTCACTTACCTGTGTACTAAGGATTTCAGCCTGAGAGAATGGTCCACATGAGTCTTCTACAATACTTGTTTCACTATCATATCCCGATGCTTCGCCTTGAAGAAGGTGGGAAAAAAAATCTGAGTTAAAGAAAAAAAAACAAACAACCACCAAGATACAACTAACCAATCAACATTATACATAATCTCGTACTGCACAGATCTTTTAGACAACTACTAACTATAATGCTAAAGTGACAAGTTTTGAAAATATTGAAATTAGAAGCACAAATCTTCTTTAAGTGAACATTTCGAAGAATACCATGTCATACATATGGCAAAGTAAACAAAGTAAACAGAACTCAGTGTTTCAACAGTGATAAAAGAATCTTAAACATTTATGAAAGCCATAAAAATGTCATAATATTTGCCACAAAATTCTATAGCCAGTTTCAACAAACATTTCATACGGGGGAAAAAGCTGAGGTAGGCTGTATGAAATTTTGCTGACAATGCAAGTATCACATTGCAATATCCCTCAAAAATGAATGTCCCATCAGACGGCCTCTAGTGTCCAGCCTATTCATTTGTGCTCTGAACAAAGAACACTGAAAGAGCATAATTTTCAGGAAATAAACCACTGAGGGTTTTTTGTTTGGTTGTTTAGGGCTGATAAACAGCTTTTAAGAGCAACCACACCATAAATACAGAACAAAGCTCCCACACAAACACCCAAAGCCTGTGCGTAATGACATTACAAACACAGCTGCAGAGATGAAAATCTTGGTTTGTACCTAGGTTTGCTCCCATGTTTGGGTCTTCTTGGCATTCATCTTTGAAGTTAGTTTTGGTCCTCTTCAGCCTTCCATTACAACTTTGAAAAGTTTCTTTACTCTCATTCACACTGGTCACTTGTTTGGATGCATCAACTTGTAGCAAAGGTTTCCTCAGTTCTTGTGCTCCATTAACTGATTCTTCAGACATAGACTGGGAAGAAAATAAGTTGACAGAGCATTCTGACTCCTGGCTTGATGAAACACACACATTGCTTAGGGCAACTTCGGGCATTTTCTGCATAATATTGTCATCATTACTCCCACTGTGATGCAACGTGTTGGGACTAGCTGAACGTTCTATCGCAGATGTCACTTGTTTATCGATCTGCAAAGGTGTGCTTACTGATTTGTGAAATATTAATGTCTGAAAACATGGTAGATCTTCATCCTCGCAGGATTCTTCATCTGAAGATGGCAGTTTCTGCGCTCGTCTTCGAGACTTTTGAATACCTTGAGATCTTGGCTTAGAACCAACATTTCTATTGTGTAGTTCTTTTCCCAGGGCATTGTTGCTTCCTTTCACGAACACCGCAGACTGCTCTCTCCTATCAGTTTCACAAAAGCTGGTGTTCTCTTCAATATTGGCATCAGAGCACAGTAAACCATCAGGGGTTTCCGACAAACCTGTAAAATCATTGTTCCCTCCAAGAGCCTCTGCAACTAAGCACTCGGGAGTTGCTGCCCTAGCAGTTTGGGTTGCTTGTTCTTCGTTCCCCTTTATTAGTTTTCTTTTGCTATTTTTTTTCCTAATGACTTCACAGCTGAATTCAGCAGGGCTTTGCTGACAACTTGCAGGACAAATCATTGATCTGGATTGAAAATGTAGAATTGGTTCTTTGTCATCAGCAGCTTTGGTCTTCCCTTCCAGATTGCTTTCTGAAGTGAAGCCTATTTCATGGCCTGTGTTTAAATCAGTTTGTTTGGAATCATGCTCTTCTATGTTACTCTGATCACTTTGACTTCCATTACTTCTGAGTGGATTCTGTCTCAACTCATTTTCTATCCCTATGTCAGTTGACACAGGCTTTTCATTGCTCTGCTTTCCTTTTCGTGATTGTTTTTTGGCCTCAGTCCCAGCAGTCCCTGTTCTCACTAGTGTCAGAGTCCCTTTCTCTGCAGCCTGCAAACCAGCATGTTTGTGTTCTCCTGTGCTGACAGCAAAGCAAGTCACGTGAACAGAGGCAGACTCACAGATCTTAAACTTCTCTCGCTCACAAACCCTACTCAAGCTTTCAGCAGTTGTTCTCTCTTCTTGCAAGTTTTCTGGTTGTAAATGTTCACTATACTTATTTTCTACCTGAGCAGCACATGATGGATTCAAAGTTTCAGAATCAGGATCTTGTACTGCACAGGTCTGCCTGGGAGTCTGATAAAGGCTGAAGGACAAGCGTTTTGAATGCCTAAATATATTTCGCAGATACTGTGTGTCTAATTCACTGTCTTCAGCTTCCTTGGTCAAAACAGTTTTAGCCATGGGCAACTTTTCAGTTCTGAAGTCCCCTGGAACACTTTGTGAGTCATGCCCCCATTCCTGTGGAAAAGCAGTAAGTGATTCAGTCATCTCTTCAGGCTGATGGGAAGCAGTGTGCCCAGCAGGCACTGAAGGAGGCTGTAGGAGGATAGGGCTACCTTGTATTTCACTGTCTTGAGAACCTGCACAAGGTGCAAAGGAACCACAGTTTGAAGGCTGACATGAGGATGCAGGATTAAAGAGACTTTTTCCAGTTCCTGCAGTGTCAGATAAACTCTTTAGACTAACCTGAGTTCCAATTGCTTCTAGATCACCTCCCTTCAGATTAGTGACTGCTTCGAAACTTGACATATCCTGAGGCTCACACAGGTCTCTGCATTCAGCAGCCTGAGTTGCCACATTCCTTTGGTCTCCAAAGACAGATCCTCCATGATCACTGTCATTCTTTCTTGGTCCCTTTACTATTACTCCTTTTCCTGTTTCTTTTGTCATTTCTTCAGAAAGTAACTGAAGCCTCCTGCTGCGCCTGACTTGGTTTTGCTCTGAATCAGCTTTCCTGGGCTCTCCGCTGCTTGGATAGCTATCAATCTGTGGCTCAGCTGGATCAGGGGAAACAGAGTTTCTATCCACCACTAACCGTAGAGCACACATGGTTCTAGTGGAACGCCTGCATCTTTTTGCTGCAGAACTTTTTTTAGTGCTTTTCTGATCACTGGTACCCATTTTTAGATCCCCATCACAGTGCTTGCTGGTCACCTTTTCAGTAGCTTTTTTCCATGTGGCCCCTCCTCCTTCCTCATGTTCCGTTACTGTATTATCCACTCTATTCTGAGAGAGGTGACTCTCATTAACAGCAAGACTTCCATGACACCTTTCCTTTTCAGCATCTCCAAGGCACCTGCTAACACTTTGAGGACCTCCATCTGCCTCTTCTGTATCTTTTTTCTTGATGAAATCCTCAGGTTGCAGGACACAGGCAGTCTTCCTTTTTCGTTTGGGTCTATCTCTGATGGAATTATTCAAGCACTTATCAGCTGCCACATCTTCCTTTCTTGTAGTAGATAAATTGTCTCTCAAGGTAGGAGGGGGATTTGATTTCCTCTCTCTTTTGTACGTTTTTCCAAATATTTTGTCTTTGATGCTATCTGCTGTTTGTTTTGACCATCTCTTGTTTCTTTCAAACCCTGCAATTTCCATGGAATCTACCATAGGGTCAGTATTTTCTGAAATACAGGATTCTTTACCTGATGAGAATGTATTTTCTTCACCTGAAACATCAGTTGCTCCAGCAGAATCATCCAGGGAAGAATTAGAAGACAAAATCTCATTGCTTTTTGAAAACCATTCATTGACTTTCTGAATGCTTCGCTTCAGTCTCTTCCTAGAGACTTGATTCAAGGTGGCAGAGGGAGGTGTCTTCTCTGGCTGAAGTATCTTCTGAGGAAGTTCTTTGTCATGGAAAGAGTCGTTCTCAGGTTCACACATCTCCACATCTTCCACACTTTGTAAAACAGTATCCATTTCCTTGTTTTTATTCAGCCTGCTCCCTGAACTATCTTTTAAGTCAAACTCTTTGTTTTTACTATTGTACTGAGCTTGCTCTTCATCTGTTTCTTCAGTGTTCTGGAAGAATGATGTGCCTCTGTTCACTGTGAGCCTGGAATTACCTATTCTGTCACACTGCTCTGGAAGTAGATTTGCAGCAAGAACATTTAAAGGAGAACTCTGGCATTCAGTCATATTCACTTGGACAGGTTTGGCACATTCAGTGATGCTCTGAGTGCTTTTCTTGCTCAAGCCTTCCTTCGAGAAATGACTTTCACCTGTTAGATTTATAAGTATCGTAAATTATTAATTAAGCCCTATTTTACACACACAAACACAATAACAAGCTTAATGGCTACTTTGTTTTAAAAGAACTGTTCTTATTTCCCCAAAACCAGAATATTACACTGCACAAATCTCCCTCTAGAGAAAAGCAGAAAGATATTAGTTCTTCTAACTTTCTACATGAATTACCAGACAGTGCTCTCTGTTTGTACTATAAGGGATAACATGGTTTACATAGGATAATTAAATTTTGCATTTTGATCAAGTTACTTTTTTCCTTCGTGTTCCTGTGCACAAAATATCCACATTTTAACTATCTAGTCAACCCGAATAGTCTTGTATTACAGTGTCACGTAGGAATCAGCAGAACTATATAGAAGACTGCAACTATATTTTACCTATCTAGATATGTTTAATAATAATGTGAAATAAAAATATTAACTTGTGGTGCTTCTTTCAAGTTTAAACCATTTTTGTCACCAAAATAACAAAACACACCTATGACATTTAGTTCTGTTATTCCTTTGGCACACAGCTTGTCAGGCTGTGCATTGCAAGAATTTTCATTCCCCTTCTCGACACTCTCAAATTCTTCTAGCTTTTCTTGAGAAGAAATCTGAACTGCAGCTTTGTCTTCAAACCTGTTGGGAAGAGAAATCTACTTTTACTACAGAGAAAGGCACAACAGACAGAATAGAAGATTATACTTATTTTCACCTCTTTACTCTCTGAAATAGTTCCTGGGGAAGTCAGGCTACATAACTGATACTCACCACAACTAGATCCTTTCAGAGTTTCAGGCCACATCTTTAAGAGATCCCCTTTCATATTCTTGAATTTAACACTTTCTAAAGCACAGTACCTACTCTTCTATTGAAGGACTAGTGTTTACCTTAGCAACAAAACATTTAGAAAACCATTTAAAGCACGTAATATGACAAACTGTTGAAATTCAGCTACGCATTCTACCCTACTGCCCTCGAAGTTGAAAATCATTTGTCAGTTTAAGAATTCTATCAGTCTTATGCTAAGGAACTAAAACATAGGAGTGAGAACACTGAACTATTGTCCTTAGAAGATATGAATTCCTTAATCACCTTCACTTACCCAGTTTTGCTTGCGTGTTTACAAAACTCCTCAGATGATTCAGAACCTGAAAACAAATCAGCTGTTACTCTGGTTGGAATGATTCAGAGAAAGGTGACTTGCTAGATTCAGTGTTTCTCATCACATGCATGCCTAGTTCTTTCTAGAGGTAGATGCTTTCAACCTTTATCAGATGAAATCAAGTTCAATCATAAAGTATTTCACCTAAAGATAATGATTTCTATGTATAAATATCAACATGGCTCCAGTATAACACTCCGTTTAAATACAGTGACTGGTAACAGAGAGCTACCAGGAGTTATTTAGCTAAGAGTTAGTGTCTAATTTCTAAGTTTATACATGAAATAGCTGCTACTATTTATAATTTTGAACTGGCAGTCAGAGCAATATATTCAAAAGTTTGTCTCAGATTCTCCTGGCAGAAGCAACAAAGAAAAAAGCTAGGCAATGAACACTAGCTGTTAACAGAAGCAATTCCTTCCTTAAAGGAACACGGTAAAAAATAAACTACGCATGGCATCTGTCTTGTTTCTCACAGCAGTCAACACCAGATGAAATGAAATTCTGAAAAGCCAGGACAGATAGCAATGAAATCTGTTTCTGAAATAGATTTCATTCTTATCTCAAGCATTGGTGACAAGACTTAGTGTTCTTTAAAAAACAGTTATTTCAGCTGTAAGAGCTATCATTTTTGTGCACGTGTAAGCATCCTCTCTTTATTGGATCTTGTACACCGAGGCTTAAGGGTTCCCTACAGCTGCATTATTTGCCATTATACATGAAATTATGTAAAAAACCCTTTTGATTTAACAACTTGGAATTACCCATAATTTCTCCCTTTGTTGTCCTCTTGAATGTTAAGGAGAAATTAGTGTTTATAGAGACTTTGAATGTGATCACCTTTCATTAATTTGCAAGCATTTTACATAATATCAACTAGTGTGGATCTACAACAGATCTTACCCAACTCCACATAAACCCCTTTCTGAGAGTCACATTTCTGGGGTTTGTTTCTTAGGCGATATCTTTTCACCCCGGTATCTGTAAGCTGAGTATTCACAGAAGTTTCCTGCTGACAGGAGAACAGAAAGGAAGTTATTTATAAGAGCAGGCTATTTAAAAAAAACCTCACTTGTAATTCTTTAAGCCATAGCAGTGGAAGGGCCGATAGAAATACTCCGTCATATGAATTGGTAGGCTCTATGCAAAAATCCAACACAAGTAATTTATTATATTGATATCAGTAATGGAATGTGTCAGTAGAAACAATTATCATGCATTTGACAGCTCAAAACATGAACAGTTTGATCTTACATTCTGCTTTATCTAGCATTCTATTCAGCATCAAGCAGGTGAGAACTGAAACAGTCACACATACAGAACAATCACTCCAAGCTGAGTAATGCCTTATGTATCCCAAGACATAGTTATAATCTTACCACTAAAAAATTAAAACCCCTGCAAGTAGTTAGACAGCCTCATGAAACAAGCAGGACAGACAAGTTTTCAAGCCTAGTTTCAGTAACAGACTGTAATATGGAAATATCATCTATAAGTTCATGTTCTTTATGCAAACATCTTTTTCAAGTAGGTTAGGACGACAAAAATACGTAAATGTCCTTGTCCAGAGTATTATTCAAGTCAAACAGCAACCTCAGAGCAACCCAAAACCTCCTACTTCATTCATTTATGTATATGCATCTCTATACACTCCAAATAAACAACCCAGGAAAATAAAACGGGGAAAAAAACTACCACGGTGAAGTTTTCTTGTCCATTTTCTTTAGCACTTTTTCTCCTGTTTCTGAAGCCCTTGCTTTGAATGACAGAACTTTCTTTACACAGGAACTCTGCAGCAGTGGCTTCTGTGGATGTTTTACGAATGTGATGACTCTTTAAAACTGAAAAATATT
>VZRE01002185.1:242047-258854 GCA_013396775.1 Cephalopterus ornatus
GGGAACTTTTACACTGAGTATGACACAGCTTTATATATTAATGAAATAGCCTTGCACAGACCCTATGCACCTAGTGCACATATGGCTGAAGTACAATTATCAAAGAAAGAAATCTTGTTGAATTATTAGTCTGATTGTTTTTTCTGAGTACTCTTAAAATTTTAAGTAAAATCTTGATCTCACCAGCTAATTTTTCCAACCAATTTTGCTTGTATAGATAACCTAGCAGTAACAGGATCTAATACTACTGATTTCAGAATGGCTGAGCAAGTTGAAAAGAATTTGAAAATTCAAAGTATTTTTCACAGCACAATATACAAAACCCCTCCTCAAACAAAAGTCAATAATCACCATCTGCTCCCAACCACAATGTCATGTCTATCAAAATATAAACAGGCACATATCTGACTTGCCAATGCCCTTTACAAGGCACTTAGAAATAAATCTGGATTCCCAAAGGATCTATCTGAACAACACAGGTTAACATACATGGCTACAGCATCTGCTAATTCAGGCTCTGAGACTGTTTAAACAAGTTAAAGCTGCAAGGCTGGGCATAATCAAGAGCAGCCCTTTACCTTAAAATTACAGATTAAACATTATTTGATACACATTCAGCCATATTTCGGAAACTGAACATAAGATTGGGTGAGTCATCAAACAGTAAAACTGTTTCGGAGGTTTTTTAAGAAAATCTTGGAAACTTAATGGAACTTATGCTTCTACACCCAAGAAAAAACCTTTTGATAATTCTTCTCATACTTAGCATTGCACATTAAACGGGATACTTTGTAAACAATTATGCTATAAACGTCAAAACCTTATTTAAGAACAAAGTTGGGGGCATACATTCACACCACTTACACTTCACTCCAGTGTCGAGCTCAAAAGCATGGATAGTTTCCAACAGTCCTTCAATTACTTGCCTAAATCTGGAATTTTCTTTCAGACTTCTGAAATAAGATCAGTACTTGAGTTGTTTTAAGGCAAGTTACTACAAATACTTCTCTCAGAATTCAGGCTGACCAAAACAAGGGGTAAAACCCCAAAGTGGAAGATGAGACAGTGAGAAATTGTTGCCAAGGAATAATAACAGAGCTCCCCCAAACGACCATTACCACGTGAATTAAAACTATCACAAAAGTGAACATTTCATATTTTTCCTCCTCTAGGTTTAAGAGCTGTAGTGACTGAACACCGACACAGCACAAACATTTGTTAAAGAGGTGTGTTCCCCTGCAGTCACTTGGAAAAGGCTCACACTGAGCTAAGGTACTACAGTTACTCCTTTAGACACAGTTTATCTAATAACTACCTTTTCTTCTTTATTTTAGTCTTATGCTGAGACATTTTAAGACAACTGCTAGCCTTTCCTCACAGTTCAAACCTCTCATTCTCAAGTCCCCTTTACAAAGGCAGGTTTCCTACCTCTTGGTAACTTCGGTCTTACACAGAGGACACTGTACCACTCCTTTTTTCTTTTTGCTGAGAAGTTTGAACATGCAGAACCTAGGAAAAGATAATAGTCTTGATGGTTAACAAAAGGAAGAGATTATTTTTCTTAAAACTGAGCATGCACATCCATGACTTAGTAGAAGTCCTTCATTATCAAGTTTTATTCTTGTTCTGATATTACAGTGAGTTCATTAATCGCCTTTGACACATCTGCGAAGCTGCAGTTCTCTCTTCTACTGAGCTGATTTTTCCTCTAAAGTAGCTACACAGAAAGTTCTCAAAACACAGTATAAATACACGATTAGCACTGAAGAAGTATACACGGAAATTAAAAACGACTGACTAAGCACTGCACTCTCAAGTTTTCAAGCCTACCTGCAGAATATGTGATTGCACTTCGCTGAAACTGGCTCCTGTACCACATCCAAGCTACAAAAAGAAAAATGAAAACAAGTGCACAGAAGTTACAGACACTGTGGGGATTCATATTCTAAGTAGAACCTTTGCTATTTCAGCATTTGTTTGCTGAACTACAGACCTCACAGAGACAAGGGGCAAAGATCCACCCTGCTTTACAAACAATACTCTAATCCCATCAGGTAATTTTTTCCCCTCTCTGGATAGAGGGCTGACATATTTAGGTTGTAAGAGAAAAGCAAAATATACGTTCTGTCTTACACTTTGTCACTCGAGCCTTACAAAACATCAGTATACTTAGTCTTCAGAAAGAATCCCTTTGGTATCTCACAAGTCATTGAGCTGACAAAACATTTGCAAAGAAACGGGGGGGAAAAAAAGATAAAACCCAAAAAAAAAAACCTCATTAACCACACTGATATTCCTCCCGGGCATACCATATCGGGCACTCCACGTTCTTCTGCATAGCCGAAAGCACATTTTGTACATGTCCAACAGTAATCACCGAGAAGTCCATCCTTCACGTCCAAAAATAGTCTAGAGAAAATAAATAAATAATTATCAGCTTTGTTTCTGCCTTACTGCAACCCATGACCTTCTCCTTCCGCGTGGCTCTCTCCAATTTGTTGAATGGTATCAAATACTCCTTGAGTAAAGAGTTTATAGCATAGACGAGTTCTTACTCTGAACGCTGACAATTAAAGCCCCTCAAGTGCTTTGTAGCCAAAGGAGCGACCGGAAAGGGTTTACTGCGGCTTCCAGCAGAAATTCTGGGGGCAGAGCACAAAACAGTAGGAAAAAGGGGGCGTTCTAGATGGGAAAGGACCCTGGGCCTACCTACACGAGCCAGCAGAGGTGGAGACCTCTAATCAGACACCGCCAGTGCCTGAAAACAAAGAGAAAAACCATGAGAGCTTACCGCGGCGGCAGCTCCGGGGGCCGGAGGGCCCTTGCAGCAAGGCCTATCCCCGGGCCGATCCGGAGCGTCCCAGCACCCAGATCACTGCACTCACTCCGCCCGCCCGGAGAGCGCGAATCGCCACTTTCACGGCCGCCAGGGCACGGGCGGGGCCGGGGCCGGGGCCGGTTGCGCCAGCCCGGCGGCGACGGTCCCGTTCCTCAGCGCCGTCCCTCAGCGCCGTCCGGAGCGCCGCGTTTCGCGCCCTTTCCACCGCTCCCCGCGCAACCAATCAGGCCCGGCGGCGCGGGCGCGCGGCTCCGCAGCGCCCCCTTATAGGCTCTTTCCGCCGCCGGGGGGCGAGGCCGAGTGGGGCCGGACGCGTCTGATTGGCCCCTGGCGCGTCCTCGTAACCCCCGCCCGTCGGGTTTCGGGCGCGGGTGGTTGTTGCCCGGCTCTGTTTATTGCCGTGGTCCCGCGGCGCCCGGCCCCGCCCCCCCGGGCCAACCAGCTTGGCCGGCGAGCTGAGTGACAGGCCGAGCAGCCAATAGCGCCGCGCCGAGGGCGTGGGGCCGGCCACCCTTCGGGCCGCCATGTTGGGCCGGTGGGGCCGGCGGCCGGCGCTGCCCCCGGGCCCGCGGGAGCGCGCGATGGAGCCCCCGGTGACCCTCCGCGTCTCCTGCCGCGGAGACACCCGCAGCTTCCTCGTGTCGGACCCGGCGCACGCGACGTGGGCCGATGTGGAGGCCATGGTGAGCGCGGCCCGGCCGCGGGAGGGGTGGGGAAGGGGGGGTTGCAGCCCCCCCGGGAGCCGTCTTGGTTAGAGGTGCTGACCCCGCCAGCGGCTCTCGGAGGGCCCGGCGTCTTCTCCCGCACCTTCCAAAGCCCTCTCTGCCGTTTCCCAGGCTCTGGGCGCTGGTGGTTCGTACTGCTGCAATCTCGGGTTTCCTTTTAGCCTTTAACTCCCTGCTGTGTGCTTAGAGTGACCTGAAAGAGCTGTCTCGGAAAAAGATTCTTATGGGCCCTTTTTTTTCCCCTGTGTGAGCAGGGGGCCTCGGTTGTGTTCTTTGCCCATTTCCACAGGTATGGACGCTTGGTTTTGGCCTTGTATCCCTCCGTAGGGTACGCTCTGTTCTTTTGATCTCCCATCCTTTTACTCACTGAAGTAGTTACGGCGAAGTAACGCGCATCTGTTGCTTTTCTGAAGATGTGTGTGGTGCTTTCTGGGGTACCCAGTCACCGATATGTTTTTGGCCCCTTGCTTCCAGGGGCTCTGTGTGTGCCGCTTTGGACAGAACAGTGTCTGACTGGGCCGTGTGTGGGTAGGCAGTTGCTTATGAAGGTCCGTATATGCTCTTGGTGTAGTCAAAAGTTTTTGTTTGGATGCTTGTTTTTAGGGCTATTTAGCGAAAATTCCTGGCTGAGGCTAAAATTTCATTGTAAGCATTCCCTTGTCTGTTATGAAGCTAATGTGATTTTTTTTTAATTGTTATTCATTCTGTAACAACTGCTTTATTTTTTTAGCTTACTTTTAAAGTTGTAGCTTAAGAGGTCTTGTTGCTATTTTGTTTTCTCTCTTTCAGCTTTCCTTCTAGCTATCATTTTCCAGAGCGCATGCGGGAGGCTCTTGCGTTGTGAATTACTCGAGTTCAAAGCTTGAAATGTAGCGTCTTCACTTGTATTTCAGTACTCTGGAAGAGGCACTAGTTCAGTCTTAAAATACTTGGTGGCGAGTAGACCCTGCAGGAATGTCTGGGCTAGTCAGAATCCTGCTTGCATCAAAGCTGGAAGCAGATTAGTGTGTAAGCACCCCGTTGCCCTTAATCTTGGGTAGTCTGAGAGCTAGGGTGTGTTTGTTCAAGGTGTGGTGTTCTATTACAATAATGCTTCCCTGACCGAGGTAACACCGTGGGTTCTCTCTGTTGCGTGAATTACTGTTTCAATAGAGTATCACTTAAACTCTGTCTTTCCTGAGTTGTAATATTTTACCGAATGTGTTTATAAGGGATAACGCGATCTCTCATTCTGGCTTGCGTTTAAGGGGAACAATCTGTGGTACTACCCAGTGTAGGCACAGACCACAGTTTCTTCTCGATAAGCCGAGCCTGTTCTCTCACTGGAGTCCCAGGGTTTGGGATATGTTGCTGGAAGAGCCTGCCTGTAGCATGTCCAGTGCAGAACATGTATGCAGAACATGTATGTGCAGACACATGGCTGTGTCCATGTGCTCCAGTGGTGCTGTGTAAGTTCCAACAGCTGCTGTCAGCTGAGGTGTTCTGTTAGGTCTGGGCTGGCGGAACATGTCAAGTCTCTCAGAGAGTTCCTGATGGGAAAGATCTATCCTGTGTAGGTACCTGGTACAAAACTGTGCAGGAGCCGTGGAGACTTACTCAGCGTGTGAAAACATCTGCCCTCACTTATGGTTCATTTGGTGCTGTTCACGTTGCCCCATTAATGTAAAATGCAAAATAGCTGCTCAACTTATTTCTCCAAATTCTGATAGGCTGAAAAAAGGCTGATCGCTGCGTGAGCTGTCTTCCAGGTGCTTTTCAATGTAAGAGGTAGTGTTCGGGGATTGTTGTCTTTAGCCTTCACATTTTGCAGTGTTTACCATGACTGAGTTTATTAACCCTGAGCTTGTCCTCTTAGAATGGGAAGGTTATTATTATTTGTTTTGGAGTAAACATTAACTAGGGAAGGTGCAACATGGAAGAAATTAATTTATTCTTTTCATTAGGGAAAGTTAGTAATGGTTGGAGGCAAGGCATAAGGGAGAGTGGTTCAACTTCAGAGGAGTGGATTTGGCTTCAATTGAGAAACTGAAGGGAGGGGTGGAAGGGTTATAATATTACTCCCAATTAATAATCATGTTTAACTGAGGACACCTGTAGTCCTGTCTCATTGTGGTTTTGTGTTCATTTTTTTTCGTTACAGGTTAAAGTTTCATTTGACCTAGACAACGTTCAGATCAAATACATTGATGAGGATAACGATGAGGTAAAATACCTACCACCCCACCCTCCCAACAGGTCAACCAGAAAATGACTGGTGGGAACCTTTCTGCCTCACAATAATTTGTAGGGGGTCCTTCAGGAGCATCTGTTCTGCAGGTCAGGGGATGGGGGTGGTTTGTCCCTTCAATAAGAAAACAGCTGTTAGTCTTGTGGTTTTACTCTTAATGCAGTATACATATTTTAAAATACGTTTTTAGAAGCTACTGCCTTTCTTTTTCCCACCCCATTGAAACAGCCAGTGGTTCTGTGTGCTCTGAGGGAGGCATGTTTCTGTTGAGGAACTTGATTTTTCTTATTATGAGGATAAGATAGTTGTGACTATTGGTGTTTGCAGCCCTGTCTCTTTGATCTACACTCCTTCCTCTGGAAAATGTAGGTCCCCTGTCATTAGCATATATTTGCTTCAGTGATCTGGTGTGCTCAAATCCTCTGCTTGCTTTATGCAATTGCTGTAATCTCCAAGCAGATTACTGACTCAGAAAACAAATTGGTTACTTCTAGTTGTCCTTGTTGAGTAACTTCTGCTTGGCATAGCCTCACCCTCTCATATTCTTTCTGTTTATCTAGAGGTTCAGAGGAAAATGTAACCCTTAGACACAGTGGACCTTTTGCAAACCCCATGTTCCACTGCTTAGTATATAGCTTGACTAAATTTCAGAAATGGAGTCTCTGTAGTTATTTGTTTTTTCTCTAAGGAGAAATGTCAGGATTACTCCCAGCAACCTTTCAGGGAAAGATCCTCCCCTTATTTTCCAGCCTGTATCTTATATAAATATATATCTCTGCATCTGTGACAGCTCTCTTTGAAATACTGGTTAAACTGACTAAACCTAGTTCAGAATCATGCAATACTGTAGACATTAAATAGCTTCTTGTATTGGTAACTTCCGTGTGCAGAATGGATAAACGAGTATCTGTAGAGATAAACTTAGGAACGCTTAACTGCTCTCTTGAGCTGGGGCCAAGCTCTGTCCTCGTGTACTGAGCCTGGCAGCGTGGCCCTGTCTTTGAGGAGGGCTGGGTCTGGGGGCCAGCAGTGCAGAACACCACAACTTTGGGTAAGGATTAAACGTGGCAGCAGTAACAGATATCTGGAGTGGTGTTTTGGCAACTCCAAGTAAAAGTACTTTTATTCTGGAAGCGTGTTAGTTTTAAAAGAATTGCAAAAACGTGTCTGTGGCTCTCACTCACTCACTGTCACTTCTCTTTGCAGGTCTCTGTGAATAGCAAAGGTGAGCTGCGGCTTTACTGAAGTAAAATCAAGAAATGGACCCCAGCCATTGTTCGTGGTTTTTGGAGAAGCACTTGAGAATGCTTGCTTTTTGATTTTTGTATTTTATATATCATTGGGCATCAAATTCTTCCCAAAGGAAGGAGTTTTTGATATGTAGGAACAAATTCGATAGGGCTAAGTTAATGGAATGTTGCAGCTCTTAGCTGTGAGAAGGTGTGCTTGTTGCTGTATATACAATTATTTTCTTTCAGTAGCACTACTTTAAAAGAATTTACAGAAGGTAATGCAGAATCCTTGTGGTGTAAGGCTCCCTAAATACTGTGTGCTAAATTTGTATCTGTTTGAGATAGGGAAAACTCACATTTTTCTCTTTTTCTTTAGAGGAATATGAAGAAGCTCTGAAGGTAAATGCTCTCTTTGACTTTTTTCACTATATTCATTGTTCTCTGATGAAAATTGATGTAGCTGAGAAAATACCAGCATTACCTGGCCCATGGAAATCTGAGTAGCTCATTTTTCTAGCTTTGGACAATAGCTTGAATGTCTTACTAAATTTTTTTTTTTCCTTCCTTGCTAATCTTCCTTTTTGTAAATTAGTTGCATAGGCAGTTGTGATTCAGGACCCTGAATGGAGGTTGGTTACGTGACTGACTTTCTCAAACACTTCAGCAGTAATCCCATGTTTGAAGATAGTGGGCTCTTGTGGATCCCTTAAAAAAAATCTCATCACTCAGACTTTACTGCCAGAGGATAGCATTGCAACTTCTATTAGTGTCAATGCTTAGTTACTTTATAAGCAGTTAATTTTATGTAGACAAAATAAAATTGCATTCCTTTACATTTCAGTCTTACTTTATTAATACTTTTGGAACTTTTTCTCATGGTCTGAATTTCAAATCTGATAATTTGAAAATAATCATAAATTCCCAGACAGAATCTGTTATTTACTGGCACATGTGAACACTTTATTTTGGGTTGAAAAATTCCTGTAGCATGTCTGCATTATTATCCTTTGACGTATAAAAACTTTTTAATAAGCATATTGGTAACCTTTAAGAAGTAGGATATCGGTTGACTCTACCTTGGCATCTGTCTGTTTTCTTTTTGTCTGTTAGTCTTTCCCCATCTTTTCCCTGTTCTCTCCAATGTAGTGCAGTGCTGTATTTTTACAGATTTTATATGCTGATTGAAAGTGGAAAATGTGGTGTATGTGTGTGCTATTTATTTAGATTGCAGTTAAACAAGGAAATCAACTTCAGATGAATGCCTATGAAAAAAACCCTGCTTGTGCTTTGCAAGTACCTGAAAAAACTGTGACAGGAAAGCTGATGCTTCTGAAAGATGAGAAGAAACCTCTTTTATGCTATTCTGTGCTAGCTCAGGGATTACAGGAAGAATTAAAAAATGACAAGGAACTGACTGTTCAGGTAGGAGCCAGAGCTACATTATATATTAATTAAAACAAAGAATTAGTAAGTGTAATTCACTTTATGGATTTACTGTCCTCTTTACCCATACATCAAAACTGAGTTCAGAGGTTGCTACATGCACCCAATGAAGCTCACCAAATAGTTTGAATTTTCAAGAGGACAGTTTGGTGCTGCCTTTAGAAATACAGGTGTTTTAGAAATACAGATGCTTTCATGTTGACCTTTCTTAAGTATTTTAATAAACAAAGGAATTGGTCTCCTGAAGCCCTCATTGCTATCTAATAACTTCTAGTATACTTGACTACTTTGAATTTAGTGTGTAATTACACTCAAATGCTAATGAAGTGGAAATCTTTCAGGAAAATGTCAGTGGTTACCTTGTGTTGCTTCTGCACTGTTTTCTGAAGAACTTTAAAAATTTTTTTATATAGACACTTGAGAGCTATTTCAGTGGTTAACTTGCTGTGTTGAGGACGTTTTTTTCAACTTTGCATGCTTTATGTTTGTTTGGTTTGTTTTTTTTCCCCAGCAGAAGTTAAATCAGACTCAAACAGGAAGCACAAGTGAAAATCCTCCAGAATGGTTTACTAGCTACTTGGAAACAGTAAGTGCATTGTCTTGCGAGTATTGATATTCTTAAAGAAAGGCATAAGAAGTTGTGGGTGGAAGAGGTCCTTGTGATGCCTAACTCTGGACATCTCAACAGAGTTGCTGTCAGCACATCTTGATCCATGCCCCTTGCGAAAAGTGGATTGTTTGGTTTATGCATGTGATTAGTTTTGAGTGTAGTTTGAAGTTGCTCCCATGATAGAATCCAAACAGCTCTAGGAACTCCAGACCCCTCATCATGGGAGAGCATGGAGCAGGAATAGTGTTGCTGTTGTAGACTCTTGGTTGTCCAGTTTCAGCAGGGTAATAGTACAGTTTTCTGTGATTGAGAGCAGAGCATTTGATGACCTTGCTTTTCTTGACTGTTGGCTTTGAGAAAATGCTTTCAGGAAGCCATTGACAATAAATTGCAGTTAAGATGTGGTTGTTAACTTGTTTTGAATAGCTAATAAACATCACTGAGAAGCAGTTTGATACCATCACTAAGAATTCATTAGCTAGGGAGTTCTTGAAACCAAAAAGTTCAGTGTACAATAGTATGTGCATTTATCTTTAAGCTTTTTCTTCTGTAGAGTTTCCTTTCTTCCTTTGTCACCTATTTATACAAACTAAAGATAGGGGAGGTTCATGGTTATGCCTAAAACATCCCTGATAGACAAATCAGAATTTAATAGTAGAGACTCTAGAAAGGTTTGGGAGTTGTGATAATTGTTTTGGAGATGAATTTCCTTCCCTTCATGCAAGGTTATGGAAGAAGAACCTTAGTATTGTAAGCTCAAGTATGTGATTTTTAACTTGCCTTTTTAGAAGTTCTGGGCTGGTATTTTCTAAAATAAAAATCCTCTGGAATGGGATACTTGTTTCATTTCCTCTAGGATATGCTGATTGTAGGGGAAGTGGATTCTGAACTACTGACTTATGGGTTGTGAGACTTTGGAAAACGTAACCCAGCTTTTCAAGCTGCGTAGGTAGGTCTCATCCATGACTACTTCTTCAATTTCTTTCTAGTTCAGGGAACAAGTAGTAAAGGAGACTGTTGAGAAGCTGGAGCAGAAGCTGTATGAGAAGCTTGTTCATTGCAATCAGCCTCCAGACTTTGCTGAGAGCTCAGTTGCAGCAGCACCTCCCCGTCCGGAGAGCCCACTGGGAGCCGGCAGCCCGTGTGACTGGTTGATCTCCTGCTGCAACTGCCAGGCCCGGATCATCGGAGTGCGCTACCAGTGCAGGTACAGTGCGATAGGAGCGTGGGGAAACCTGTCATGTAGGGTCTGTGGGTGAGTCTGAGGAACTGTCTGGGGGTAATAGACTTCTAGATCTCCGATCAGCAGCCTGCTGTACTTTTCAAAACGTCAGTACGTGTCTCACCAACGACTCCTGTGGTGACTAGACTTTTTCCGCATAAAAGCAAGATTAATGCTATTTTGAGCAAAGGTGATTATTAAAGCGAGAGAACTTTATAACACGTGCTCTGTTTGCAATCAGTCTTTACCTTATCTGCACGTAAGATGCAGTAATTGTAAAAGAAAATGTTTTGCTTGGTTAACTACACAAAAAAGCAAAACTTGTAAGCACCAGCCTACAGCAGTGCTTTGTTTGGCTCTGAGAGTCAATGAAACTAAGGTAAATCGTGCTTTTTTTAATGATCTGTCTTGTCAGTTTAATAATATGAAATAGGAATTGATGAATGTCTTTAAGTGAGTTGTTTAAAAGTAAGGGTTTTATTCAAATGAGACAACTGCTGTAAAGGTAAGCATTTTGGGGCTAGGCGGAAGCAGTGGATGAAATCGTAACAGGATTTCTCTTTGGATTTTTTTTTTCTTGCTGACAGGAGATGAGAGCCTGTTTTTTATTAGTCCTGTTTCTGTAGGACCATCTGCTTTGCATCTCTGAGTACTTGTTGACTTAGCCTTAGTATTTCCAGAAGTATGGTGCTGGCACTGGACTTCAGTAAAATGTTCTATCCTTTGTAGCAACAATTTTACTCACTTGTGCGAAAGGAAGCATCAATTTTTTTCAATGTGTATTCAAGAAGGAAGTGGGGGAACTGTGTTGAAGTTTGGCCCAGAAGAGAGAATCATCTAGGTATTCCAGATGGCTCAAAATATCGATGTAAAAGTTGGACAACCAGGTGCTGTCATTTGGGCTCTGCCTACCAGTGGTAGTGTGACACCGAGTTGTTTCTCTGCAGAAATTTTTGCCTCCTGGTAACATTCTCTCTCTTCTGCTTTGCAGCCTTTGTCCAGCCTACAATATCTGTGAAGAGTGCGAAGCAGGAACGTACGCACATGATCCAAACCATGTCTTGTTAAAGCTGCGCAGACCCATCCTCTGCACTGCTGAGAATTACAGCCCTGCAGGGCTCCCACCGCGCCTCCCTGCCACTCTGGAGCAAGTCAGGTAAAAAAACCACCTGCCAGTACCTGACAAGATTGTCCTGATAGCAAGTGGAAACACCTGTACTGAGATTGATGTTCAGCTTTTGTTTTAGAGATGACAAGAAGTGGTACTCAAACTTCTGTGTGTAGCTCAAAATAGCTACATGCTTGTAAAGGGCCTAAATCACAAATCTTACAGCGTCTTTAATAATAAAATAGAAAAAATACAGACTTTTATGTCATGGATGGGTAGCAAACTTTGAAAGATTGGTTTTTCTTTGAGCACTCTGTATTTGCCTTTGTTTGCTCTTTCACTGAGACCATTCAAACTAGTTCCACAAGCAACTATGAGGATGTTCTTTGGAAATCATTTGGTATCCAGTCTAGAAGCCTGAGACATTTCCTGAGTTGTTCCCTTGAGATTAAGACTCTGCTGACTAAAGCTAAATTCTGGCCAGTTTAATGTATTATAATAGTGTCTTATTCTCTCTGCAGGCTCCAGAAACAGATGGACAAAAGATTTCTGAAGGCAGAGAAGCAAAGATTACGAGCAGAAAAGAAACAGCGGAAAGCAGAGGTCCGAGAGCTCAAAAAGCAGCTAAAATTGCACAGGAAAATTCATCTGTGGAACTCTGTCCATGTATTGGAGACGAGCAGCTCACCTACTCTGAAATCTGAGAGTCTCCAACCTAACACCTTCCCGTAAGAGATGTTGTTAACTGGGCATCTGGTAGTTTTGTTGTCTGACTTTTTTGATGAGACTAAGTTAAAGTGAAGGAAGGTTATAAAGTTGCTCATTGAAAGTACGATTTGTCATTGGATCCTGTGAGAATTTTTGATTTGCAAGGTGGAGTATTTTTAATTGGGAGGAACTCTCCCAGGAGAAAAAGAAAAAAGTGACTGATGGTTATTAGGAGAAACTTAGTGATTTATCTAGGTTTAGGAGGAAGGGGAGTGCCTAGGATTATATACACATGCATGTGCATACAGTGGAAATGAACATTGCTGCCAGTTTTTAAAAAGTCTGTATCTTCCTGCTTTATTGAGTGTGTCTGCATAAAGTGAAGTACATTCTGTGTACTTATGATGTTCAATGCTCTTTTTTCTTTGTGTGCTCTTAGGCTGAGGTTCATTAGACAGCAGCCTTTGCAGGCAATCACTTTGCATTTCCTTTTCTCTGTGGGCTTATGGATGAACAGTGTAAAACTTGTATAGTTCTAGTTTCTTTAATTCATCTCTTCTATTTAGGGCATTTAAAAGTCAGATTAACTGGCAGCTGAACTTCTTCACTTCTGGTGTATTTTTTATTGTTTCCTCTCCTCAACCTCAGGAGTCCTAATCAACCCTTCCAAGCAATTGTCCCAACACTAAGTGCAGTATTTGTGGATGAGAATTTGCCTGATGGTACTCACTTGCAACCAGGAACAAAGTTTATCAAACACTGGCGAATGAAAAATACTGGCAATGTGGAATGGAGCTCAGACACAAAGGTATTTTGCCTTGGCTATTACTTTTAAACACTAAAATAGTTCTGGAAGGTAACACTTACATGAGAATTCTCTGTGGGGACCCATTTATGATTTCCTTTGGCCTATTGATTCACAAGCTGGGAATTCTGGGACAATGAGCTGTCTAGATACTCCTTACAAGTGCAGACTTTAGGAGGAGAGCAATTGAGAGTACCATCACTTAACATGTTTCCCATTAATAATATGTCCCCCATGTGATAATGGTTCAGTTTGACCCTGTTTACAACTGGTCTGCTGCTTTTCTGACCTCCAGCAACTTTTGTTCTGTGAGTGACTGCATTCATGTTGAAAGATGGGGATATCTTCTGTGTGATGATAGTGAGTAATGGGAGGATGTTTACTGGCAGCCAGTCTTCTCCGTGCCTGATATCTGCAAGGCCTTTCAGCAGAGAAACTCTGCTTCTTACTGCTCACACTGCAGGGAAGCTTGTAAAGTTAATTTTTGGCTTTTTCTGTTGTATATTTCAGCTGAAACTTATGTGGGGAAATCTGACCTTGGCATCTTCTGAGAAAAAAGATGTGTTAGTGCCATCCCTTCCATCAGGACAAGTAGGAACTGTTTCAGTTGAGTTTGTAGCTCCTAATATAGAAGGAACTTACACTTCTCACTGGAGACTGTCACACAGAGGGGAACAGTTTGGGCCAAGGATCTGGTGCAGCATTGTTGTGGATCCCTCTCCAGCTGCTGACTATCTAGAAAGTGATCGGAAGGATTCTGACTCCTGTCAGAAGAGTAAGGGCTCCAGCACCAAACAGGCAAGTCACTCACCTGGTGTTGGGAAAATTCTGAATTACCTAGGAGAAGGAGCATTGTGTATTGTTTGGTGTAGTGTTACTAACTATTTGAGGGGATTCTTTTAGTTGTTTGCCTTTTAATTCTATTTTTAATAGGAAAGAAATGCAAGATATATTGCATTTATAAGTTCTGAATTGGTGGTTCTTTTTGACAGGCATGAGATTAGTTATCAGTCTGCTGCAGGTATTTGTCTAGTTCTTTGAACTGAAACACTGCAGAATTTCTTTCTTAGATCTTGTCCTTCTGGCCTCTAAAATGAGTTATTTTAAATCTCTTTCAAGTTACTTGAGTGCTTACAAAAATTTGGGCTTTACATTTCGTCTAGTATTTTATTTACTGTCTGCCAAAGGGGCTTCTGGGACACTGTTTTTTTGTTTTTGCAGGATACTTCCTTAAAAACAGAAGCAGGTGCTCAATTGATGGGTGAAATCACAGAGCAGGCTGAAATATCTCTGCCAACTATTCCTTTAAAGATCAAAACTCTGCCAAGTGAGAGAGAATTTTATATCCCATCTGTTGATCTCCTCACTGCACAGGTAAAGTGCTAAAATTCAAATAGAGATAAAGCAAACCATCTCGGGTTTGATGTCTAGGTATGTAGACATCTATAAGAATAAAGCTTCTGAGCTCTGAAATCGCCACTCTACTTGCAAAAAGAGTGTATTGCATTTTATACAGCAGAGCTGTTTTCTTCTAACTGGTATCAGGGACTGTCACTATGTGGAAGGTATGTGCAGGACAGACTAAGATTCTCAGAAAAGAGTCAGCATTGGGTCTTTCTCTGGCCCCTAACAAGGGAGTTCTTAGCTTTGTCTCTCACTGCCCTGAGTTGTGCACCACATCCTATGACATTGTGGGAAAACTGCCCTCTGAGGTCGTGCTCAGGAACAAAATGTTATTTCTACCAAGTGGGATCTGTGCTGCCAAGTACAGATATGATTCCGTTTTAAGGTTTGCTGATGAAAACTTGTGTGGTGTTTCTTCATGTAGGATTTGCTGTCCTTTGAGCTGTTGGACATTAATATTGTGCAGGAATTGGAGCGAGTGCCACACAATACTCCTGTTGGTAAGGCTCTTGTATGCTGTGTTCTGTCTTGAGCACAGACAGCTATCCTTTGTAATTTTCAGTATTGGCTTCTTTTCACCTTCATATCCCCAAGACCATAACATTGCAGATGTTGAAGAACGCTGCCACTTTCTTTGCACGACCAGTGGCAGTGTCATGCGAAGTTAGTTGTTTATTTCTCCAAATTATCTTGCAAAAGAACTGAGTTTTTTCAGTCCTTTAAAGAGAAGAACTTCTTAAAATGTTAACACCTGGAGGCTCCTACTCCCTTAGTGCCAATTACCTTTGCTCCCTGTGTTTTTCAGACATGACTCCATGCATGTCCCCTTTGCCACATGACAGCCCCTTGCTGGAGAAACCTGGCTTAGGTCAGATAGAGGAGGAGAATGAGGGGAGTGGATTTAAACTAGTTCCTGGTAAGCAGTAGTCCTGGGGAGCTTGGGGGTGAAGGGAGGATATTGTCACTTCTGTGCAGTCAGCAGACCTGATGTCTAAAAAGAATTCTAACTACTGTCTTTTCCTGTCTTTGGAAAAACAAATGATTGTTTGGCTCATAAACCTGTAGCCTGATGCTGCTCTCCTGAATGTAGAGGTTGGAGCATAATGTATGTAGATTGAGAAATACAACTCAGAATCACAGAGTGGTTTGGGTTGGAAGGGCCCTTAAAGGTCATCCAGTTCTGACCACCCCCCTGCCATGGGCAGGGACACCGTTCACTAGCCCAGGTTGCTCTTAGCCCTGTCCAACCTGGCCTTGGACACTTCCAGGGATGGGGCAGCCACAGCTTCTCTGGGCAACCTGTGCCAGGGCCTCATCACTCTCACAGGGAAGAATTTCTGCCTAATATCTAATCTAAATGTACCCTCCTTCAGTTTAAAGCCATTTCCTGTTGTTCTATTACTGCATGCCCTTGTAAAAAGTCCTTTCAAATGCTTTTCTTAGTTTGTCTGACCACTAGAATTGTTGGGAGAGTTCACAATTTGCCATTTATAGACTAGGTTGTACTCAAAACACTCCAGGTGTGGCCCCCTCTGCTTCTCAATCACTTTGACATTCAACTTGAACTGAATTCAAAAACCTTTCGATTTTTAGAAACAATTAATACGCAGGGTCAATATTAGCCATGGTTAGCCTAAAAAATTCTTATAGTTAAATTGCCTTGTGGGGGTAGTAAAATCTATTACATTTCCCTTCCCAAGGCATGGCAGAAGACTGCCTTCCTGTGGACTCTTCCATGGTGAAGGTGAAAGCTGAGCATGCATTGAACCAGGAGGAAGGGGAAGAAGATATGAGTGGGACTCAGTTTGTCTGCGAAACTGTAATTCGATCTCTGACCCTGGATGCTGCACCTGACCACAAGCCTCCACAAAAAAAAAATAAAATCCTTCAGAGTAAGTACTGTCAGCTGCCTTCTCTGGTTTGACTTGTTTGGAGTCAGACATGGGACACAGATTGCTCAGCTCAGGTGGTGATAACATTAAATTGTTTTTCCTGATTGTTTTATTAGACTCTTTACAAACATTGCAAGACACCTTCAGTTGCAGTATGATAAATGAAGAATCTCCTATGATAAATACTAATTGCACTTCCAAAAAGGAAGCAAAGATTCATCAGTCAGAGCTAATGATGGAAAATTACTGTGGTAAGTAAAATAGATTTTAGTATATTTAATATTTGCTGGGTTAAGAACTGGCTGGAGGGCCGGGCCCAGAGAGTGCTGGTGAACGGTGCTGCATCCAGCTGGCGGCCGGTCACTAGTGGTGTCCCCCAGGGATCAGTGTTGGGCCTAGTCCTGTTTAACATCTTTACTGATGATTTAGATGAGGGGATTGAGACCATCATCAGCAAATTTGCTGATGACACCAAGCTGGGGGGGAGTGTCGACCTGCTGGAAGGCAGGAGGGCTCTGCAGAGGGATCTGGACAGACTGGAGAGATGGGCTTATTCTAATGGAGTGAGGTTCAACAAGGCCAAGTGCCGGGT
>VZRE01002187.1:0-48884 GCA_013396775.1 Cephalopterus ornatus
GGGAAGGGAAGGTGATTTAAGACTTCTGCTTGAGCAACTGGGAATAGATTGGAATGTCTCAGTCTAGGAGGAGATCAATAAGTGGGACGTGATGGAAATGTTTAAAATTACAAATGGTGTGGAGCATTTTCAAGGTTTTTCATAGTGCAACAGCTGTGTGGAACACATAAATTAAATGGGAGTACGAAGAAAGCAAAATGATACTCTTTTCCCTCTCAGTTCATAAACTGCTCTTACCTGTTGTTACAGCATATCGTGGATGTTCACATGGATTCAAAGACATTTGGACAAATACACAGACAAGAAGCCCATGAAAGCTATTAAAACACAGAGGTGTCACCTCAGACGCAGAAGTCACTAAGTTGCCAGTTTTTCTAAGGTGAGAAAGTACATCCAGAAAGCAATGTCCTCAGCTTGCACTGTGTGAACTGGTGTACCAGTCGACTTCAACTGGTGCCAAACAACAATAACTGGTACCCAATTAACTTCAGGAAAAGTGCCAAGGGAACAACCTGTTCAAATGCCATTAAACCTATAGTTGAGCTTTGTGCACAGTCTTGATAGCTTCCCTTTTCTGTAGCAGGTGAGGGAAAGAACAGGTAATTGCTGAACCAGGCCTCAGAAAATCAGCACAAACATTTTTGGATCCTAAATATTTGCTGGTTTGAAGAAGGTGAAATTGAACTAACCACAGAAACATAAATGGGCACAGCAGCTGTCGAGCTCTTCTTTTGTCCTTGTTTTGCACTGTCCCCATTGCACAGCTTACCAAAGCTGTATCCTATATCAGAAAGGGCAGCAGGAGAGGAGCGTTAGGTGTATCCTAAGCCAAGTTCTCTGAACTGTAAGCTATAAAATTTTAAAGTGAGAAGTAGTGAAGAACTAATTCTAAAACTTAAAAAAAATAAAGTTCAATAGGCTAATTGCAAAAACAGGATAAAATATTGTCAGCAAATTTCTTCCATGAAGGTGCTGTGCTTGAGCTTTTAGTATGATGAGGGGAAAGAGTTAATGTTTAGACTTGCAGAATAGATATTCAGAGGAATAAATGATAAGGTAAAGGTTAGGTGCTCATTTTTTAGAGCTCTGGAAGTGACAATAAAATGGCAGATGAAACCCAGTGTTGATCATTGTACAGTGATACGCATGAGAAAAAAAAGTCCTAACTTTATATATGCAATAAGGTAACTAGCACTGGACGGGCAGCTATTAAAAGAGAGAAAATGTTGTTTCAAATGGTAATGCTTTTCTCAGATAAGAAATGTCCTTAGGTAACATTGTAAATGGAAATAAATTAAAACCTGACTATCCAAATGTTTTGCGCTAGTAGAGAGAGAAAAAACAAATAATTGCGTGTCAGGACGTTCACTCACCAGGTTACACAAGGAGCATGAGCCTATTTTGGAACCAGCCTGCTCTCTACTTATTATCTCTGTCAGACTTTACACATATGCAAAATGCTCCAGTCCACGTTGTTTTTGAAGGATGCTTAATGCAGATGGGTGAACTGGTTTAGGTGAAAATAGAAACTGGCTTTTAATCTGGTCCTTTATTTTTTAAAGTGCTCGCTCTCTGAACCTAGTTTTCTGAAGTTTAGTAAAACCTGAGATTCACATGCTTCTGCATTTCCTGTTTTTGACCAATTGAGGAAACAGAAACACTGAAATACTGTAAGATGTTATTTTTAAAATATTTCCACTCAGCCAACCAGGAAGTTCTGGAAATCTTGCAAGAAGTCTAATCCTGTAGACTATGTAATCCAAAAATGGTCACACAAGTTTGTCCAGTATTTCAGGTATTTATAGTCCTATCTGATGAAGATCAAACATATAGAGAGAGCACTCTATTAGCGTGAAAAAAATGTGGCATGTGCAATTGCAGTTGCCTCTGAAGAGCTTAATTCCCTGCTGGGAAATATGCAGTAACCTGAGCTGCAGCTGAGTGCCAAACGCCAAGGGGCTGTGGGAGGAGGTGGGGGCTGAGTTGCCACACAGAATAGGAAGGCTCGGTGGAGGAAACTGTAACTGCGGCTAAGGACACCCATTGCTTTCTGTGGGGTGGCAGGGAAAGCGGGATATTAGAGTGGGACAGATGGACGGATGAGGGATGTATGGATGGCACGTGGAGTGTCAGTAACAGGATTGAGAAACAAGCAGGTAGGAACTAGAGAAACCAACAGCAGCAGTCCAAAGGCTGAGATGGTGTGGTGAGCAGAGTGCAACACTGCACATATACTATGGGGGACAGCAAGTCCATACATGTTCAGAAGAAGGCAGAAAACATAGGGGGATGAGGAGAGTGAGGTATGGAGAAAAGAGGATTAGACTAAGAGTTTTTAACACAAATGACAAGGTTGCAATATATTCAAGGAGTGTCATTCTATCAAGGTGTGCCATGAGGTGGGCGATAGTCAGACAATGAGCCTACAGTGAATGAATGCCAAAAGTAAATGTGATTTACTTTGAAGTATGATAGAGACAATTCAGAATGGAGATATCTATCCTACAGAAAGAAAGCAATGGACAAAGAAAAAGCCCAAAAAAAAACAAGACCCAAGTTTATGTTGCAATATTCAACTTCCAGTTCTGACTTCTCAAGCATCTTCTGCTCCTCTCCTTTCTGGAACTGGCTGTTAAGAATTGCCCAAGGAGCAGCAAACAGTGCATCACTCAGTGAGTGGTAGAGTTCCAGAGTTGCTGGTATGTGAAGGCTGATATTAATTTAGAGATGCCTCTTAACTGCCTGGGTATTTTGTGATTTACACATTAATTTGAACTTCTTCATATCTTGATTCCTGATGTTAGTCTAAGGCAAGACAAGGAACTATTCAAGCAACTATATGTTTAACCTTTTGAACGTGGATTTGATTCATGTGATTGATAAAGCAAGTGTTTTCCATGTTGTGAAACATCGTATGTTTTAAAAAACTTTATATGGAATTGTATATGGAAATCTCTTCTGGAATAGCATGAAGGCTGATTTTTTTCTATGACACAAGTAAAGTATGAGAAACTGAAAACACAGTAAAACACAGAACATTTTGTATCATTCACCAGGTGAGATTTTTAAGCAATTTTATCATGTTTTGGAAAAAAATGCACCTTCCATTAGCTCCAAGTTTTGTGGATCTTGCAGAAAATCAGTTTTAGGATGAACATGTATAAGCACTCTGTACTGTCCCTCAGTCAGATACACAGTGAGTAGGAAGGGGAAAAAGGAGGAATTGTTTTTGTTAGTTGTGTTTAAATAACAATAAGAGAACTTGCAAGTCCTATGGGCTCCCTAAAATGTGGGTAATAGTAGAGCTAGCAGCAGGAACCCACCAAACACCTTACAAAAAGTCTGCTGCCCCTACTATTGCTCTGGTAAGCACATCCTTGGCTCCCTACACAGCCATGCCTAAGAGGCACGGACCTTCCCCTTGTGAATCACGGGCTATCTGAGATCTCTTTAGAGCCACTGCATCCACACTGCATTTCATTTCCAAGAAGTCTTTGCAGATATCTTGAGTCTGTCAGATTATCACAGAGCTCATCATTATTAGTGCCTCGGCAGATGATATCTTGCCCTATACGTAGATATCAGTCCTTAATCATCTGTGTGTGTATTTTACCATCAGCACAGCAATACACTCTTATGAATGGCATTGTAAAAGCAAGTCACTTCTTAGTTAGGATGTGACAGACTGTTTAAATCCTGAAAAATTATCTAGCAGTGATATACTGTTAGACCTAGAGATTGTCCTTCCTACTACCCACTTCATTGCTCATACTAACTGCTTCCAAACTACCTGAGTCGGTGGGACAACCACCAAATATGTTGCATGTCAAAACTGCAGGCTCAACACATTGGACAACAGTTGCTTTCAGAGACACTGCTGTTAAACAGTAAGGCCGTGCTCAATCAATATCCCTAAGCACCATTAAATGTGAATTAAACATCATGAAGTTGCTGTGAACAGCAAAGTGAATTAGAGTTTCTCTCCAGTGTTCAGTAAAAAAATTTATTTCAGTGCAAACACTTTTCTGTAGGTTTTTTAATGATCTGTGCTCTCTGCATAGAAAAATTTTGACAAAATCTGTATTTATGCTATTAGTAAGTACTACATACAAATGAGAGTAGTAGTTTCTGTAATAATAAGGCTATAGATCTTTAATAAGTATAACCACAAACATTTTTAATCTGTTCATGTTGGGTTTTTTAATAAATATTTTAAACAAGGAGTAGTTATTTAAGGCAAAATACTTTGGAAAAACTTTTGGAAGGCATGAAAAATGTAGAAAGATATTTAAAGCATGATAAATTATGATGCATACTTATGGTTTTATTACCTAATAATACAGTATTACGAAGTTGTTTCAAATTTACAAAATGCTTTCTGAAGTTACAGGTCTCCAGAGGCCCTTTCGAAAGGAAGAGATATTTTGAGCAGATGAAATAGAGAGAGATGGGAAAAGGCAAAACAGAACTATTGCCAGTAAGTATGAAAGCAATTAGCCATCTATCAGTTGGTAAATAGACTATCCCTTGGTATCAAATAACCATGTCACAAATCATTATTTGCTTTTGTGCTCAAAGTAGAAGTGGGTATTGACTCTGAACGGCATTTCGGGCACCCACTGTGTGCACTGAGGCAATATTAAAAAGAGAGGAGGCAATGACAGTGGGCAACCAATAGGGTACAGTGTGGGCAATGCAAGGAAATTAGGATGGATAGTTAAGGCATCAGTTGGGCTCTGACAGCAAAGACTGGAACAACTGGAATTTGATATGGGGGAAGAGGACTTTGGTGAAGAGATCTAAAACAGAGACTCCAAACTGTGAGAAGGATTTGCCCTGTGAGAGTTTGCTTCTGTGATGCAGAAGTAGTGATTTGAATGTTGGGAGAACCAAAGAGGAGGAAAGTGAGTGCAGTGGGTGTCAAAGCAGGTGATGGTTCAGAATCACGGATGGTTTTAATCACAGAATTGTTAAGGCTGAAAAGAACCACCAGTGAGGTCGTATGGTCCAGCCTTCCTGCTCAAGCAGGCTCATCCTAGAGCACATTGCACAGAATTGTGTCCAGAGGGTTCTTGAATATTTTCAGAGATAGAGACACCACAACCTACCTGGGTAATCTCTTCCAGTGCACAGTCACCCATACAGTAAAGAAATTCTTCCTCATGTTCAGGTGGAACTTCCTGAATATCAGTTTCTGCCTGTTGCCTCTTGTCCTATGGCTTGGTACCACCAAGAAGAGCCTGGCTCCATCCTCTAGACATCCTCCCTTTCCATACTTACAGGCATTGGTGAGGTCCCCTCTCAGTCATCTCTCCTTGAGACTGAAAAGGCTCAGCTTCCTCAGATGTGAGATTTTGTCAAAAAGAGAGATTTTAGATATGATCTGCAGACAGATGTGGCAGAATTGTAATGCAGCTTGTATGTGTGACTGGAGAGGAGTCAAAAACAATCCTCAAATTATAATTCTAAATGTCAGTGAAAATGGTGGCACAGATAATGTGGAAGAGGTCAAAAATGTTTAAGGAAATAGGAGGGGCTTGTTTTTTGTTGGAGGCAGGGTAAGATAAAGGATTGTGTGGATGAAGATAAGACAGGATGGCACTTAGCAGAGATAAATTTCTGAGCCATTGCCACTGAAGTGAGTTTTAATACATGTGTGTCTGTGGGAAAAAGACCATGCTAAAGAGAGACATATCATAGGGGATGACTTAAAGCAGAAGTTGATGCAGTCATTTAATACTGTTTGATGAAGTTTTGTCAAGAAGTGGGAACACAAACTTATAGTTGGAGGCTGTATTTAAGATGAGCCTATGGATAGGAAGCACACAATGGAAAGTCAACAGAAAACTGAGGGAAGGAAGCAGATGCCTGACAAGTGGCAGGAGACAACATGAGCAGAAGGTATCCAGAGGTAGAATAGAGGAAAGAATAAAGAAAAGTGCATATCCTGATAGCAACAATGTTTTACATAATTGGATAATTTTCACTCTTGCTTTCACTGCTACCTTGTAAGAATTCCTGACATTTTCTCCACAAATCAATTTATCCCCATAAGAAATTTCATTAAACAGTTTTTTTCTTCTGAAAGAAAGGGAAAAAGACAGCCAGTGTTAGAAGACTCCTTCTCATTTGAAATGAATACACATGCTAAAAGCTAAAGCTGGGATGCTTCTATAACCTCACATCTTCTAAAAATACATTGAGTTATAAGGCATAAAATCAGGAATCCATAGACTTTTCATCATTGGTTCGCATATTCAGAAAGGAAACACTCTTTCACTGGTTGCCGGATGCAACTGAGAAGCACCGCATTTTTAATGCCACGGCCTGCCACCCAAGGTGTTAAGAGAGAACAGCATATCCAACTGAAATTGCAGGAAGGACTACAGGCAAAATGTAATGACATGATCAGTGAATGCAAATGAACCCTCTCACTTAAGAAGGTGATAGAATGACTTCTTTTAATAGTACAAAAAATTCACAAAGGTTTTTAGGCCAATAGATAAGAGCACATTGTTAATTTTAAAAGACAAATTACTTGAATAATTATCCTCCTCTTTAAATATTTTCTTAATTATTCTCAGCCATATCTTCAGTTTTAAAGCAGAAAGTTAAATGGAAGACTGACAAGCTAGAACATGGTAAAACTTTGCAGGTATCCAATTCAGAGCTGCTGATAATTGGACTTAATCTGCAGGACTGGTATCTAGGAAAACTCCCATTTACTTCCCAGATTAAAAAAAATAAAGACTGAAGAATCAGGCCTTATGTATTAATTATGCAAAGCTTACTGTTTTGTACTGAAGAATCAACTAGCTGGGAGTGTGCGTACATGTGAGTATAGAGAGACAAACAGAGAGATAGAATAAAAAAAAATGTGTTTTTTTACTATCTTAAGTAAAGACTTTTCTGTCATTGGTTACTAGTAGGTTTGCTTTTTATTGTACATCACCGGTACCAGTTGTTAGCTGCCTTTGACAGTGGGTTGAAATGCACCAACATGGCATATATATACTGGGGACAGTGGCATTGAGCAGAATAGCTTTGCCACGCAATGATACACTTGAGCTTTGACAGAATACTAGCCCGATGTCAGTCATCCTGTCTTTGCCAATCAAATGCACATCCTTCCAGAGGCGCCTGAAGTTGACACTGGCACCCCAAACACAGCAAAAGGTTAATGCAATGACATTTCAAAGATGACACATTGTCAAAGGCCCAGCAAAAATAGCAGAACTAGACTGTGTTTAGGAAAAACTAGTGTGCTTTACAGGACACACACATGATGACGACATTCCCGGAGGGGAGAGGTTGGGTGTAAACCCCCTTGAAAGACCTTGCTCAAGAAAATCAGGAGTCAGGAATGGATAACAGCATAATCAGATCTGGCCAGGACCCTGAGGTTTTTTCTTTTCCCGTCTGTGGAAAAAAAATGTCCTTTTGCCAGAGCTCTGGCTAACCTTTGCCAGAGAAAAGAGCAGGAGCTAGAATGACAAAGCTTTTGGAGTCTACAAAGCCTTCTATTTAATTACAGGGATTTGCAGGGTAGCTTATGACTATGAAGTGTATAATACCTTATTTTTCTTCTTCGGTAAAGACATGTGGCACTCCAGCCCATTTTCAAAAGGGATAATTGACAATTAAAATAATTCAAGTAAGGGGAAAGCTGCATATTTAGAAAGTCATATTCTAGTATGTGTCCCTGACCCAAATAGATGCTATGTACATATTTTAGAATTCCAGTTCAGCTTCTCCCTCCCTCTCTCCCTCCCTATCTCCATAAACTTTCCAGTGGTTTCCATTCTCCCTCCAGCTTGTTTGTTTTCATCTGTCTGATGTAGAAGGCCCCCTCTCCTGGCATCTGGTTTTAATCTCACCTCAGTGAAATGTAATGTGAACATTCATATTTGACTAGTTATTATGAAGAGTGAGTATGTTGGAAATGAGGCCAAATTATTTTCTTTGTCCCTGACCATCAACAAGAGATGAGCTGGAGCAAGGGCTCTTCTACTTTCTATCATGACACTTCCCACTGACTACAATTAATCTCCAACCTATTCAAGTTACAGATCAAGTTGGTAAGTCCTATTTATTTATGTGTTACTTCTGTAGCTGTTTGCTTGTTTATTTATTTACTGTGACTTGAATGCTGCTTGAAGACATAGCAGCGTGCATAAGCAATCACTGGGGATAATGGTAGAAAAGAAAGCTAGTTCAGGATGATTTGGAGGATGAAATAGAAATCAAAATGTTCGGTGATAAAGGCAAATAAATTATGAAAAAAGAGCAATGTTAAAAGTGCTGCAAGGCAACTGTCTTTTCCCTTGAGGCAGTGGCAAGGACTCCATGGCTACTTTTTCTAGGCTCGAGCTTTTTTCCATTGACTCCTGTAATAAAATTTTCATTGACCTCAGCAAGAGTAAGACTAGGGTGTATATAAGCTCTTTATGTTGTTTCCTGCAAAGCTAAGTGCTACAAACTGGCTTTACATCATGCAGTGATCATCAACTACTTTATTCTGTAAAGGTACTTTTAAAAATAAAATATTAAGAAATATGATTTCCATTCTAATGAGTGGTCTTGCTTTAGGAGTCAAAGATAAGCCCAAACCAGATGTTCAGATACAAAAATTGCCCTTCAAATCTTAGAGCAAGAAGTCAGAGGGTAATAGCTTGTCCTGACACCTTTCAACATGCTCCATTGTCAAAGGAGAGAAAAAGTCAATCCATGGGAGAGAATCCCTTCCTCTGGTCTTGCATAATTCTCATTCTAGGAGGTGCTCTGCCATTTGGGGTTCCCTGTCTCCCCCAATATCAGCTGTTTAGGCACTGACATTTAGGTGAGCTAAATCCTAACCCGAGCTGAGGTTCCAGTACTATGAAACTTTCATCTCCCATGTTCATCACCTTCCAAGTCTTAATCACTGTCCTATATCCTATTCTAATACACTTTTTCCTTTCTTCCTGTCACACAAACAACTTCAGAAGCGACTTCTGTCTCTTCCCACGCTCTTTATTTCTTCTTCTGTGGGACAATTTAAAAAAGATCATCTTTATTTAACAACCAAGCATCTATGGGTTTAATCACTTAATTAGGCATGAAAACCTGGGAGTTATGCCACACAGCACATACCTATAGCTGGGTGATGCATGGCTATTTTAGAATAGTGGCTGGTTTTGAGATATGTGTGGCATAGTGTACCTTGACAACTGTAGGTGTCCTTAGAGTCCTAGTGGTAAGCATGCTCCGAGTCCTACTGGTAAAAGAAGTGAGAAAACTCTTTTTTCCCAAAGGACCTGTGGGAGTGCAAATGTTTACAGTTAATGGTCTTGTGCACATCCATTTCTCTGACAGAAATATGGATGTTATAGGTGACAAGGAACTGTAGAGATTGTAGTTGAGTATCACTTTCAAGGATGATACTAACACATAAATATCCAACATCTAAAGAGGTAGATGTCTATCCACAAAATGTTTAGCTAGAAGAATTTGGAAGCAATGCTCTATTCTAAAGAGTAAATTCATTGCTCTCTTCTCATGCTTGCTTATAGACTGAGAGACCTACACAATTAAATTATTGTTCCACAGAAGACTTTCAGAATATGATTCATAATCTTTAAAGTCAATTAAAGTTTTACGTAGTTTCAGATTGAAGTCTGTACACTAGCAATAAATGTCTTCTCTCTATAATTCAACTTCAGATAATTGAGGTGTTAAACCATTTCTTCTTTTATGTTTGTCTACTCTGAAATAGTCATGAGAGTTTGGTAAAGAGGAGGTGGTCTGTCCTTGTGCTTGTTGTGCACAAAAAGATTTACAACTTACCATTCTTTTCTTGAATGGAAACTCTTCTGAATCTTCAAGGCAAGCAGAGGACATTTCTGAACCTCATGGGCTTAGCTTGCTGAACATACAGGTCATAGATGCTCTTGCTTTAGCATTTTATTGTCATGAGAAAAGAGACATTGTTAAAGGTCTAAGTTATTTGCTATGTTCAGCATTCCCACTCGTTCTTCTTGTTTGTGTCTTATTAAGATTAGACAAGCAGTGCATTTAAATTTGGAAGCAAGAATTCAGGGTACACATTCTCAAATGTCAGAAACTGGTTCTGGAAAAGCAAAAAGCCCTTGTAGGACTATTTAGCCAAATGGTAAAAACTGAAATCAAAAAAATAAATCAGGCAAGGTATAAAAATAAGTTTATTGCTGCTCTACTCAGTAACAGAAAGAGCAAAGGTTATCATGTAATTATAGCTTAATGTTCCTTTTAACAGGGCTTTTGCAGCCAGTTGCAGTCTTCTGTATCTGTTCTCAGATGTGCTTACATAGTATATGTGTCTTCTGGACCTACATTAAAAGCACCAGGATCATCTCTAAATGAAAGAGACATGAATGTTTGTGCCATGTAGAATTAGTTTTCCCAGGGCTGCTTATTCAGTGCAGATATATTTATAATTATTAACCATAAAAACTGTTATTGAAGGAATGTACACCATATGTGTCAGGATTTATGACTGTGTAAACTTCTCTTTAAGGGTTGTGCAGGAGTTGTATGCTGCCTGAGAAGACTCTTTGGACCTTACCAGGCCCTGAAATACTTGGAAGAATAACTTGGCAATGGCTGAAAAACTTATGCATGTTCAGTCTTCCAGATGGTGGTCTATAGACAGACCCTTCAGTGTGCCTTGTTTATACAGTGTTTTGGTCTGCAGCATATAAGGAATCTTTTTGATTTAGCAATGAATTTTAACTCTGAGCCCCACTGCAAGGAAGAGAATGCAACTGCCTTCATTAATACAAATTGTGCAGTTGGACAAACGTAATGGCATGAAAATAGCATGCTGCTAACTTGCTTTTGAAAAGAATCTTGAAAGAGTCTGTATACAGTGTGACTATTACATTGAACGAAATTTTCCTTTGAAGAGATGAAAAAATATTGTTATGCTTAGTATTTTCATCTGTCTATTAACCATTCCAAATACAGTCCTTGTTAAATATATATAATGCAAGCTTTTTACACGAGGTGTTTCTTTTGCAGTTGCTCAGGCACATATAAGGTTGCCTTATTCTACAGACTAGAAGTCAGCTAGTGCAGAACACTCCTTTGCATTAGTATTAATATTATTTTGCCACAATTATTTTCTGTTTATGCATAATAAAGACACTACCTTAGAGGGGTAGCATGCAAAGTGCATTACAAGGTCAAATCCAGCCCAAACTTCATTTTTCCTTTTCATTAATATTTTTAGAAGGAATCTTCAAACTTGTAGGTGGTGACTCAATGGGATTTGATATGAAGATGTGACACCTCATCTTAAATTCCTTAACCACATTTCTTAAGTTGACAGGAATGTCAGGAAGTGTGCCTGATAAGGCTTGCTGTCCTCTCCGAGCTGACTAATCATACATGAAGTCTTGGCAAGAGATAACCAGGTTACAGTAGAGCCAAAATGACATCACATCAACTCAATTTCATATCCTGTAGACACCAGTGCCTATCACCACTCCAGGTTGCTAACATCCTTGACACACAAATGGTATTTTCAGTCTCTGATGTCCCCCTTTTACCCTGTGTCTGTCACTCTGGGGTAAATCAGGAACAAATTTGTCACTAAATGTAAAGAACCATTAACTCACGGGCACTTTGTCATCTGAAGCATAATTTTCTGTGCACAGCTCGCCAATCCCTGAACTCTAGCTATTTGCATAACAGTTTGCTGTACGAATTTATGACGGAGGATAGTGCTGAACTTGTTAAAATTCCATGTGAATCTCAGCACAGAAAATGGACTGGTGCTTTAAATCTTGGAGAGTTGTTCACATCAATAATGAATTTCAAATAATTTATTCACTTCAAGTGTAAGTGGTTGGCATACAGTCCTTACAGCTGGTTTGTTGAGATAATTGATTTCCATATAGTTTAAAGATGGGGAAAAGAAACATATGACAACTACAGCGGGTTTTGAGGCAATTGTGAATGCCATATCAGTTTAATTATAGCTCCATCTTTAGCTGACATGGGTTCTGTCCTATTGGAATTAAAATATCCCAGCAACTTGAAATGTAACAGTGATGAATTTTTTATGTTCTTCTACCTACCTTGTATGCTAGCTTACGGCACTGTTACAAGTACACTTCTAGCTTTTTTCAGTGGATAGTTAACATGACATGCAAGACTGGTCTGCATGACACAGATAACTCAAGGGAATAGCAACAAAGTAAATGAGATGCATTAGTATCTGAATGTGAACTGGGGGATATAAGTTCTCAGAACTTCTTGTTTAATTTATAGAATTGGTTTTTTTCCCCTGTGCATAAGATTTCAAAATGGTAATCATATTCAGGAAATGAGCTGTTCCCACTTCAGGTACTAATATCAATATGTAAAAGATAATCATTAACCAGATGTACTACTCAGCAGTGCCTATTGTATGTAAGCAAGCTAGCTGAGGTGATAAGAGAAGCTTTTACTTAAAATTTAGTTATATTGACCATGGAGATACTGGAAAAACTGCAAGGTGTTTTGGTTTGGTGGGGGAGTTTTATTGACCACTCTATGCACAAAGTAAGGGTTTAGTGAAATAAAGAGTGTAATAAAAATTTGCTTTGCAGTTAACACCACAGTGTATGAAACACCCTCTTTGTACAAGGTCCAAGCTGGCTGCTCCTGCATGGGGGCATTTAAAAGGAGATGGGATGCATCTCCACATTTTCACATATAGGACATAGAGAATGAGCAGAGAACCAGGACTACTAGAAACCCCAAACTTCACTCCATTTTTTCCTTTCCACTAAAACTGAATTCGCATAACTTGTAAACAGAAGAGCTTTATTTAATTCTTACTGCATTTACTACTGTTTCACAATGTAGCAAAAAAACTAGCAGAAGGGGTGTCCAGCAAATTTTCCAGGCTGATTCATTACCGTGTTGTTTCTACTCCACCCGACATAACTTCCCTGATTACACTCAGAGTCCTACATTTAAGTTCCAGTATTAAACTCCTGTGAGATGAGGCCACAGTTTTGTGTCAGGTTAATAGAAAAATTCTGCATATACCTCAAATATTTTTCCAGAAAGGACCCTTCTCTGAAATAAATTATAAACTGTAATGATGAAATTAGGACTTTGATGGTCTAGCTTGACATAGGTGGCACAACATTCCTTGCCATTAAGTCCTTTTTTTAGATATGTGCAAACTTTTCTTTCGACATTGCTCAAGAGCAGAAGGTTCCCCTCCTAGCTTCCAAGATTTCTTTAGGAGTAACTTTTGATGATCTGCAATTTGAGCTAAAAATACTTGGTAAAAAAACATTCAGTAGACTCCACAATTGTCAACATTTCATAAGACAGAGGCAGAGTAGAGGCTTGATGTTAGCAGTGGGTATATCTGGTTTGAGCTGATGGCACCACTTACAGGGCCATTAAAAAAAAACCCCAACCTTAAATTTCTAAGAGGTATTTTAGCCATAATAGATCATAACCGTGCTTTGCACAAATTCCATTTGGGGAAGAAACTGAGTCCAAAATTACTTACAAGGCACAAAAGCCCAAGACTTCAGGTATTGACTTTCAGTTCTAATTCCAGAATGGAAGCTTTCACTTAAAAGGAAGCACAACAGTAAGGTGCTGGAAGCAATTAGCTGCAGGTCTCTGACAGTCACCACACAAGTATTTCGGGATGCATAATCCCATTGAAACTTTGCTTTCTGTTTGTGTCTCAAATATGTAGCTTTGATTCTGTGTCTATGCATTATGAACACATATTCATAATTTGGGGTTGGAGCTTGGACAATCTTCTATCAAGAAGTCCCTGTGGGGAGTCCCACCAAAATCATCTTAGCTATCTTAATTTAAAGACAGTAAAGACAGTCCTGGGATGATTACCAAGAGCTCTGGAGACTTAAAAAGCCTTCTTGTCATACAGATGCTTTAACACTAGCAAGGATTGAGATGAGAACCTAAAATGGGGCCTTTATGCAGAAGGAACACTCTATAGCATCTGTTTTTATAATACAAAGGAAAATTCTGATTGCACAATAAATGGTGGTGGTTGATTTTGTTTGCAAGTGGTTCCTGAAATGTATCAAGGACTGGAAGTGGACTGAATGCTGTAATAGAGAAATCACTGGTCAAAGTACCACCAAGACTTCCTATGAGATCAAAGCTACAAAAATACCCTTTCGCTATTAAATATAGACTCAGGTCTTGTTGATACGCCTGAAGTGGCTTGTTATGGGCAAGCAGGAATTCTGCCAATGGAGATAAGGTAGCCAAGTGTGAAATCTGCTATAAATAAAGGAAGTCTTCTGCAAGAGCACTGTGCCATGGGATTTCACCTTCTGCAACTCTGAATCCAGTCAGGTGAGTAGGGCAAGCTAATAAATGGATGCCAACAATTTTTTTGTGCGTTTTACACTTTTGTTATACATTTCAGGTTGCATTATTGCTTCCCTAACTGATGAGTTAACTTGAACACAAAGTAAATACTGGGGAGTGATACTTTTCTTTTTTATTAATTGAGAGTGATTTGTAACACTCTGCTTCCTCCCCTTAGCCTGCACAGGGAAAGAAGGGAAGAGCTGAAGAATAGAATCTCTCAATCTCCAGTGACAGATGTTTACAAAATTGCCTTTGACTTCATAGGGGATGTGGCCTGTGCAAGCACCTAGTAACTTTAGTAGCTTTTGGGACTAAGGTTTTTTAGGTCTCAGTGTTAGGTCTCTGGTTTTACTTGCCATCCTCAGCCACTGAACAGCCATATTCAGTTTCAAAGGAAAAGACTATAAACCCCAGACATGTATAATGTTTTCAAATATCATAAAACAACATTTCTTGTGTGCCATTTTTGTGTAATAGTTGTTCCTATATCTAAGAAGGAACAGACTAGTAACTGTATATTTTAAAATCTATATAGAATAAAGGAATTGCACAGAAGTTTTCCATTACTTCTGACAAAAAATGAGTCATTGACAGGACTTCGCCACACTTTGGTTTAGTGGAAAAACTCACTGACTGGTGTGATTCAGACTCCAGTCTCCCAGCTCTTATTTGTGGTGATGAAAAGTATTTTTTGATGTCCTAGACCTGCAACTACACGGGAAAACATGTCTTTTCTGGTTTTAGAATGTACTGTGTTCTGTGGCAAGTTGTTAGTCATGCAACATGGTTAATCTTTTGGGAAGTCATTGGATAATTACATCCACAATTATGAAAACTGCATTAAGTAAAGAAAACAACTCAGGCACACTAGTTACTTTCGTTGCTGAAGGCCACCCCAACTCTATGTGCCTTGAGAAGTTCTGCAATAGCAGCAGAGCTGCTGGAAACAAGCGTGGCAAGGTTTGTGGGGCTAGGTGGAATTGCATGAATGTTGACAGGACAATAACATTTTGAACACTTGAACCTCAGCGTGCATTGCCCGTAGTTTTGGCTGAGACTATTTTACTTCAATGTCCAACCTGAGCACCTGACTCAGACCCATTGTCCCAACCAAGTGACATCTTGCTGCCTACTGTCTTTCATTCAAGTGTTTCTATATACAAATGGATGTCATCTGCTGGATCAAAATCTTACTATTTCCTTTCAGTTTCCGGCCAAAAAATGGTGTTCAATACTTTTAAGTTGCTGAGAGAGTAGGCATGATTGAATCAGTGTATTGCAGAAATGATGTTGAGACAAATTCATATAAAGAAAATTTATTAGCAGGCTCCATAGTTGATGGCACATATCAATGATGACAGAGAAAAAAAGCAAGGGGGAGAGGGGAGGGGGCACAAGGGAAAAACTCTCCCCAGTGGCAAGCTGGAAGGAGAAGCTGTGGTTGGCATCCTGAGGCAAGCAACTTCATCAGGCATCCTATCCAGGACTAGGCAGTTCCAACATAATACTTTCCCTACAGCAACTACACGATTTTGATCAGGACTCAGTCAAACTCCCCAGTGATTGTTCCCATTTCCAGTGCAAGCTTTGAGCAGGAAGGAGGGGAAGGGTGGAGGGTGCTCCTTGGTTTATTGGTTGGTGAGCTCTGTGCAGGCATATTGCTGAGTCACTTGATTTAAACCAAAAGCTCCAACCAAAGGAAAGAGAGGGGAAAAGGAAGGGGTGATTCCTGCTCTGGTGACAGTCTCTTCCACTGGAACATGCCATGGCAACACTATTGGGGTCTGCAGACACTATCCAACCTACCTGCAGGAGGGCCCTGTGCCTTCTGAAAGTTCTGGTGCCACTGCACAAACTCCATGGTGCCAAGGGCATCGTTCATGCTTTCCAGTGCTGTGCAGCAGAAGGAATGCGGTGCATCCCATCATGATAAAAACCATCCACTCTTCTAATCAGAGCAGGACACACCGGTCACTGGCCACAGGGAGGACAGCTTGCTGAAGAGTTTTGTTCACCTAAAAGGAGATGGCATTTGGAAGTAGGCAGAAAACTGTGCTCGAGAACATTTGCACAGCGGTACATTCTTGTTAAAAAATTACAGAAAATTTGTCAACAAAAGCATTGGTGCTCCTGAAGTGCTCGATTAGCTGATGTGAAAAATATGTTAATAAATGCTACACATTATTCAGTTGGCCTTTGCCTAATGTTTTACATCACAGCACAAAAACGGAAAGCCATATCTCACATTAAACATTTACCTTCCTTTGATCAGATTATGTGCAAGAATTCTCTAAAACTTCTCCTCTGCACCAGGGTATAAAGTGTTGTTTGTAGAGTAGGGGACACAGTGGTGTTGCTTCTTATGCTAAACTATTTCTGTTTGAATCATACTGCACATATACTAATATCTGTGGGAATGTAAAGAGTCTCAAGATGTAAAAGGAGAGTATCTATTTAGATATAAACTGGATAGCAAATGTGAGTGATTTATATTACAGAAATTCCTGGAAATAAAATAAAAAATTATTAAATAAGTTCATTTCACTTATCTGTGTGTTGAAATAACCATTTCACAACCATTTCTCTGTTAATATAGAACCAGCAGTAACGCTGGGCAGAATAACATAAGGAAGTGCATATTTGACATGTAATCCCTGTGTTTCCTTTTTTCATATGAAATTCTGCTTACACAATCACTTATACAAGCAACGCACATAGTAATTGTGTTCTCTGTCTTAATGCATCACACAATAACAGTATCAATTTAAAGGAATGGCTTTTACCCACAAAAAAAAAATACACTAACCTAGACCCTTTCGCTTTTCTTCCTGAATCTCCTTTACTTCCAACATTTTCGGTTAGTAGTCACACATGATCTTGTGCTGTTGCTTTATGCCAGCTGCAGAACTGCATTGATGCAAGCTGCATGCCAGTGTAGGTATGCAAGGAGCTTGCCCCTAGAGACTGTGAGTATCAAGACTGTGGCAGAGGGTTAGAGACACTTTGTGACCTTTCTCCAAATAATTTTGAACTTTAAAAATTTTGGTTGATTAAATTTTTGTCTGCTGTCTCCTATTTAAATGAAACAAACCTGCTAAATAAAGAACCAAAAAACATCCAAAAGAACCCGAACAAACAGAAGTGCTGGTTTTTGTATCTATGCATGAACAGGAGGCCTTGGTTTATTTGATGTCTTGCTTGTATAACTCTAATTATGGTTATTTATCTAGATTATTTATTATTCATAGACCTTTGTAAACACTGGCCACACACACCACTGCTTCTGCATCTCCAATGCTGAATCCTGAGCAGCCTTTCAGAAACGTTTCATAGTCACTTCATTCTAGAAACAGCATCTTGCTGATTAAGGAATAATTTGAGATCTTGACCCCATATTCAGTCATTCCTTTACATCAACTGATTTCAGAGTAATAGTTAGAAATTTTCATCTCCACATAGGATTACAGGTTGTAACAATGAAATTTATGCAGAATTAACTTTCAGAGTTGGACCTGTGACCCTCGTATTAGGTGTACAAAGCCAAAAAACTTATATAGAGAAATAAAATGACTGATTGTTTGTCTTTTTACTTGTTTTGATCATAAAATATCGATGTCTTGTCATAGTTTTCCATCAATATAAAATGCATTTTGCTTATAAATGAGCATTCTGTTTTGCTTCTTTGTTTGTAATGAATAAATAGCAGCAGCTAAGTATAGGATGATTAATTTTCACTTTTATCACTCATTTGCAAGAAGTTGTTCTCCAATTGCTTATTACCTGTGGAATAATACTGAAATTAAAATGAGAAACACAGTCAATATTGCATGCATCAAAAATGATGAAAATCTTCACTTACAGAGAACTGTGAAATGTTTATTGGTTTTTAGACACTGAGTCCTCCAGGGAGTGCTACAAATCCACACAAACTCACTGCATCTTCGATGTTGCATTACAGTGTTGATTTAGATGAAATATGTGTAAAAATTCCTGTAGACAGACAGTGACTATACATCTACAAAGGCTCAAGAACATAAATTAATGCAGCCTGAGTCTGGAATAAATTATGCTCACTTCACAAATTCTAGATCTGCTTGATCCACAGTAATGAAGGAAAAATTTTGTTTTAGAGCTAGGAAACAGGAGTTCATTTAACCATCTTGTATATGTGTGTCTAATTTTAGATGGATTTTTTTTTTTTCTAAATTGCAGAATATTAATGAAACCAACAAAGGAGAGAGGACTTGTGAAAGTAGGACATGAAGTGATGTGAGACTAGCCTGGTACAGCAAGTTCCCTGAGCTACATGAGAGCTAAAGGTAAAGAAGCTGCCTTCTCTTCTGGAAAAAAAGGAATCAAGCTTTTTACCCCGCAGCATCTTACTCATCTCAGATCCCTTAAGGCTACTCTGTATCCCCTGCAAAGACAAAAGCACTTCTCCTCTAGGTTATATCTCATAGACTATCAAAATGACTATTCAGATCGGATCAAACAACAACAAAAAAACATTTCCCAATATTCTGTCTCCAGAAAACCAAAGTAACTATACAGTGGTTCATTATTGCTACTATTATACACAGAGATTTTGCATTCAGTAGGAGTTCCATGAATTTACTGAGTCTTTACTGAGTTTACTTATCTTTAAGGCTTTGCAACATCTTGTGGACATGAACAAGTCTCACACTTCAGCTACTTAATCTGTGAAAAAATTGCTCTCTTACATTTGGTTTGTTAACCAGTAATGTCTTGTGTTCTACTTGTTCCTGCATTGGGATAAATAGTCAATAATATTTCATATTTACCTTCTCTGTGTCTCCTGAAGAAATAACACCCTATGTTAGCCCTCAGTCACTTCTTGTCCATACAGAAGTCTTATTCTATTCAAACAGTCCTCATTCAGAAGCTATTCAATGCAGCTGACCATTGTCACAGTCTTTCAGTGTATTTTTCTAGGTCTACCCATATTGTTTTTGAGATCAGGTGACGGTGCATTGCAGGCTATATATCAGCAGAATAGTTTCTGATTTATTCTGTATTATTTTCCAAATGCTCTTAATTGGGTTTACTGCTGCTGAGTACTGGGCTGACATATTTTTCAGGCTCTCCAAGACGTGTTCCCTGAGATGAAATTGTTAATTTAGTAATCATCACCATGTAGATGTGTTTGTTTTCCCTACATGCATTGTCATTATTGAACTAGAATGTATTGGCTATTATTTTATTACCCAGACATTCATAGAATAATAGAATCACAGAATCGTTTAGGCTGGAAAATCCTCCAAGATCATCAAGGGATGGTAACTCAACCACTTTCCTGGGGCAGTCTGTTCCAGTGGTTGACAACTCTTTCCATAAAAAAATTTTTCTAATATCCAATCTAAACCTCCCCTGGTGCAACATTTCTTCTTGACCTATCACTTGTTTCTTGGGAGAAGGGACTCGTCCCCTTCTCCCAAGGGAAGAAGTGATAAGATTCTGCCTTGTGCCTCCTTTTCTCTAGTCTAAACAACCCCAGCTCCTTCAGCTGCACCTGATGAGACTTGGGGTCCAGACTCTCCCCCAACTTCATCGCCCTTGTCTGGATTTGCTCCAGCACCTCAATGTCTATCAAGAGGTGTATATCAAGAAGGGTTTTTTAAAATTCTTCAGGTAAGTTTTAGTTTTTCTATCTTCAGTAATTCTGTGTTAATATAGATCTCAGCCCAGATTCCTGTGAGTCCCCAGCAGTACCCTCTTTTCCTTGAGAAAACTGACCATTTATTTTTTCTTACTTATTTGGTTCCCTCACACTTTTTCCCCAATTTTGAAAATACTGTGTTTATCTATGAAACAAGCCTGATTTTTATTGCCGTATTGCAGCTACAAGCACTGATTCAGGCAATGGAATATACAATTAGTCTTCCTTGTCATTTACCTTTTTACTTTCTTTACACATTTTTTGTTGATATAGTTCTTAACGTCTTTTCTGCTTCCATTTTCTGTCTCTATCAGTTTCCCTCCCAGTGTTTTTGTGTTCACTTTCTTACTCACCCATTTTTTCATCCAACATCGTCTTCTCTTGTTCAGCTTTCCTGGATGGTCTCAACTCTTTCCTCACTACTCACATCTCTTTATCCAGGCTTCCTAGAGATACGATATCTGCATATGTGCATCATTTCTCTCCTTACCCTATCCATCCCTCTTTCACTAAAAATAGAGGCAACCAGGTGTAATCTGCGCATAAGCCGAAGTCACAGAGCCTAGTAGAAGTCTCTTCACTTCAGCAAGCAGAGTTAAGTCAAGCTTTCTGTGAGAGCAGGTTGACTTATGTATGAGGCTGCTTTACAGACAGACACTGCACTGCTATTACAGCAGAGTTGAGTGATAGGAAACATGCCACTTCTCCTCTTGGGCTGTTCAATCAGGTGATTTGGATGCCATGATAAAATGGGGAGACCCACCCAAGTGGGTTGAGGTGTACCGGCTGCATCATGCTCTTCTCAGATCATCTGCCTCTCTGGTGACTTGCATGTGAGGGGTGAATAGCTCTAGGAGGAAAACTGCAAAAGTTCAGGCATCTCTGCCTTTCCTAATACTTAGCAACTAAGGGATAAGGGAGCTGCCAGCACATATAGAGAATGAAAAAGCAGCGTATCATGCAGGAAGTTGATTAACTCACCTTGTCTTGCTGCAGATGCCTGTAGAGGCAACAGCAGCAAAACATAGGACACCTAGCATTGTAGTCACTAACTTGGAGAGATGTGTTGAATTTTGCTCTTCAGTCTCATGGCTCCTGCAAAAAGGCAGCAACCATGGTGCTTAGGTATCTTAGCATGATCATAGCAGAGACAGAGCAGTCATCCTATCTGTCACCCATGAAACATGTGGAGCAACACAATTGGGGCACCACAGTGGAACTTTCCAACATGATGGAACCTTCCCACATGATGGGAAGGTTCTTTCCTCATACCTCAAGCTTTGATTCTCTTAACTGCCCTTTTTGATTACAGCAATTTCTTCCTCATATATCCAACATCCTTTTTTTATCCAGTCATCACCAGGGAGCTCTTGGGAATTCAAGATTCTCATTATATGGAAAATTTTGTGAGATGGGAATATGTGGCGATTGGTGAGAAAGTGGAAAGATAGTTTCTGTCATGGAGCTTGTTACATTTACCATTCTCCAAGCCATTTTTCAAGTACTGAGTCAAATATCAGTCCTACTGGACTCTACTCTTACATTCACAATATCTTACTCTTATTCAGTGGCACTGAAACTAGCAGGGACATCTTCCTACCAAATAAATACTCTCCATGAGAAAGAGTGATGGACTGAACCTGTTTAGCACAGTGAAGCAATGTGGGGACAGTATGGGGGAGTGAAGGTGCCACAATCAACTATTTCAGTGAAATAACTGAATGAGTCAACTGTTCTGTGTTAGAAGTGGTAATGGTGACAATGACCACATATTTTGGCCACACTGCTCTCCTTTTGTCAAGGGTTGTTTTCTATTTGGTGAACTCTTCTTCGGCGTACTCAGAGTACTGCTGCTGCTGCAATGCTTTTGCGCAAAGGTTCTTCATGCCAAATAACATCATATTTTTGCCAGAGGGTATTCATGGTTATTGTTTCTTCAATGCGTCTCTAATTAATTTTGCCAAAGCCACCTATTTTCTGCCATCTGTCAGGTGTCAAAAAGAAAGAATGTGGTTCCAGACGCTAGACAGGAGCACAGGAGACTATGTGGTGAGATGAGAAAGATATGGAGGCAAATTCAGATCATCATCTCACAAGAGCTTCTTTTATATGATAGATTACAAATCATAATGGACTATTCTTTTTATAGTATAGAAACTAGGGAGTTAAAAACCCACAGACTAAGTAATTGCAGCAGTGTTATGAAGCAAGAGATGCTAAAGCCGTTTGTGGTCTAACATATCAATGACAACAATAACACAGTTATTGTAGTGATTCTTTAAACCAGTAAGCTGAGTCCTTGTAGACAATGCCCAGAGTTTATGCTTCTCATAAGTACAAATGTGTATTATCTTTTATCTAAACTGTTTCCCCATTTCCATATGCTTCCAGTTATTTATCTTAGTTGTGGAAACAAAAACAAATACGCTACATGTCAAGAAATGGCTTGACCTTCCTTCCATAGGCCACATCCTATATTCTTTGTGTGCTCCAAAGCTACCTTGCAGTCTGATTAACTTGACTAGGAGCTGTGTTTGTGTATATTCTCACACAAAATGTATATATAACCTAGCCCCACAGGGCTCCACAGGGCTGAACTGAAATCGCAGTAGAACTTCAGCTATGGTATTAATCATGTATTCACGATGGCATGTGGGTTGCAAGAAAATATTTAAGAGTCCACAGCAACTTTTCTTTAAAGTATGAAATCCCTAAATATTTGGGTTCGCATTATGGTCCTTTAGTTAGGATTTATTAGACTATTTCATATTTGCCTTTCTGTTTATTTTGTAAAAGTATACTTGCCTAGCACACATTTTTATGCCAGCCTTGCTTTGCATTTTTACAGTCTGTTAATTAGACCATTTTAACTAATTTGTTTGCATTTTGTATGAGCAAGTTGGGCTTTTGGATTGACTAATGTAATTGCAGCCAGTTTCTGCCAAATACAAATTACTCTTTCTAGTGTGAGTGAGAGAGAAAAGTAAATATTTAATAGCCATCAATACCGTTGCAGCATTCTAGAGTGTGCTTTTTTCCTATGGAAAGTTTAAATAATTTCTTCAGTGCTTGATTGCACTTTAATGTTAAGAAATTATTTTTTAATCTTTTTTGAAATAATAATGAATTAGACATTTTAGCATCTCCGTAAGGGTTTTATTTCTGTTCACTTTGCAGTTTTAAATTCCAAGCTTTAAAATCCAGTACTTTCATGTTTGAAGTTTATTTGTGTAGCTTTTTATGTACTGAGTACCATCCTCTGAAATCATTTTACTGGAATGTACTTAGGTTTTAACATTTCTAAGTGGGTGAAGTCAAGTCTGATAGCAAAATTAAATTGTGAGAGTTTTGCTTGCTTTCCCCTTTTTTTTTTTTTCTCCAAAGAAACGTAGCAGAAAACAGGAACTGGTTACCAAACATCAGCATTATAGGTACCTGTATTTTGAACTGCAAATCTTATGTTCTTCTCTGCAGAAGTGGACATAAAGGTGCAAGTGCACCAGCGCCTTAAACAGGTTAAAGCTCCTCAACTTTCAGACTTAATATTCCCAGGATGCTTGCTATGATACAGGTTGAGAAGACCACCTGCTTTCCAGGGCATGGCAAACCTCTTGCTTTCCCTTTTCTTCCTCATGCCTAACTCCCTCTGAGACCTATGCAGAGAACATGAACATGTCTGTCTCACCCAAGGGGCTGCCTCTGAAATATTATATGACCACACTTCTCAGGTCAGGGACATCACAGAAGTCCTAAAAAATGTTGCTCTCTGACAAAATTTGGTGATGGTGCCCCTCACCCTGCTGTACCCACCTATCTGTGCATTTTTCCTAGGGTCTGAGTGTTCCAGGCTCTACTTCCTTTTCCCTCATGAGACTTTCAAATGCGTGAGTCCCGTAAGAGTCTTAACCAAAGGCCTAAGGAGTGGGGCAGCTGTTGTTCTCTGTCACCCAGTGAATGTGGGAATACTCCATGGAGAGCAGAAGGGTTTGAAATGGAGTAGTGGGTAATGGTTAGCTGGTACTAGGGTTGCCTTAGTGCATTTCTAACCTTACCTTACCTCTTGTCAGTCTTGCTGTGCAGCTGGTACCAGTCTTACGATACTGCGGGAAGGAGAACCTTCCTTTGGCCACCTTACTGTTTCATCTGATGAAGCTAAAATGGTAACAGATCAACAGTGAGATCCAGAACTAAGGAGAGAGAAATCAAAACATCCTTTAGTTAAGTCCTGGACATGTCAGTACCCATTTTATTTTCAGATAGGGTGCAATTTCATGCACTATTAACATATCCATAATTATTAATTAAGACAGTGAATACATAATCAGCGCCAAATGACAACAGAGGTCCATGTCATCAGCAGGCTATAGAACTAGGTTCTGAATTTCATAATCACAACAACCAAATTCCTTCTCTCTGTTCCATTCCTTCTACAGCAAATGTGTCACAGAGCATGAAGCAACATGATGAATGCTATCTTCCCAGTCCTCCCATCATGTGCTAAGAACAGACGCATTGCAAAAGGTAATAATCTTTTTTTGTTTTCTATTTGCCTGGCCTAGATGGATGGGCAGGTGATTTGATTAGTGAATTAACCATGCTGTTCTGAGAATGTTACTATTAACAGGCAGTCTTATCTGCTCTCCTGGATAAGTTTAAGTGTGGCATTTTTTTAGTAAACCTAATGTTGCCATGCATCGATATCTACAAGTCTCGCAAACATGAGTAGCAAGTTTAAGCATAATTCTGTGGTAGGACTTGTCTATTTGGATTAAAACTTTTTTTTTTTAACATTACATTTAATACTAAAATTTGACACTGAAAACCTGTAATTAACTTAACAATAAATTTAATAACATTAGATTTAATACCAAATTTATGTTGTATATTTTCTATTATGGACGTGGTTGCTCTTTGGGAAAGTGTTCTGTGATCCTTGTATATACTGAATTTCTTGAGTAAGTACTTTTTCACCCTAGATACAGAGAGAAGTACCTCCCTTTGTATCCTTATATTTGCTATTTTGGTACACTATTTTGGAAATGAAGAGGACAGATTATCAAATGGATTTGCTTATGTATCCAATACTTTTCTAAGTGTGCCTATCTGACTACATATTGAAAAAGCTGGTGTGATCTTGGTAACCCTGAGAGGACATAAAAAGATGGAAGCTTTGAAGATGCAAAAGGTCTGTCTAACAATAGCTGCACAGATCATCTTCAGAAAAGAGAAGAAAGTTTGGTTATTTTCTCACTTTTGACCATTGTACAATTTATCCATGGCTATTTCTCTTGCTGCTAATAGGATTACTCACACAAGTAACACAACAACACTTTAGCCTTAAGCAGTTGGCCTCCACACTGATATACAAGTAAGCGTGTCAGCTGCTGCTTACTGTGATGCAGAGAACAAATTAACCAAGAACTGGACTGGCTCCGTTAGAAGTTATAGATAACTGAAATCTATTTTAATCATTTCTGTCACAGGAAAGTATTTTCTAAACATGTTATGTCAAAACATCCCAAGAAGTGACATGTAATCCAAGGCACATATTTTATTCTTGATTACATTTGCAAATTCAGTCTCAGTCCTTTCAAGGCATTTTGAATTTAAAGTAATATTGTTAAATGCTTGCGTTCCTGATACTTAACTAAAGCAGTGCCACAGGAATATTCAATAACGGAATTCAGTACAATAATTCATTTATTCACTGAATATCTTGTCTCAACAAGTGACAATTTTTATAGATCTGATCCCTCTCTGGAGATTTAGTCATTCTCCAAAATGCAACAGCAAGAGATGAGGAGATGATAAAAAAAGTTATAGCATAAAATACAGATGCTTTTCACCTGCTATGTCACAAGACCTTTCATTGTTTGCTCTCTGCTTATGAACTCTCTCCTTCTTTAAAAGCCTGTGAGACTCCATGTGTTTACAATGGCAGATCCTGGTAAAACTTTACAGGGACACAAATCCCATACATTTAGTTTTCTAGAGCCCTAACGGTGTTTCTTCCACTGACTCGGCATGAGTGCTACTGTTGTGCTAAGTTGTGTCAGCAATTTTCAGCATTTCATATTTCAGTGCAAAATAATTTGTTTGAAATGTAGGCTATCTCTAAGCCCAGTATTTATGTGCTTGAAGAGTAGCTTGAATGTGAGGGACAGCACATGAGTGTGTCTGTTATGGTAATATTCCAGTAGGAAAATTCTTGTTCCAAATGATGTACACAGAGTATGCTGTAGCAGTTAGTTCTTATACATATACATCCTCTCATAAATTTGTGCTCTGCCCATGACGTTTTTCCACTAAAACCCAGATGTACTTAGAATACAAATTTCCATGTGAATGGCAAGACATTTTTTCAATAATTGTATGAATGAAGGGGAAATTACAATTACGAATTTTAGACTATTTTATTTATACCAAGCAGTAGATGTTTCTGGTGTTAAGCTCCTTAGAGTATGAGAACAGTGAAATTTTGTCCAAGATAAATTCTTTGTTAATTTTATATAATTTTTACCTGTAGTCTGGACTTAATAGATCAAAGTGAAGATATGTATGGGGAGGGTATGTGAGGAAAAAGTACATGCAAAGCAGTGATGTGAATAGTGTGAAAGAAAGAAAAGCTGAAGAGATAAAAATAATGGTCTGGTTAGATGCTGGTGGAAGATTTTCTACTCATCTGTGATGGAAAGTGATATTAAAATATCTGGTCTTCATAGAGCTCTACATTAACACAGGAATTCTGCAAAATTTAGTGCCTTGATCAACACCTGGGTTTGCACCTCAAAGAATTTAGATCTACATCTGGCCACCACCTAAATAATGCACTTTGACACAAAGGGTTGCTTGTGTTGCTGCTAACTATAAAATTTTGTTTACACGGATAAACATCACTTAAAAAGGTGATAAAGACATAATGAACAAGAGCCAAACTTTTGAAATGCTTAACCCATTTGATAATGCATGTAAGGTATACTTAAAAAAAGGAATGCCAGTTATGTTTGCAAGTGGCTTCAGATTAACAAGGGCGCATATAATCCAAAGTACTGTTTAAAGGTCAGTGAAAAGTTTAAAGGTTAAACCCTGCTACTTTTTTTCACTTCGGACTCCAAGGGTTTCAAAAAGAAAGGCCATTTCTACTCTCAGCTACACTATTGTGAATTTAATATTCACAAGTGTTTGGTCTTAGTTGAATTGATGTGGATTTACAGCAGAAGGACTTCCATCTCTGGTCCTACACGGCTGCTTTGCTGCTTGGTTAAAAGAACAGCTTTTGTTCAGCTGCCACTTTCCCCTTAAAATATATATATGTATATATATGTATATATATCTGTGAAAATTTGTCCATGCATTTTTCAGAGCAGAGAAACTATACAAAATTCTCTGAATACACTGTAGAGGCTGAAAATAAGTGTATTGGGAAAGGTGAATTTCCATATTAAATAACTTTTTTTGATGCTCATTATCTTGCAGCAAAAATAATATTCTTCCATCAGCAATTTTACAGCATTTTTAAATGTTTGTTAACAGTAAAATCATCGTATCAATAGTTCTATAATAAAATGACAGAAGCCACACCACTGAAAAGAGGAATGTCTTATCTCAAATGAGATTTCCAGCTAAAATAATCTGAGGAACACTGTGATTCTTGAGCAACTCTATGTTTTCTTTTTTGCTTGTTTTTCTACTATTAGCAGTAATAAAACCATAGAATTTAGCAAAAGCTTTAAAAAGTGTCAGCCAATAAACAAGAATATTTACATCTTTTCTTCCTGAAAAAGTCTCCCTCTTGGACTCCCCACTTATTCACATTCCCTGAGGGCAGAAAATCTTCCAGGGGCTGGAAGGGTTCAGGGTCACTCCTGATACGAGTTGCAAACATGATACGCTTGAGCTCTGGGGCACTGACTTCACCTCCTCTCTGCCAGCCACACCACAAAAAGTCCGTCCTCAATTGTTCTGTCCTGGATAGGACCCTGAGCAGTCACTACTGGAGAAAGCTGCTTGAAGAAAAAGTACTGAGTTTCGTGTTAAATATATAGAAAGATTACAAACCACATTCTACAAATTTGCTTCGGGCATTGTTCCAGAGCGTTACCCAGACAGGCAGCTGGGTTAACAGCAGCAAGGAGCCTCGCGGGATCCCCTAACTCCCCCTGGGTCTTACAGGCTTTTTGCAATTGCCTGTTCTGCTCCTGTGTCCTCACAATTATTCTTCTTCAGCTCCTTTCATTTTATATCTCACCTCTATGTTGTCTCTCCAAGTGTCCCCTCAGAATCTCCACTGCCCCCCAAAGCTCCTGCTCCTGTTCATACCACGCTACCCTGCCACTTTCCCATGCCTGCCCAATACCAGTCCGTGGGCAGTTCTTACCTCATAGTTCCCTGCCTGGTTTTCAAACCATATGGCATTACGGATAGGCTTTTTATAAATCAGTGTTTTTTGAGCTTTTTATTTTTTTCTTTTGAAACTCTCTGAAGGAACTAGACAAGTTTAAGTCATGATCTCATGCAGAAGGAAAGATGAAGTGTTGCATAAGGGACAAAAATGAGAAATGGCAGCCTTTTTATAATACATCCAAATATTCCTGAAAAAAATACAGTATGGTTTTGGAAATCACAACTGTTTTTATGACCCACCTTACAAGCTGGGGCTTGAAAACCTGCAAGACTTTTCCTTTCCTTGGTCATATATCTGTAAAAGCACTTCCAGCAAGAAAAGTTGCCGATGTGACCTTGTGGGATTTTTTTCCTTTTCAACGATTGTAAACATTCATACAAATAAATTCAGTTGCTTAGATATGAATAGAAAATGGATCCACAAGAATGAGAACTTGTGCAATGTATATTCATTTTGAAAGTCAAGGAAATATTGACGGAAAACACTTCTGCATCTTCCACTGGAATTACTGAATATATTTGATTAAACATATAAACTTCGCTTTGCTATTCAAGTTCACCAAGCATGTTTGGAATAACAATTGTTTTATTAACATACTGACATGATCTAGTCAAACAAAATTAAATGTGTTTTGGGGTAATAAAATGTAAGGCCTTATTTAAGTACCTTTGCTCTTCTAAAACAATGGAAAGACAGATTTCTGCAGAAGAAAAATGATATTCCCACGAAAACTGTAAATTAAAATCATTAACCTCAGCCTTGCCATAAGCATCTTTTTCCGCAGGAGCATGGATCAGCTGTCCTCAAAGAGAAATTTTAGTTTCAGAAAAGTCTTAGGAAAAATATACAAAATACACTGTTATGCTATTTATAAAATACAACAAGTTGTCTCTAATCTGTTCCTACTGATCAGTGTAAGGTCAGAAATAAAAAAGAAATTTCTTTAAGAATGAAAATTCTCAAAGGTCTTACAGATCTAGGAAGCGTCTGAAAGGAAGAGTTTAATTTTGAGTAAGGCTGATTTTCTGACTATGACATTGGCCTAATAACCTGTACAGGCCCAGATGTACCAACTTATGCCAGGTTTTCCAAACTGTGTAACTTGAGTGATATTTCTTACCTTGTTCAGAGCAGCTCACACACTTCGGTTTGAAAAATACTTGTTTTTCTTTGTCCCCTTGCCTGCTCTAGTGTAATAGGGTCTGCCTTTTTAGCATTTTATCATGACACCCTTGTTATCTGTTATCTCAGCGTTTTTGATGGTGCCATATACGTATGCGATGCCTTGTAAGCAGTGAGGTTCAAAACTGCTGAACTTGTGCACCCATGCGTTAATCTACATGCAAGAATAATCTGGTTAATGAAAAGATGGCCAGAGGAAAGCATGGACTGTAAGCTAAGGATGTGAGAGGTAGCATGGGCTGTGGCTGGCACTGAGAAGACCCAAAACTGCCACTGACCCGTTGCGTGATTTTGAGGAAGCCATTTCACCTTTCTATTGTGCTTTTCTTCTCCGTCTTCTCTCCAGCCTGACAGCCCTTCACAGCAAGATCTGTCTCTTACGATATGTGTCTCACAGTAGGAGCTCAGCTGGGTCTTCCAAATTAGAGCTGATTGGGAATTTTTCAATGAAATGAATTTTCATTAGAAAGTGCAGCTCAGTTTCAGTGCAGTTCTGGAGTGCAGTTGTGGAGATTCTCATCCGATATGTGAGGAAGCAAATTCAAATAATGGCTCTGAAGAATATATCGTTACAGGAAGTAGATCATCTCTAGCAGGAACGGTGGAGTGCACTTTGCCCTGGGATAGCTATCAGGCTGTGGGTGAATTGGCACAGTCACCTGTAGTTAGAGAGACAGCAGATCAGAAATTTGAACCTGAGTATGCTCGGGGAGATCACACGCTCTTTCGTTGTTGTGTGTGTGTGTTTGTTTGTTTGTTTGTATAAAAACTAAGCTTCTAAAAGCACTTATGTTTGCTACAAGAAAGAACTGGAGCATCAGTGGAATGCTGGGAAGTTTCATGGGTAGGTTTATTCTATCTCACTTGGTTCTGCTCTGAACCCTACCTGCTGCTAACAGTGAGATCAGACATATTTCAACTTATAAAATAAGTTCAACCTAAAGAAGACCAAGAAGTTCAGAATAAATCATGATCAAATATTTGAGGACCATTAATGACAAAAAGCAAGAGAATTTATTTTTAAAAAATAGTTCCAAAGAGAAATAAAAAGGCCTTTTGGTGGTTAGTAAAAATAAGTTTTCCTCAGCAAGAGGAAGGAGGCTACAGTAAGCAAGTGTGGGCAAAGGGAATAATCAGATCAGTAAACCAAAGTGAATAGTAAAAAGTTCAGTGAAGACAACAGGAAATTAAAGCAAGGAATTCAGTGGAAGATGGTATGGGGCTTTAGTAAGTTTTGGTGTGCTATAATGAGAGAAAGAAAACAACTAGGAACTTCCCAAAGTGACACCATTACAGCTTTTAGAACATTTTCTTAGTAGCTTCTGCATATTAATTCTTTTGAAACACACTAAAGAGAGCAACACTTGAGAAAGAATTTATTTTTATAGAAACAGTTCCGTTGTTATGAAGCAGATCTCCACTGTATACTACCATAAGTTGCTACCTGTGTGGAACACTGCAGCAATACCAAAATGGCAGTGCTGAAGGAAAGATGTCTTTTCTCTCTTTTCTAGTCCCACTTCAGCTCCTCTTACTGTCTGCCAGGCTAAAATACCCTCAGTTTGTAATCCAGAGAGTGGCTGAATCATATTTAATTTACAAAGTCACTTTGCAGTTGAGTATGACTGCACTACCTATGTGGCATCTCCAAAGGATATGCAAAATGTCATTTGCTGAAATGGCAACTCTGTAAACATGTCTCCAGAGGGCATTTTGTACAAAAGTTAAGAATATCAGGAGTACCATATCACTTAGGCTACAGATTTGTACTGGACCACACACTATTCTCTCTCAAGCTTCTACCTCCCAAATGCCAATTCTGTGCATGTGCCTGTGAACTTGGGTGAGGACTTAGGCTCCGGTGTAACTGCAATCAGGACACAGTCTGCTGCCTGGCATTGGCATGGCCACTATTATCAATCACCTTTGTGGAAAATTAAGGCCTTAAGCTCAAGCTCACTCTACAAGTTTCCACTCTCTAATTGTTCACTTTAGACTCAGCTAGAAACAATAATTTTTCCAACTTGTAGAACAATATTCCAGGAGAATATATGGAGAAACAAGTAAAATCCTGGAATAAAGCTCAATAAAAACATTGCATTGACAGTACAGATTAGTAACAAAACCACTAGATCAGGCCCCTCCACAATGAAGACAGCAACTCTTCCAGTATTATTTCCTCAGAAACAAACAAAAAAAATTGTCTCCTTTTAAATTACTTGGCTTTAAAAGACCCAATAAACTACAAAGTCTTTTGTGGGTAAAAGGTTTGCCTGTGAACCTTCTGCTACATAAATTCAGACTAGAAAGAGAAAAATTTCAGACAAACAAGCACTGACCTGCGAGTGAGAGTTAAGCAAACATATAGATGAATTCAGAGATGCAGCCTTGTGATGGGGAAATACCAAGGGTAATAAATGTTTACAGAGGAAAGTTCTGTGGATTTTCAGGCAGGGGAATAGCAGTGGTTACCTCCTGCTGAAATATCATAGCCGCAATGAAGTGGCAAAGACGACAACTGACATGTCAGAGACACATAAATCTATCCTTACAGAGCTGACAACTTGGTATGATTGCTCTCCAAAGATAACTTTATAACTTGCTGAAGTGTGACTTAAGGATGCCCTGGAGCAGCACTAACCTGTGTACCTTTCTTGTGGGTAACTTTTTATAAGCTATAGCTTTAGTTAATAGCTTATGCAATTTTTCATTTGACCTGCGGGTGTCCCATGTGGGTGGGATTTTCAAAAACACTCAGGCCCAGATCCACAGAGAGATTTGCACAGAGCTGTTTGCACCTATAATATATGCTAGGGAGCAGAGCAGAGACTTGGACACAGTTTAGCCTGTAATCTAGCAAGGATACAGGAGAGGATCTGCAACACCCTTGAATGTTCACCAGGAAATCAACCCATGCTTACATGGGTGAAATTGTTTTGGACTGTGCTTATGCTGTAGCTGTGTTCCTTCTGAAATGTCATAAAACTGGGCTCCAGGCAAGTGTTTTTGAAAAGCCCAGTCTGAATATTCCTTTTCCTATTGTAACTTTGACCCTTTCTAACATATCTTTTAGAAAGAAGTATTTGAATTTTCTTATCAGGTAGACCACTACAGTGGGAAATGCGTGAAGCTTTTGTTTCAGTGTTTTGTTTTTCAACTGAACTATTGTACATACTCACAAGGATAAAAAGGATGATAAAAAGGATGGTAATACAATATCCAGTTTGGTCCCAGTGATGTTAGCTGTGCTTAATCTGAAGCAGTTAATAGTTTCTGCATGCAACTTGAGATCTTTGAGTATATCTTCCCTATTGATGCTGTCAAAGAAATGGGGTGTGGTATCTTCACATATAGGATAGGATAAATTTTGTCCTCCATGGGAAACAAGTACAAGCAGCAGTGTATCTTATGAATAAGCCCTTAGGGAAGCCCCTTTATTTCCATTTTTTCCCCCCTCCGTCTTTTCACAAAGTCAAATCGTCCCCTGTGGTATTTGGGCACTCAAAAGACAGTTGCATGTGAAAGGCCAAAAACAGTCAAACTAAATAAATAGATGTGAAAAGCTGAATCCCTTGTGATTACATGGTAAAAAATAGGTGCCAGGCTGGCAACTACTGCATGAAGACTCATTTGGCTTTCACGATGACAGGTAGTAAATGCACTAAACCGAACTCAGGCTAAACTTCTGAGGGCTGCAGAGTGAATTGGAGAAAAGTCTTTGATTGTCCTCTAGTAACAACATTAGAGAAAAGCCTATAAATTTAAGAATATCTAGATCTAAGCACAAAGCCTCCAATGACTGCCAGGGGAGTGTCAACTGAAGAAAAATAGCAGTGCAAAGGCCTTAAAGATATGATAAGGCTTCATTTCAAAAACATTATAAGTTTATTTTGCTCACACCTACAGGACGAAGCATGGTAATACTGCAGCTGTTGTAGTAGTATGGTCTAAGAATAAGAAAAAAAACTGCTGGGAGAGGCAGTTAGACCACCCATTTTAACTAGGGAGGAAAAAGCTTGCAGGCATAAGTCCTCTTTAGTATAGAAAAGACTTCCTCCAGCTATTAGTATCAGCTATTTTCCCTTAAACTTTTTCCCTTAAACTTTGCCTTGGAAACAAAGTGAGATCTGAACTCTGCTCTGACAAAAATACTGGGTGATCTATACCTACACAGTAAATAAGCATTGAAAATGTTAATTGGTAAAGCTGATGAACTCATGACACTTCCTGAGACTGACATGATTTTAAAGTTAGACAAAATAGATTTTTCCCCACTGGGCATATTTTGTAGGCATAGGGATTTAAAGTCACATCCTTGCAGGAAGTCATCACAGAGTATGTGAACACTTAAATCCCAAGAGTGAAATGTGGGCCCTGAGGAACTGGTATGGTTATAGGAGTGCATGGGCCTTGTAATAGCATGTTTGTAATAGGGTGGAAGTTGGTACAGAAAATGGGAGAAGAGGAAAGTAAATTCTACCCTAAAGCACTTGCACCCTCGCTCGTAATAAGAAGCCAAGTAAGTATTTTATGCTGCGTGGCACTTCAAGATTTGCAATCTCTTGTCTTCACTGATAAAGAAAATACCACATAGATGCAAGTAGCGGAAAAAAATAACGTAAAAATAATTTAGATACTTCTTACTTCATAGTATGAACTAAAGTGGTGCTGTCATTGCTCAGTGTCAAAAAATGTAGTCTTTGACAGATAAAATGCACCATTCACCATTTGCTACAAAACACATGTTCTTGTTTGTTCTAGCATTTCACTCCTTTTGTGCTTTCTAGATCTGAAATGAGAGGAAATCTGGGGAGGATGCTTTAGGATCATAGAACAGGGAAACAGGTTTCTCTTTAAAGTTCTCCTGTTACGAGGAACTAAGATGTTTCTTCTAAATATTGATTGTAAAGGCAGGGAAAACTAAGGAAAAGTGACTTCAAAGTACTGTCTGCAGTCAGATTTGGGGTGAATGTTCTCCGAAACTGTTTTCTCTTAGACTTACGTATTGTGGACTTGAGCATTATGTCCAAAAAGTTGATCAGGAACTGCTAAAAAAGGAACAGAAATCCAAAAGCAGGACAGATATATCGTATTTCTGAGCCCGCTTGAAAGTCTCAGTCTGTTATTCTTACTCTATTTTGGTACCTGATCTAAAAGAAGGTAGTAACACTATTTCCTCTCACCCATCCATTTCCATTTAGTGTGCACTTTAATCACTCTTTCTTAATTTGCAATATAACATTGGCCAGCATAGAGGGTTTCTCTTGGCACCCCCAGGTGTAGGAGCAGCATAAATATATTCAGTGCTACAGTGATAAGCAAGTTCTTTAAAATAACATAGATTTCAGCATGCATCCATATTCATACATAAGTAGTAGGCACATTCAGCATTAGCCTGAACAGAGGACATCAGGTAAGACAGCACAAGTATAGAAAGCAAGTATAAAATGAGCCTTTATCAAACAGTTTCTACTTCATTTATTTTTGTCCTGCTCTGACTGGTGTAACTTATAATTAGTCTCTGCCTGCAGTGGTATGGTTCCAAAGAATGGTGGATTAGGGAGAAACTCTAGAATTTCTCCGTAACTTGACAAGTTATAACCTGAAAAGCTACATTTAGTCCATTAAGGATTTTCCACAGTGACATTTTAGTGCAGCTAGGGAAATATGCCACTGTGCCATTTATCATTTTCAGTGTATGGACAGTGAAAAGAAGGTTGCTATGAAGAACAAAATAAAATAGATTACACATACAGAAGTGAGGTGAAGAATACTGATAAATATACACCACTGAATGTCAGCAAATGTCACTTGAGAAGCCATTTGCAGCTACCAGAACAGCCTTGCAAACCAGAAAAAGTAGCAAAACCAGGCAAAACAAGTTGGGTGTACTCACTTCCACATGAATAAGCAATAAACCTTTCTGAAGTTACACCAGAAAGTTGTTAAACTTGATAGATAAATCTTTTCCAAATTGTTCTGTTGCATAGTGTATATGGCTACAAAGGACTAAGGATGTTTTAAAGTGAGAAAGGGAAAACATTGCTGAAAATGCAACAATTTAAGCATTTTTGTTCAAGCACTTGTATTCTGCTTTGTATTAAAGGGACAGTATGAACAAAGAAGTGATTCATCACACCGCTTTCTTTTTCTTCCATAGGGCTGCTCTTTTTTGTTGTCTGAACTTCGTTGTTGGAACTATTGCATTATTACCATTTCTCCTTTAAATACATTTGCCACTCTAGCAACAGGACTTAGAGCTAAATCAGTTTGGGTTTGGTAGGTTGAAACCTTTTCTGCTGAAAAACTTCTAATGGTAGGTATTTAACATGCCATCTAAGTTTGAAACCTGCAAGACATCTATCTTTCCAGCAGCATCTGATTTGTAGATCTATGGATGAGCTCCATTTTGGGTTATAGACACACTGACCTGGAAAAAGGTCTCCTTGTGAAAGTTACAACACTTGAGAGACAATATCAAGATTCCTTCAGGCTTATTTTAATCTGGGCTGTCTGCAGCCTCTTGAGCCACTGCTCTTCATTGATAATAAACTGAAGATCTTTGACTGAGAAAATATCTCCAAGGAAAAGTTGGAGTTCTTAAAATTTCAGAAACTCTGTCTGCTTTTATATTTAATTTTCCATGAGATTCTTCCTCCTAAATTCTAATTTATCTTAGCAAAATCAGAGACAGCCTGAATCATTTTGATTTCATGAGACTGTTATCCCCAGACATCACACTCATGCAAATTTCACATCAGTTTTGTCTTCATTAGTGAAAAGCAGCAACATGGATCACATAAATGGGGTCATACGGGAACTACTTTATTCAAAATATTTCGTACATGCTAAGATATGCTGATTGTAGAACTATTTCAGTCAAACTTCTCACCATATGTTCTTGTAAAAGCTATAAATAACCAGCCCTGCAATGGCATCCTAAAGCCTGAGAGTTTAAATCTTTGAAGAGAACAAATTTCTTGTACTCACAGATCCTGTATATGGAGTAAGGGCGAACCTTCCTTTCTTGGGCAGGATGTTTATACAGCGAATTTTCTCTGTACAAGTCTTCACTCTATTCTTGCAAAATCAAAATCAAAAGTGATCCTTATTAGTCAAGCCAAACCCTTTATTAAATTAAATGTAAAGCCTGTTTTAGAAATGAACAATGAAAATCAGAAAACAAAGATTAAACAGATGGGTTGAACTTTACTGAACCACTCCCCGCCCCATTCCCCCTGATTCTTTGAAAACTGAGGTAAGCTTTGAGGCAAAACAGGCATTTGACAGCATCTGTCATCCAGAAGCTCTGTAGATGTTGTGCTGCTTCTTTGGTCTTGTTTTGAATTTCTCTGTCAATTTGAATAGACATAACAGAGTCTCTGGGAGTGATGCTCTCAAGCTGAGAAGGCAAGGACAGTGTCAGATGTAACAAAGGAGAAAAGATCTATCAGTTTGTTACCTCATCAAGAATAGCAGTGTCCCCAAAAGCTTCTCTTTTTACGTAAAAAAGTTCAGTTTGGTGAAAAGCAAGAGAAAGCTTATTTACCATTTATGTGTGAAATGCAATGCTACATCATAATATGCTTACCATTTTTTTACAAGTTCTGAGATGTAGTATATTTGCACACACTCATCTTCAAAACAGACAAAAATACAATTTCTTATTTGAAAAATAGAAATGCTTGGTCAAGAGGTTTTAAAGAAATTCTTGAACAAATAGGCAGCGCACGAATAAATATGCTGATTTTGCGACAAGCACTGAAAAGAAGCTTCTGGTTAGCAGCCTGCCTAACTTGTGAATGGTTTAGCCCTTCCTTCCTCCATCCTAAGCATGAACACTGCTATCCACAGCCCGCACTTGATCTAAACTACTGAATGTGATACAGAAGTGCCTACTGACATTGGACCAGGCCCTGTAGGCCTGCACGAGCCCAGAGCCAACCTACGCTTCCCCATAACCTGAAGTCCCTCCAAGGCAGCTGTTAAGGTATGTGCAAAATATCTGACACGCCTAATCAGGCAGATCTTGCCCTTTGGAAAAAGTAGAAATTTTACCTGAATACAGCGGTACAGGTTTTGCTTTGGTATAGACGGTAATAATGAAGAATCATAGTTTCTGTTATCAGGGGGTTTTGATAGATTTGTCTTTCTGAGGAAAAAGAACACACAGTTCTAAAGGGCGGGGGAAGAAGATTGTAATTTTTGGTCCTTTTTTATTTTAATGGCTAAACATTGTAATGCTAGCTAAACAGAAATTCTTGTCTGTTAATAGGTTCCTTTAGTTTGTAATAAATAGGAATGCTAATGACTAAAATTTGGTATTTGGTATGCATTAGCTTTTGTAAGTCTTTTCTTTACAGGCTTCATTGACATTCAATATGGCAAGCTTCCTTTGAAACATATTTATAAAATAACTACAGTGTAATTAAACCAACAAAGCCATCTTTTAAGTAAGCTTAATAGCTCAGTTTTTCACTCTGTAAATTTTTTATTTTAAGGAGGAAAAATAGTTATACTCAATTCTACTATATATTTCATTTTTCATCTAATATTTTCTTTTCATTTGCAATCTGTGCATATCTAATTCTTGACAACTGTGATTATTAATAAGTGTGCATGAAAAACATGCTTCAGAGAATCTTCCACAAGAATATTTTTTCTTAATGAGAACTGAAACATATCTTGACAAAGAAAATATATGTCATGTATATGTGTATATATACATATTTTAATAGCTAATGGTGGTGTAGCTAATACAGAAAAATCAATTAACATATATGGCAGGTAATACTCAAAGTGGATGCTGTTTGATAAATGTAATGAAAAATATTTTAATTATGTAAAAGCAATAGGTAAATAAAAGCAATTATATTTAATGTTGCTTTCAGCTTGTGAGCATTTACTGTAAGCTTTAATAGAGGGGAGAGCTTGTGCAGAAGGCTAATGGTAGCCTTACTCACTGTTAGCATTATTCATTAGGGTTTGTAAGCCGTACTTATTCTGAGGTATTTCTCTGGAAGACTAAAATGTTCTTTCTGAGAGTACTTGGATCCTGATAACTCTAATTCATAATAATATCTACCTCATTCAGAAAATTGAAGTTTACAGAGTCCTCAGCAGTTTGAAAACCTTCATACTATTTGGAATCATGATCATGTTTACTTAAGGCCAAGGTAAAAAGTGATAAAGTGGAACCTCGTAACTGTTTCTTAAATTCTGTCCTCTCTAGGCACAATAATATTGAGACCCCGTTTACGATAGGGTGAATAAAAACAGTTGACATCATTGTTATAATCTTTATTTAAAACTGTTACCAAGGTGACTGATTACCATCACTGTGTGCAACAGGTCCCTCCGAAGCAGTATCTTTACAGTTGAACTGTAATGTGTAAGATTATAATAAAAGGCAGAAGGCATTATGCACAGGCAAAAATGATGAAAATAACACAAATACATCGACATTATATGGTCATCGCGTTGCAAAACCTCTGCTTTCAAAGCTGAAATGCACAATGTGGCTTTTTGTTTAATTCGAGATTTTAGAGAGATGTTAACCTTATCCTGAAGTGGCTTCACATTGTCGGGGAGCAGAGGAGGCAGGAGTCGTAGAGACCTTTGAAACCTGCTGCTGCTGGAAATGTTCTCACGTCTTCTCCAGTCTTAGCAGGGCACCTGGTTTACGGGAAAATATGCCTCTATTGTGTTAAGCAGGACTGCAGGGGGAGAGCATGGAGCTGGCGGCCACACGACCCTCAGCCAGGGCTGCCCGCGGCCGGGGGCGTCCGAGCGGGGCTGCGGGGACGCCCTGGGCACGGGGGCTGAGACCGGGCTTCCAGCGTCTCCAAAGGGGGGATCTGGCCAGGGCTGACAGGATGGCTAAAGGGAAAGCGGGGCGGCAGGTGAGGTCCCGCTCGCCTCTCGGCCAGCACCTCCGTCCCCCGCTAAGTCACTCTACCCCGCCCTCAACTTAATGACACAAATCCGGGCTCTTAAAGTCTTTGCGACTGATCGTACTCGCTCATTTATAAATAATGATCTCCATATAGATGCATAACAACAACATACCAGAAGTGTTTGGGGAGAAATCCGATTAAAGTCTATAGCTTTTTTCCCCTCTCTCCCGGAGCAAAAGTCTTGCTACAGGTCAGCTGCCGCAGCCGGCCGAGACTGCGAGGTTAAAGGGAAGAAAAGGCTCTGGGCGGGCCACTTCCCCCCCGAGGCGACAGGAGGGGGCTGCCGCCCAACGACGGGTCCTGCCGGGGGATGGCCAGCGGCCCCCTCCGCTCACCCGGTCTGGGGGGAGGCTCGGCCGGGCATCTTGGGGGGAGGCAGCCGCCGCCCTGACTGGAGCGTGAACTCTGCGGCCGGGACCGATTTCCCCCCGGCGCCAGCATCCCCGGGTAGGGGCGTGGGGCCGTCCCGCTCCGCCTGGACCAGCCCGGCCTGGGGTGGTGGTGACGCAGAAAGTGCTTTCCTTTCCTCTTTCGGGCGATTTAGGGAAACTAGAAAAACAAACATCGGGCCGTTTCATGAAACGGTGGAGAAAACTCCGAAGGGAAAGAGAGCGGGGCACATCCTTTTAGAGGAAGGACAAGGGTTCTCTGAGGAGGGAAAACAAAAGATGACAGTGGTGGCTGTAACCCCACCATGAACCAGGGACCTCCTGGCCACGCTCGGAGAGCTAACCTCCCCGGACTTCCCATTACCTCTCCATGACACTTCACTAATGCTCTCACAATGGCCAACTGAGCAGTTTAAGTAAAGATATTTTAACCTGAACTAAACATTGTCTCCAGACAATAGGATGCAAAGCAACATCTGGTACCACACATAAACAATGCTGTGCAACAGCATATGCTCGACGTCTGGAAGTTTATGTCAACGCTAAGCAGTCGAGGAGGCTGTCGCTGCTCGGCATGAAATCATAATAAATGGCTGTTTGCTGTGCTTCCTAGATGAGCATCTAGGATCTTTCCTCTCAGGGCATCCTCTTCAGGTTAAGATTGCTCAGCAAGACATCTTCGGACCCCATCCGCGCCTCTTCCCTCCCGCCCTCGGAGCAAACCACCAGTGAGAAATACCACGGGGAGAGCCCGTGAACCGACCTAGGGAAAACACCGAGTTACCACTTCCCCGCTGTGGCTCCGACGGGCACGGCTCGGCCGCCGGCGCCGGTGGAAGCGGCCGATGATGAATGGCCAACTTCAGCGAAGCGCTTCTTTAAAGAGGAGGCTCTAGGCTAATGAAACAACGGGAGGTGACTATTGCAAACAGCTGTTCCTCATACATATTTCATTATACAATCAGATAATGCGTCTTACCACCTTCTCAATTATTCACAAATAAACATTTTCAAGACGTTTTGACATCTGTCTTAGGGCTTGCTATTAATTTAGTAATCACTATGGTTAAAAATGTATGGGGACTGCACCTCACAAAAACTCGGATTTCACTTACGAGAACAACTACCGTAAGAGCTCTCGCTCCAAGATGGGGGGACCACGCGATTTTCACCCTGAAGCCCTCGGGCTGCCGCTCCGGGGGGTTGTGCCGGCCCCGCGGACCGTCCCTGTGTGCCCGGGGCTGTGCAGCGCCGGGCCCCTCCCGGCGCCCTCTGGAGCTCCCGGGGAGAAGCGATGGGCGGAGGAGGCCGGCCGAGCAGGGGAAGAGGCGACACTTTCCCTCCCTGGCAAGCCAGGAAAACACCCAGAAAAGTCGTGTCTGTCTCGTCCGTCAGGCTCTTGGCACAAGCGCTCCCGCTTCTCTCCGCAGGGGAAGGACGCTCACCGTGGCCTCGGGCCGCCCGGTAAAAGGGCACCTGTCTGACCGGCCGAGTCATCCGCCAGTCCTGAACCCAGTGTCCCAGCCGGCCGCCCGGCGTGGTGGGGCCAGCCTGGCCGGGGACAGCGGGGGGCGGTGGCAGCTCCCGTGGCTTTTCTCCCCGCGGAAAAAAGCCCGCAGGTCCCCCGGCTGGGCAGCGAGACGCGCTCGTCCTTCCTGAGCGTCAGGAAACTTCTGACACCAAGTTTGTTTCGCTGTGGCCGGCTGGTTGTAAAACCGCAAGGCTTTAGGAAGGCGTAGCGTCTCTTTTGTGTCTCTTTCTTTGCAATAATCCGTTTTCTTAAAACAAATCTCAAGCCACCCCCGAAACGCACTTGCACACGCGCAGCTACCAGATGTTACACATGAACATTAAAGGGCGAATTAAACGAGCAAAGGGGAGAATCAAATCTCGACAACCGTTTCAGACACTTTATTGATTAAATTAAGCCGCTCAGCGTCTCTTTCCTTCCTCCACTTCCCCACGTAACCTCTTTTTACCAAAAAATTCACACACAGTCGGCGACCTTCACGACCTCCTCCACCTCCATGCCCAGGTAAGTGGATGAAAACGCTTGCGTACTTTCCCGTCCTGCTACATCTCGATTACAACTAGTTTCTAGAGCTGCGGTCTGGCCAGTGATAAGGGGATTCTGCTTTGCATAAGGCACAGGACTGACACTTGAGCCAACAAAACGAGGGAGAAATGGTGTTTTCAGCCCATGTTCCACTCCTCTTCTCGTCCCGCAGGGACTTGGCCACCCCCACACCTACCCATGCCACCCCTGCCCTCCCCCGTGCAGGGACCGCCGCTGCCCCCGGAGGTCGCACACGGGGGGTCCACCAGCCTCCAAAGTGCTGGCCGTCTCCGCTTGGCGCATCCTGGCAGGTACCTGGCTGCGGATGGGTGTGCTCTAAAGCCTCAACGGGAGTCCCGGCCGTGAATTTCATTTTAATCCCACGGCCAAGAAAAGTGCCGACACCGGGGACCACTGGGTATATAAAAGCCTTTCTGCTTCGCAGGTGACGGAAGGCCATAGGAGGAGGGTTTGGGGACAGGCAGAAGAGGGGATGTTCTGTGAAATGGAAACGAGAATTCTTAGTGCTCCTTCAAAGTCTTACCCACAGCTGAAGACCTTGCCTTCCCTTGAATGCTCTGTAAATAGCAAAAGTGGTGAGCTCCGAGTCTCTGGTTCGGGTCCACCTGGAACCGATGATTTTAAAAGTCAGAAATAGGGGAAATAGGTCTGTGAATGTACAGAGGGAAGAACCCTTCCATCTCAGGATCATTCATCATATTTTAAAGTGAAGTGTCAAAAGCACGCTGGAATCTTTCCGCCAGCGGCTCTTGAATTGGTCCTGCACTCTCTCAGAGGCCGGTCTGTGCCTACCTGGCTCATAACTTCAGCTGTCTGAAGTCCTTCTATAGTTTCAACGCTGTACTTGAAACTGTGGCCCCGCACAGCCGTCCTGCTCCCCGTTCCCACCCCAGTCTCAAGACGTCCTTCACCCTGTTGATGTGTGCTACAGCCGAACAGGGCAAAAAGACGAGAATTGTATTCGACAGATGCTGCTCACTCGTGAATAACAGGTTCAATGCGTACGGTATCTCTCGCCATTATCCTGTAAGTTAATATCGAGTAGCAATAGCTGTCTAAATATCAAAATCTATTTATAGGGGGTGTGGAGCTATGACCTCTGCATCTGACCTTCAGGAACCACAGGCTTCAAAACGGGGCAAACGAAGAAAGAAAAAAAAAAAGAAGGAAAAGTACAGGGTTACAATGGAGATTCGCGCGTGGTGGAGCTGGGCTGGGCTGCCTTTGTTCCGAAATCCTGATAGGACTTGAACCTTTAGGACGGCACCGGCTCTGCGGCCCAGGGGAGGAGAGGCTCTGTCCGAATTCTCTGTGTCCCTGCCGCGATCGCGGTGTTGTTTCATCCACTTCTGCACCCCTGCAAAAGTTGTTGTTGTCGGGTTTTGAGTGGGGTTGGGGTTTGTGGGTTTTTTTCACATTAAAAGAAGTGCGGGAAAACAAGACAAAACAGCGCCATTGACTAAGCAGCAGGTCTCAATGAGAGGTGAGGGAGCGGAGAGCTCAGCAGAGTGCAGACCCACAGCTCGGGAAATCATTTCGCACGAGGGGCAGACGGGAGATGGGGATGCTTGTTTTGCTCCTCGTCGCCTTCCCAGCACAAACGAGGGGACCGAGGCTTAGGGAGTCTTCCTAGTCCCCTCCCTGTCAAGGAGCAGGATGGGGGAAGCTGAGCGCTCTCGGGCGCTGCCCATGGGTTTCTGGGGCCCCTGGCAAGGCGAGTGTCGGGGCCTTGGGCTGGGACCCCGCGATATCCCGAACTCCCGGGGGTCGTCCCCCGTCCGCACCCTTCCCCAGCGAGCGGGAGAGGGAGGATGCTTCGTAGGGTCCCAGAGCAGAAATCCATGTTATAAAGAGCATCCCCTCAGGGGAAACTAGAAAAGGGAGGAGTGGAAGAAGAGAAGAATAATCCCAAAGTACTTTTTTTTTTTAATGGAACCGTCGAGAGCTCGTCCAGTCCGATTTAACAACTGCAGAAACCTAGACCAACTGCGAAACCTCCCTCTCCCCGCCCCAGCCTCGGCTCCCGGCGGTAATATGGCGCCTGCGAGCGAGAGAAGCACTTTTCTCGGTGTTTAGCAGTTGAAATGTGCTCCCTGAAGGTCACACCAGGCGACGCGCCCGTTGGCTGCCGCGCAGGGCCAGGGCTGGGCTGGGCTGGGCTGGGCTGGGCCGGTCGCAGCGCCAGAGCCCCCGACCGCCATCCCGCCGGGGACAACAGAGCGGCCAGGAGCACAGGGCGGTTTCCTAGAGCCAAATGTGCCCCGGCTCGGCTTTTTCCTACCCTTTATGTTTCTGTGCCTACAAGGGAATCGTACCTAGCCCACCTTTCTGTCTTATTAGGGAAAAAGAAAAACCGAAAACCAGCCAAAACACCCCAAACCCCACAACCTAAAACAACCCGGGGCTCCGAGGGAGTTTTTCCTTCTGTCAGGAAATTAAAAGGCTTAAATCTCCTACGTGACCGTGTTGAGACACGGGAGCACTGTTCGCAGCTACTTTAAAGCGCCAGTCTCAGTTGGTTTGGAGGTCGGAGCTACTGTTCTTCAGAAAGAGAAGTGTAGTTCAGGAGGCAAACTCTGTCCCCGGAGGGTGTGCAGACGCTCTTTCCGCCGTCTAAGTGCACCTACCAAGGGAAAAGAGAGGTAGGGCTGCTAACCGCGCAGCTTAAATGTTTTCTCCTACCGGCGGCTAAGCAAGGAATAAGCTTCTCTAGATACCCGAAAAAATTTAGAAAGATTATTAAATGAAAGATTATTTAAAAAAAAAAAAAACAAAAAAAAAATCACCCAACGTATTGGCATTTGCGTCCCACTTGAGAAAAGTGTCTCGAAAACAATAAATCTCTCAAACTCTTCCCAACACACTTGGCAATAATCTCCTTTTAAATCTTGGGTCTTGCTACCACATTAGGCTCCGTCATATTGCATTCCAAAGAAAATAGACTGGGTATTAGAAGAGGAATCTCCTCTTCCTAATGAATATTTACCCTGAGGTCATTACATCCGTAATGGTCCTCGCTTAACTTACCTTGCTCCCCCTCTTTCTCTGCTAGAGACTGGGATTTCAATCACAATGCCCTCGATTTTAAAGTGCCGTGTACCATTTAATGGCGGGGTGCAGGAGAGGTTAGAATATTATTGACTTCATGCAATATATAAGATGGATACATTTAAGACTTTTAACTTTTTGTTGCAATGACACGCTGTATTTTTATGAGATACCTATTATGCAGACAGAACCATTGTGCTGTAGCTGCCTCACAGTTGCTGGATCGTTTCTATCAGATGAAAGATTTTGAATAGTTTTCTTTCAACAAGGCATCCTTTTGGTCTTGATACAAAGAATGTAGGCATGGTATACACTTAAACAGCTCTGTCATAGAGCAAGATTAAATAGAGTATATATCGAATCCTGTCTGCAGTATAATACGCACAGGGAACAGAATGGAGCTCACTCCGCCGCTGAAGGAGTACATTAAGGTCTGATGTCCTGGGAGCATCTTCCAGATTTCCCTTATCTCTGATATTCGTTAAGCTGTTAAAAATCTTTACAGACGTGATTTAAAACCGTCTGTTTCTCGCGGAAAGACCGAGTTTGATAAGGGAGTCTTTTAGCAAAATCTACTGCTGGCGCTCCCGTAAAGGGACAAGTTACATTCTATCTAGTCCATCATCTCGGCGGCCACCGGGACGCCAGTGTGCCGGGGCAGTCGGTGTGCGCCTGTCCCGAGCGGGCGTTTCCCTGCTCTCCGGCAGAGGCGAAAGAGGGGTCCCCGTTTAGCACAGCCCTATTGTGCGGGTGCCTCCCCGCCGCCGCGGCCGCAGCCCCGGGACGGGCGGTGCCCGCGACCGCCCGGTGCCAGGACTGGGGAGCAGGGGGTGCAGCCCAGGGAAGCTCCGCGCCCGCGGCTCCCCCTCCGGTGCTCACTCGAGCGACTTGACCAAAGCGCACGTGCTGAGCCCAACTTCCCTCTCCCCAGCTTTGTGCTCTCCGCTGATTGAGACCCCATATTAAGCTCGAGACCCTTTCTAAGCAACTACTAAGAAGTCAAGAGCATCCTTGCTTGCTTTCTCTCCGTGGCCTTTCATGCCCTCAATTTGTTATTCTACTGACACTTTTCTTAAAGTTAGCGCCTAGCATTGAAACATTAGTAACAAAAGCCCTGGAAAATCTCTCCCTCCTCACCACTAAATCCTCTAATGGGTCAGTGCGTGTCGAATTTTTATTTGATTTCCAATAATCTCTAGCACTTCAGTATTAAACCTACCTCAGCACAGAACCTCACCTATGGGATATTTTTCAGCGTTGCTTAGGAATGTAGAAACGCTCAGATTTCCTTCCACGTGCACCCACTAATTTATAAATGAGTGTATACAGCTGTCTTCGTGCATATCTGTGTCTCTATATCTGCAGTAACGCTTTCATTTTGTGTCAAAATAACATATCCTGTCACTCCACGCCAAAAGTATATTTATTGAATGAAACAGCACCGCAAGCTGCATCTTCTTTATCAAACCTTCATTTCTGTTTTACCCAATTGTTAAATATCTTTTCATTTCTTTTCCTATTTTAAAATATATGTTACAGTAATTGTTACTTGGAGGTCTTTTGTGTATCTATAGCTCCTTTGATTCATATCTTTTCCTTTCTTTTAATCTTGTTATGCGAAATTATATACACATTTCTCAGGAAATCCAAGGAGCATAACTTTATTAAATAAAACCCTCCTAATCCTCGAGTTTTTAAGCAAATACTAATTTTTTAAAGTACATGTTCCTAACCCATGGGTTGGTTTTTTGTTGTTTTTTTGGTTTTTTGTTTTTTTTTAAATGAAGATCCCTAAGTCCTCTTCACTTTATTACGCGGATTTGGTGAAATGATTCTTCAGCTCCCTAATTTAAATAAGTTTTAGTGTGAACCAAGAATGAACATTATCCTCTAACCTGAGGTCAAGTGAAGGGTGATTTACATGACAAAGAATAATTCTCATTTTGTCCAATATGAAACAACTTCACCTTCGGCATCATTAAGAAGAATTTAGCACTTTCAAGGCTTTGGGGGCTGGTGTGGGTTTTTTTGTTTTGTTTTGGTTTTTTTTTTTAATTGTAAATTGTTGGCTATGTATAGCGCAATTTCCCTTCTATAAATCACAATACAAAGGCTGACTTCTTGTGCTCTTGAATTTAGGCGTTATTTTTATAGCCTTAAATAGAGTGAATTTGCACCTGCTGGTATTTAAACTTTAAGGTATTAGCTGGGGAGGACTTATCAACTCAGCGCACTGCCCCGAAGCAAATTAACAATCTTCATTAAAGGACGGGGGGGGAAGGCGGGGGGGAGATGTGACCATTTAAGACGTTGTCCCGGATCTCTCCCATCTATACACGTTCCGAGTGGATTATTTGGGGTCTTTATAGCAGCAGAATTACCGCTTTACTCCCCCTTCCCCCAACATACATTCGCTTCCAAATTTCTACTTTTCGCCCGGCACTTTAACCCTCTCGATACCTTCTTCCCCTCCGTGTGGAGCGATACCCTGCAGAGGAAGGTTGCAAAGAGGCGGGGGCGGCTCGGCTGAACTCTCGGTCTCAGCCCCAGCGGCCTCTCGCTCCCACCCTACCTCCCTGTAAGAGCACTTCCAAAAAAACCCAGGTCATGCTCTCCGTGGTTTCTTCTCTCTCTTTTATGGCCATTTTCGGCTGAGCTTGCTCGTTCCCCCCGTCTTCCTCACACTCACACTACAGGAGCCCCTGAGGAAGTGATCTTAATCTAAATATCAAACTTACCGTCCGGAGGATCCTGCCTGGGAAAAGTTTTGCTCTGTTGGGTGTCAGAGTTAAAGGAGCGACCGTCATCCCTCGTTAAGAGCTCAGGGCTTTGGGAGAGGGGATGCTGGCAGAGGGCCACGGGCAGGGAGCTGATCTCCCTGGCTTTGCCAGCCCGGCTGTGCCGGCTCTGCGCCCCGAGGGGCGCGGGGACCCAGACTCCCCTTCCCTGCAGGCGGCTCAGGCGCTCTCGGGACAGGGGCGCACCGGGCACCGACTCCGGCATTTCTCCCGCGGACACGGAGTGCGCACCTAGACGCGCCTCCACGGGGGGATCCGTGTGCTCCCCGCGGCTGGAGGGGGCCCCTGGGGCAGCGTCCTGTCTCTGCCCGACCGCCCGCTTCTTTGGGGGATTGTGTGGGGTGGTCGTGTGCTTGTTCACAGCTACACCGCTAAAGTGGGAGCATTTCGTGTTTACAACCCGCTCCGGCTGGTACTGGTGAGATGTAGTTCAAGCAGCGCTCCTGTGTGTCGCGGGCTCTTAACTGGAGCTTTGCTCAGTCATTGAGAGCAATAGAAAGTATATGGAAATCAATATATAGACAGTGTGGAGGGCAGATAATGGATTCGAGTCAGTGAGTGTTATAATCTGCATTATGGGCTTCCTATTGTTTAGACTGAGCACAAATTTCCAAAGGGTGAAGTGTTGGGTTTGAGTCCGCGTTCTCTCTTCTCCCCTAGCCCCCCCCTCTTCTTCTTCTCTTTGGAGGGCTTTGTGTGTATAGGGGGAGGGGGAGTGTTAAATCCTCCTGCCACAATTATCAGAGTACCCCCCCCCTCCCTTCCCGCCCGCCCCATCTGATTTTAAAGGTAGTGCTTTCACGGCGAAGCTAATGACTTTCATTTAATTGAACATGCCCTGGTGTAGCGGATTGTTCTCGCAGCCCTGCGCCTTTGTTGCTTTTGGGGGGAAATAAAGCTAATCAAACCTTTTGTCACGGCCAAATTCTCCCTCAGGGTCTCCCAAACATTTGTTTGAATAATTCACCTTAAGA
>VZRE01002187.1:67757-104577 GCA_013396775.1 Cephalopterus ornatus
CCGGGCCGGAGCGCTGCCTGCAGGTGCCCTCTTCCCGGCAGGTTCTTCCCGCTCCGGAGTCCCGGGCGCCGTGTCCCCGCCGCGCCGCGCTCCCGCCGGCACCGACGGCGCCTCAGCCCGTTTGGGAACTGACTCATTCTGTAAATAATCTTTGGCGTCCCCACAAAGCCGCCCTTCGAGAGGAGTTTATTAGCACGGAGCCATTAAAACAGATGTCATGTTAGCTTCCCCGTGACATTTGGGTGACACATCTCTCCCGATGAATTGCTAATTGTCTTCCCGCCCGCAGTAAACATCTCTCTCCATTGTCTGCGCTCAAGAGACTTTCTGCCGCAAAATACAGTCCTACACGGCGGAGAGACCGCGCCGTGCGCCTCTCCGACCCCTGCCCCGGCCTCGGCCCCTCGCCCCGGCCTCCTCGATCGTACAGCTACCCTTCTTCCGCCCCTCAGACCTCGTCTGCCGCTGCTGCCCGGCGGCTGGAGCCCCGGCCCCTTCCCTGCACCTGGAGGTGAGGCAGGCCCGTCCCGACAGCCTTCTGCCCTGCCCTGCCCTCCGCCGCCGCTCTCCGGGCTGGGCGCGGCAAGGACCCTCGCTCGCCCTGAGCCACCCGCGGGCCCTTCCCGCTGGGCTGCAGCAGACAGCCGCGCCCGCGGGGCCTGGGGGACAGTGAGCCCTCTCTCCGTCCTTCCCCATCTGGCATAACACCCTTTCCCAGCTCCTCCGAATTGTTTATTTTGCCTGGACCAAAAGGTGTGTGAGGGGGTAGACGTTCCATTTTCAGCTAAGTCCAGGCACGGCGGTGACGTCTGTCATTTTCGGATGTGAAAAGCAGGGATGTGCAGGGCCGAGCCTTCTCCTTATTCCCTGGTGGAGGTACTCAGAGGAAACTGTCTGAGGGCTTTAGGAGGATAAGACAGAGCAGCTTTAAAGACGAGCTTTGCAGCTGAGTGGCTGACAGAATCCGTCTTACCTATGTACGTAAGGTTTCATATTCATAGCCGTTGTCTGTACCTTGATACATAATCTGTCACCCTTGCTAATTCTCAATAGATGCAGAGATAACTAATCCTCTCAGCTAGGTAGACACGGGCACATTATGTGAGTGCTGTCTATCTACCTATCTATCTGTACGGCCGTATGCACACATATACAAGCACGTGAAGCATTTTCACTGGGTTTTCTTCCACAGAACCACACAGAAGTGGGCAGATGCAAAATCCGATGCATTGCCTAGCAGATGAAGAAACATATACTTATTACTCACATATTCAGGGCTACTTGTTGTTAGAGGTGAAAGATCGTGTAGATCCGGATTCTTTAAAAAATCCAAACCAAACACAACTCCCTCCCCCCACAACCAGTAAAGCAACACTTGAAATTATTTATCTGCTGGACAAAGAGACTTACTTGGAGTCAATGGAGATATTATTTTGATTACCCAAAAGCATACCCGTCCTTAAGGCCAGCCAGCGTCTACAGAGAGAGTTTCCTCTCTTTGTTCTGATTTTTATCATAGATGCTTTATGGACGTCAATTGCAAAACAAAGCGATTTTGGGATGTCTGCTAAACCTCGCCCGAGTGTGCCTAGACCCTGCCCGCTCCCAGTCCGGGGGCGCTGGGCTCCCCCTTCTCAGGAAAGCCGGGGACCACGGCGCCGGTGGGGCAGCGTCTGTCCTCGCCGGCTGCGCTAACACTGTGGTCTGAACTCGGCTTTTACAAATGTCGTTTAATACCTATCCGCCTCCGCGGATGGGATGGCTTTGCAGCCGCTCGGGAAGGTGGCCGGCTCGGGCCCGGCGGGATCATTCCCACGGCTGCCACCGAGTCTCGGCACTCCCAGTCCGGCCCGGCCCGGCCCGGCGACCCAGCAGGGAACGGTCCTCGCGGGCGCACCGCAGCCTGCCAGCCGCATCTCTGTGCGAAGGGGAACCCTGCCCCCGGCGCGGGGCGGGAGGCGGGTGAGGGGTGTTCAAATGCCACCTCACTGCTCCTCGGTGAATATTAAACATCATTGTCGTACAAATTAGGAAAACCGGCTACCGTCAGAATAAACTACTTCTTGAAACCCCAAGTCTCTTACAGCGGGTCATTAGAGACGACGAAGCTCTTAGCTCTAAAATCGGATTCCTCCCACCTGTGACTTCTCCGTGTCCTGGTGTCCTGAAGCTGCCCGTCTTGTTTGGCTATTAGCGATACCATACACACTGGTCCCAACAAGAATGATGGGATGATTTCATCCCGGATGAATTCCTGCGAGGACCCTTCTCCGAAGAGGGGTACTTTCACTCCGGTAATGCCCTTCGATGACCAAGTTGTCTCCTTGACTGGAAACATGGTGGGGACATGGGGCTTTGTCACTGAATCTGGGTCAGAAGGGAAAGGCAGCTTATGCTCCCTTGCCAAGATCTTTCCCTTCGGCTAACGACTTTGCCCGGTGTCAGTGAAGTCTCTAAGACTTGTTTTTATCTGCACATCCAGAGCAAACGTTAAAGAATTCTTGAATTTTACACCTCTCTGCTGCAGCTGTGAATGAGTCAGTCACTCACTAGAGAATTGCCGTGTATCAGAGGGGAAACAACTCCCTGCAAATAGGGATTACATATCAGGAAATAGCTTCCCGAGCTGTATTGTCCAGATTGATGCTTATTTCTCTCATTACAAAATCAAGATAGTCCTCCATCTCATGCGTCATCCTAGTGTTACACCTTGAGAAGGGTGATGAAAGTCCGAAGAAGTGCAGGTGACAGTTTGGAAAATGCAGGCAGAAAATAATACCCATCACAATTTCAAACTAAAAACATCCTCACCAAAATAAAGCACCAAATACACCACAAATCTATACATAATCAATACTGATCTGGAACCAATCTGTTTCTCCCCAGCTTCGTGTAGATCCCAGGGCTGCAAATGCTTGTGATTACAGAGAGTAGGAGGGTCATTTTCTAACAAGGGTGCTCACTGTATCTGAGCTCCAAATTATCCAGAGAGGACAGATGGCCCTTCTGATCTTATAATGAGAGCAGGGAGTGATTATCAGCCTGAACCAAAAAATGATGCTCTGCTGACATATTTTCACAGTTCTGAAATCTGTGCTTGCACTTATGCCTCGATTCATATCCCTCTTCGTTTAATTTAGGCATCGTTTGGGATTTTGAAGGGCTGTGTGAAATCCGCTCATTTATCTCTGTCTGTGCGTCTCTGTCTCTCTCCCCATGTATCTATCTAGGACATGTGTACAGACACAAAACAAAGGAAAGCAAAAGGTCACTTCACAGGAACTCTTAAGCCAAATCACGCTTGGCAAAATATTTATATATAAATATATTTGCCAATAATTAAGAAGCCCAGCTGCCTCCTGGATGCCTAGATTTTACGTCTGCTTCTTGGCAGTTATCTGAAGCTGTTGCATTCCATCTTTGCAATTACTACAATACATGGTGAGTCAGCTCAGACTCCAGCTCCCTTTGGAAAAAAACCACCAAAAAAATCATACTTGTGTATGTATATATTTGGAGTTTGCGTTTATGTTTTAACTAATTTTTTTTTCCAGTAGCAGAGAGCAGAAACCCTGTGAAGGCCAAGTAAATGTAAAGAGAGGTATGTCTTTCATTTGCAGATTGCTGTGACTTTTCAGTCTAAAAGCAGTGTTAATTACCTCTACCCTGCACAGAAAGTGTAATAGGGAAGGAGGCCTGGGGAAACTTCTGGTGACTGGTAGGAGTCAGATCTTCATCCCTCTTTTCAAGTCCCTCAGAGGTGAACTTGCAATTGCAAAGAAGTTAGGTCAGTACAAACAAATTAAATCAGGGAACTATTCAGTGGTTACACAGTCATTTCACTCTCCTATTTGCACTGTAATATTGCATTACCCTCTAATTGTCACATATACTTTTCACTCTCCAAATATGGAAGACAAATACTGAATCCATTTAAAGTTGTACCGCTTACCAGGCTGCCCGGCTGGTCGAGGAAGGCGTTTTCAGTGTGTTCTTGCTGCCATCTACTGGTTCCACAGCTCTGAGCGAGCCCTTCATTCCCAAAACCTCCCTCTGTTTTCACAGCCGAGAAGAAAATGGTCTTAGGCAAACACTGGGAAATGCACCTAATGGGAAAAGCCGTGATAATGTCGCCAGTGGCACTTGGGGCGTTGCCATGCCATTAATTTTAAGCATAGGAAATAACTCCTCTTTTAGTTACTGGAGCTGTACTCACCACTTGGAACTAGAGCACGTGCATGTATCTTTGCAGACTCCAGCTCTGTGTGTAAGGTGGTTTTATATAAACAAGGCAGTCATTTCATATTTTTGGTGCTAAGAGATTCTAACAATATATTTTTTGAAGGACAACCATTTGTTTGCGGAAAAAAAGGTTTAGATATCCTATATCATTACCAATGTCACATTTGAGGGCGGCCAGCGTGAAAGTTTTCCCTACTTCCTTTTTCCTCTTCAGTATCCATCTGAACTGCACTCCCAAAATATGGCAGGAGGAGTGCCATACTACATAAGTAATATCAGTTTGGCTTTGTCTGCATTTTGTCAACCCTTCCTCTAGAAAGTACTTTGTTTTCATAGCAGCAGCATTTTTCCTAGGGTATCATCTCACATTGTATGTTTATTTCCAAATGACTGCTGATTTGAAATAATGTGACACCTTCTAGTAATGTTATCCCATGAAAATCATACCAGACACATAACTTCTTCAGAGAATGTATGGTTAGGAGAAATTGATAGGGTAATACTTAACGATTTCCACTTGTAGATTGCCCAGGTCAGATCCACTGAGGCCTTGACTATCACTTAACTACTGAGGCTTGAGATAAGTCATCCAGGTTCCTGTGATTCCTCCAGTAAAGCCTCTGCAACACCCACACTGTGCATACACAGTGTATAGCAATTGTCTGAGTGCATCAAGAAGCTTTGGGCCTTGTACCCATCAAATGACTCAGGTCAAGCACCCCTTTCCAGAGCTCACTTGTAGGACCTCACTCAGAGGGCAATGATTTATCATCTTAAAAATACTGGTGCCTTCATGGTCTCTTGCAATGTGGGAAACCTCAGTGTTGATTCTTACTCCAAACCGGGCAGGGTTTAACCACAGTTAACCATAGAAAACCTTTCTAATTCCATGTGGCAGAAGTCCAACTTAAGGAAAGAAATTCCGACTGGATGGGTCACAATCCTCTAGAGAAGTGACTTAGGTAAGTCCTAATTCCTTTAATGCCTTAGGTTTTATCTTTTGGAGATAGGTTTCTGAGGTAGTCTGAGTTGCCTTGCTTTCTTGATTCATAATTCTGCCTGACTAGTTTAGCCATCTGCTGGCTCCATGTAACAGTTTCTGAGACACCTGACTTTTGGTATCAGGGATCTTCACCTAACTGAGGCTAAGAAACCAAAGTTTAAAACTCCACTTGGTAGGAGAACACCAACAACGCAAGCGATGCAATGCTGAGACCTTCAGTTGTCCGTGCCTAACAGCTAGCCAACTGAACAGTATGGTCTCGACACAAGGAAACTGAGACTCAGGAAACACCATGCCTTCCTTCATATTGTTAATCAATGGATGAAGCCACAACCTACAGATTCCCATCTGGCATTGACTTCACTATCAGACAAAGCACACAGGTCTTTTTAAGGATATGCAAATACTTTGTATGTATTTTGAAACTGCAGATTTTTAGAGTAAGACCGAAGACCTTTACAATGTGTCATGAAACACACACACCCTGGTGATCCTCTCCCACCCTCTCCTGCATATTCTGCCCATTTTGACAAACAGTTTCAGTGAGATCTCAGCAGAGGAATAGTCTGGTGTGAGGTATCTGAGGTAATGATCAGAAGAATAAGGCCTTCACAAAATGGCAGTGTCATATCCATCTCTATGAGATCTCTGAGGGTCACTTCATCTTTAAGTGTTGCTTGTTTCTGATTAAGCAATACAGTGACAGTCATACCTGTAGGAAGCAGATGAGACAGCTTTTGGCTCCTGGGTGACTAGCTAGCCAGCAATCCTGGCCAGATACCTGCTTTTCTTTTACTGCTGTTAGTCTGAGTTTGACTATCCACAGGGATTCTGTCTCAGCATATATGAACATCATCATCATATTAAACAGTAAGTTAAACTGTAAAAGTATTTAGCAGGACTACTAAAAAACAGCAGGACATATTCATTTTAGGTTCTGCTTTCCCAGCGTGACATCCATATGATAGCCATGTGCGAGATCACTCATTTTTTAATCCGATTGCAACTTTCACTTACACTTGCAGAATGCACTAATGCACTGCAATACAGTGCTGTATCAAGACATACAATAGCTGCACGCATTTAACCTGTGCACTGGTCTAAAATACCTGTGCTTCCAAGGTTGAACAGATGGCCATAGAAGATGTTACATGATATCTCTGGTTAAATGCCTCCCTGCACATGAGAAAATTATTTTTTTGGGCAGTACAGCATATGATCATATGGGTCCTCTGTGACTGAGATGCAAGCATACTGAGGACACAGCTGAGGCACGTTCTCAGCTTGAGTTGTTGTGTGTGAGAAAGATTTGTGTCATTTTGCACATTTTGAATGATTCAGAGATCGTGGAAATAGGCTTTGTGCTGAGGCTGTTGACTAGTTTTCATTAAATAAGAGATAATTTTTATTCAAGAGAATGGTCCAGAATCTTGTATGAATGAAGACTGTATGAATGAAGACATCAAGGATCCTGCAAAGCCCAGTGGAAAAAATTACGTTATTGTTGTTTTAAATAGTGTTCAACATATGACACTGTGAAACATAATGAATAGCCTGAACATCTTGTTGCATCACTAATTCATAGTAATACAATTCTTTTTTCCAAGATGGTTTGCAGCACTTTTCGTACCAGTTGTTAGTGGTACTTCAAAGTCAATTGATGCCTATTGTTCAACATCATTAATAGATTTCAAAACTGAGGGATTGTATTCTGTGGAAATGCTAACATTTCAAACTTTTAAGACAACGAAGAGGCAAAGTTCTGAACTCTTAGATATTCAGGAATATCTACATGAATTGCTAAAATCTTCCATTTCAGTAAGGCTGCAACACTCCATACCGGTATAGATTTCTTTGGACTTAATAATTCCAACTTTTCTACTCTCTTAATCTAAATTATAAAACCAAAGGAAAACACTCCCGTGACTTGGAAATTAAATGTTCCAGTTTTATTTGCAATGAACATTCACAGAATTTTCAGCAACTAGTATTGAAATTGACAAATTAGAATATTTTTAACCTGTTCTAATTATCAGATAATAAAGTGGCTAGAAGGACAGGAAACTGACTGCTCTGCAAAATAATAATTTACACCGAAACTTTTACTTTATGATTTATGTGCTAAAATACGTGTATGTATTAAGAAACAAGGGAACTTATATTTAATTTAAATACTAATCAGAGAACAAGTATTGAGATATTGCTACCTTAAGGATGCATTCAGCAATACTCCATCTAAGCTGATACTCCTACAGTCAGACAAAGCACAATGGGATAAATATGATTTATTTTTCTTATTATGTTTTGAGAAGAGGAAAACAATATTATATTTACAGCTTTGTCATGCACCTTTACACATGAATTGCATACACTAGGACTGGTGCTGATCATTCAGTTGGGAATTACTCAGGCTTCCCTTGTGGATCTGGCCTACCCAATATTCACATGAGATGATGTGGTTAAAGAGTACATCCTAACAACTGCCTGTTTGAGAGTCAAGTTCCTAAATGCCTTACAGAGCTATATACTCCAATGAATGGTTGCTCAAGTGCCTGCAAACTTTTCTTTTTCCTGAAAATTACATTCAGAGAATGTTAAACCCTTTTCGGGTGAATTGCCCTCCTCTTTGATTTTTCTATGCTTGTGCCAATGGGAAGCATAAAACAAAGCCTTGTTTTCATAGGGGACCACAGCATCTCTTTGCTAAATCTGATGCTGCAGACTGGATAGATGAATTCTGAATGAATTACAGTCTTACCCCTGTGATATGCTCTTTCAGAAAATGCTTCATGGCTTGTCTTCCCTTCAAATATATTGAAGTGACGTATTTTCTGGCCTCTGCTGACTTCTGGTTGGACTAATTTGGTCCTAGCAATTTTAAGCGGTGTAGGAAATACTGTGCATTTTAGAACTGAAGCTTTGACATGATACAAGTTAGACCTTGTTGAGCAATCTGGATAATCATGTGTTTTATGGCTTTCAAATGTTCTTGCTGCAGTGTAAAGGTCCATAAATATTTAGAACAGCGAGTCTATGGTCCATTTATGCTTATTTTATGTAGCATTGTTTTTCTTTATTGAAGTTTGTTATTTTCATGTATATCTCCATTGTCGTTTTCAAATATGAAATATTTTTGTTTTTTTTTCTAAAGAGTTTTTTGTAACACAGAAGCATTGAGGTGATTAGAAGATGAATTCTATTTTAACACCCTCAGACTGGAAGATATCAACAAAGATTAGCCAGAGAAAAATAAAGAAATAATCTATGACAGTGTTGAGAATGATTCTCAGAATTTTAAATACTTGTTAAAGGCTTTGCTGTATTTCACTTCAATAAACATCATGCTCCAGTTACTACTTGAAACCATAGGGGCATTATCCTGTGCAGCACTTATCAATATTTTAACACGTGAAAGTCAAATGATGTTGAAACATTGAACTATATTTCCATCTGTGCAAGCTAAAATGGTACAAATGCATCCCATGTAATGGAATACTACATCCCCAGTTACTTTCTTACAAGTGATACCTGATTCCTCTGTATTTTCTGTAGTTGTTTCCATTGCTCCGATGGTGCCCTGAGGAAGACTGTCTTTTAAAATTAATGTTTCTAGCATTAAAGAAGTTTTAACCCAACCCGCCTTAATTCCAGAGAAAACAAATGCTTGGAAATTCCTATAAAATTGGTAACTAATTTTCTGTTGCCCTTGCCTTGGTGTCAAATCTTTCTGTGCATGTGCAATTTGTGTGAAAATGGGCATTGGTACCCAAACAAAGACCCTGAGAGTGGCTAGAGCACAAATATACTGCTCTCATGAGAGAATCTGGAAGCTTGTGTCCAATGGAAAAATGTGTGCAATAAGAACAAGAGAAAGAGGTTGCTGCCAGAGGTCAAACATTTAAGTGGGGTTTCTCTGAAACCTCTGGAAGGACAATTCCAGTCACAGGCCTGCAATGCGACCTTCACACCCCATGGTCCCAGAGCTCCCTGAGTCAGGCGCAACTGGATGGCCTGTCAAAGACTAGACCAGCTACCTGGTTTCACCCCATAAGTCCATGAACCAGAAGAAGGATAACTGCACTGCAAACGGGTGTGACACAGGCACAATGGCATGAGAGTGTGAGACCCAGGTCAAGTGTTAACTGTATTGCTTAGTGTGTCACTTCAGAGTCTGTACCCCTTCAAGATATTCTTTTACCAGCAACCCATCAAAGATTAAATGATTGATACCCCTTCTGTGAATCCTGTTCCATGAACTTGTGTCCTATTGCTTATGCTACTGCTGACATAGTGAAGCTTCTCTATGGTCACTGAATTCATTTTCTTGTCTTATATCATGTCGATTTGATTTGTTTCACAGTCTCCTTGTTTCTCCTGACTTTTCTACCTGAGGCCTTGGCTTTTATGTCAACCAGCCATTTACTTCCTTATTTCTTGGAGCTATCTAAGCTTTCTTTCTCCACGGTCATGTGTTTGTGTTTCTTGTATGATTTCTTTCCTAGTGAAGCTTGCAATGGTGCCTTTCGATATTATTTTAGAAAAGGATTTGAAGACTACCAGATCTGCTTACTTGTGGTGCTGCTTCAGGCATTTCTCTCCTGTCATTCAGGGGCTGCTCATGTGGCTACCACGTTTCTCTGACTAGTCATAGCACTACTAGGCTGTAGCATCAAATTAAGCAGACTTTTGGTTCTCCTGCCCACATTTTCTGGGCACATGGGAGGACGAATTTTTATACTGCAACACTGCAGGTCTGGGACTGTCTTCCCACCTGATCTGATGTCTTCATCTAGGTGTTCAGGTAGATTAATGAGTCAGAGAGCTACGGTAAACAGGAAACTGGTTAAGTGTAGTTGGCCACGTCCCTTCATTTGGCTGTCGCTCCTTTCAGGTTCACCTGTGAGAGAAGCACTTATATAGGCTGCATGAGGCATGATGATTTTCTCTCTATGCACATTCATACAGCATCATGTGACAATTAGATCTGTGCTTTGCAGTGCCCTGCTCACCAGCAGTGGACAGGACTCCAAAGTGCCCCTTATGCATGCGTCCAGTGAGAAAGCTTCTCTGTTTTCATGGGTTTCCCAGCTTCTTACACTGGCCTTAAATTTTTTCCACCTAATATAACCAATCACTGGATACATTTTCCCCAGGGCTTTACTGACTCTGCTTTATATTTTTATTCTCCTTGTGAGGATAACTACAAACAGTCTGTAACTGTTGTTTAGCAGTGTTTCTTGGAATGAATTTCAGAGGGCTTCCCATCCACCTGGAAGTGACTTGATCCATTAGCCTGTAAGTGGCTGTGAATGCATCCGGTAGAAGGGTTGCAATCATTTAGTCAATATGTTTCTTCTACAACGTGTGCATCTAGAGCATCTTCAGAGCTGGCAAAATTATACAGCAGATGCTGCTATTTCGTCAGAAGACCAGTCCTAGGGCAGCTCCCCATTACCATGGGGAGCTTAATGGTGCTGGAATGTAACATGAGTCTTTTTGTAATGCTCCACTGTTCCCATGATTGATTACAGGTTGAACATTTTCCCTTCTTGTTTTCCATTGGACCCTGACATCTGCATTTTCCATTTGTCTGTCTGCTTGGCTTGCAATTTGCCTTTAACTAGAGTGCTTGGGCAGTGATGTTCTCTGTCATTACTGCAATCCTTTCCCCAGCAGTTCAGCTGCTCTCACTGTTTGGATTAGTTGATTCAGGCTGGTGCCTCTTTGTATTCTTTGCTATAAGCTGCAATGGAGAGTCCCAGGCAACACCATCATAGTGGTAGGAAATGACAGCAGTGAAGTGGACATGAGGCAACATCTCTGAGAACCCTGTAAAGGCCCATGTGGTTATCACGGTAAGCCAGGAAAACTGTTCTATGTTCAGCGGTTTAACAGGCAACTCTGGAATGGAGACACTGGGCTTTGTGAAAGATTCTGATTTTTCAAACTCTTGCGCGGATCTCCAGCACGTAAATCTCAAAAGACCAGATCAAACATCTGAGTTCCAAGAGGATCAAAGTTAGGCGTGGAGATCATAGGTCCTTCTTAAAAGGAAGCTTGGCCTAGGATTTGTGATGTAGATAATTAGGCAACTCTAGTTCAACAGTAAAATCAGTCTTTGATCAGCTTTTGATTGTAAATGGTAAATATGGTAAACAAATTATTTTAACCAAGGCTGGAGCAGAGCTGCGGTGTCTGGATATCCATTTCTGAGTGTCTTCAATGAAGTAGGACACAGGGATAATGCCAACTGAGGTATGTAACACCAATGCCAAGTGCTCCATGTTTGGGGCTCGAGTGACCCTGACTTCTTGTTGTGTACCCCACAACTGATGTTGCCTAAAAATTTAAATGTGGATGCCAGTTATCATCTCTGTTAGGTAAGTAAGTGCTGCAAGTAGTTTTAGACATTATAATACAACTGAAAGTTCATGCAGTATTTTACATAGGCTTTCACAACTTTTCCTCCCAAAGAAAGATTAAAAAAATCTTCACATCCTCATATCCTTCATGCCTTGCTTGCTATACAAGCTGCATTCCTACTTTACTGCTTTTACAAAATGTTTGATCTGGAAATCCAGCACTGTTAGAAGTGTGAGTCCTCCCATATAGGTGGGGGTTTCTAAAGTGTACTTTTTGTTCTGGCTATGCTATGTTTTCTTGCTCAGGACATTTTTTTTCTTTGATGTGAACCTCCATAAACTGACTAATGTCATGCTCTTTAATGTACTACAGGTAAAGTAACTCTGCCTTGAGATAACAGATGAGATTCTATATGAATAAATGCAAATGCAAATGCATATGGAGAAAAAGCAGCCCATATAATATAATGGCTCAAATATGCAGCATATGCTTGCTATGTGTGCCATTTTGTATGTTGTTCTGAGCCCCTCATCTCTAAAAGAGTATAGCGAAGCTGGAAAAGGTTCAGAGAAGGGTGACAAGATGGCCAAGTGTCTGGAATGACACTGTATGAGAAAAAAGGTGGAAGATTCAAAACAAACAGAAGAAAGTATTCCTTTACACAACATGTCTGGAAACCATAGGAATGCTCTGCTGCAGGATGCTGTGAATGGTGAAAGCTAATTCTGATTGAGAGAGACAGGGAAAATTAGCAGAAAAGAAGGCCATCAATCAGGACCCACTAAATACAAATTACTTTGGAACTGTAAGTCACTGAGCAGCAAGCTGTTGGAATGTGGTTATAAGAGTTTGCACTCTCTCAGAGACAGGTTGCTGTACTGGATGGATCTTTGCTTTGATACACTATGGCTGTTCTTAGCATTTATGTTAGAAGATTTCATATTTCTAAACAAAATGAGAGCTGCCCAGCAGCTAGTTTTCCATTCTAGTTCCTGGCCAAAAGTGGAAAACCATATTTGAGTCCTTTCCCTTTGAACCTGGCATCTGGACCAAGGTCTTCCATTTGTGCCTGGAGTCATGAGCAGCAAAACACGTATTTAATCTACAGCACAGACTCTGCTCTCAAAGATTTGGGTTTGTGCCAACAAGGAACAAAAACACATTTTGAAATTTTTAGTGTTGCTGCAAAGAGAACGATGCCTTAAAGTGCAGGGTGCATGTTGCTTCCTGATGCCTTCTCTAATAATCTCTCCTGAAAATGTGTTTTCCCCACATTCAAATGGAGGAAAGAGCCAATGTCATACTTTCTTCCTTGCCCTCTCTCCTTAAAGAAACTGCTTTTGAAGGAGTGAGTGTCTGCTTTGGTTAACCATTTTGGAGATATTAGGATAGACTTTGGGACCTAGACTAAATGAGACATTTATGGAGTTTCTGTACTACTGGATGTCACTTAGTTTGGCAAGATTGTCCTGTACGTGGAAAGGTAGGCAATAAAACTGAGACCTGTTTTCTACCTAACATATGGTATCTAACCCCACTGGAGGCTTGTGCTTGGCAAGCAAAGCAAAAACACTGCAAATTTGATTTAGGCACATATTCAATAGTACTCATATGGTTTCCACACTCTCTGCTTTGGAGACAGGCCAGTGTGCATAAACCAGGGGATATATAATACCAGTAGTATGGAATTCTCTTCCTCTTTTCAGCTTTCACTAAAAATTAGGTGTCTTTGTTCAGGAACACAGATTGTTCCTTCTGGCAAAATAACCCCCAAACCCCTGGCCTTCCATTCATCTTCCCTGTATGTATAAAACAAGTTATGAGGTCTAAAGGATCACAAAAAGGACAGGAAAACACATTCATACGCTGTCATCCTTATTCATGTTTGTTCACTTCATTGTTCACTTCATTATTTATTTCAATAGATGTTATCTGAAGCTCAGAAGTATGTAGGAATCCTAAAGCAATGGCAGCTGTAAGAAGCTGATGTCTTTGAGAATAAACTATATTGGACATTCATGTTTGAGTTTTCTCTGCCTCAGTTTACCTACCTAAAAAGAGGAAAGCTGTATATGTCAGCTGACTTCACTGGTGCATTATGAGATTAAACTGGTGATTGGAAAAATGTTTTGATGTTCCTATCTAAAAGGCAGTGTGCATTTCTGAGATGTTATGGTGTTTAAACAATCAGTGATAACATACAAATTCACCTTATTCACTGTACTATGTAAAAGCAATGCATTAGCCTTTTGGATTGCATCAGCGTTTCAGTTTGTGATGGATTAGGAATCCCTCTGAATGCATTAATACATGCAAACATAGCCAGATTGATGACTCTATTTACTCAAGAGACAAGCTGCTGTGGTATCATTGTCAGCAGGAGCCAGAAAGCAAGGAGACTGCATCAGGGCATGGGTCAAGACAGTGGTTACAGCTACTGTTAAACAATTCAGCAGCACAGCAGTTCTTCTTCCTCCTCCTCTGCTGTCTGAAGGCAAATGGTTACCTGAGACACGAACCGGAATATTCAGGCAACGTCACTTTTCATGATATTTTATGTTTGCCTTACTGCTAAAAGCTCTGAAGGGTATGCACTTTTCTTCCATTCTTGAGTTTGGAAGTTTCACTCATTTAATTACTGCACTTGAATCCAGGAGTCTCCACTGTATTGACAAGAGAGTTGTTAACAAGCTAGCCGGGATTCGGCCATGAATATTTTGAACAATAACTGTGACTTATTTGAAAACAAGACAGTTCCTGTGAATTCATACGCTGAAAATCTTGGCTTTATTTGAGATTTGTGCTTCTACCCTCACTAAGAAGTAATTCACCAGCAGTGAAGAAACTTCAGAGGAGCCCAGATCCATGCAGTCATGTGGCTACTGAGTGTTCAGGTGAAACAACAATTCTGAGGTCTTGGGTTGCAGAAACAATGCAATATATTGATATAAGCAGTCACTAACTAATGCTGAACTCAATCCATTTCCCTGCACCGAACCTCATCTCAATCACACCATGTTACTGAGGTTGGATAGAGATGTCAATGTTCAGGAAATTTTGTTCAAATAATAGGTTGGCATTGAGGCTGGCATGAGGCCTCAAGGTACTGAGGATTTGTCTGAGTTTTGGCGAGATTTCAAATGTAGCTCTGCCACTACCTAAGCTCAGTATTTGTTACTGCACCTCCCTAAGGCAACATCCTTGATGTCACATTGCTGAGATGGAAGGAAACACAAGGACCATAAATCAAAATATAAAATTTGGAATTACAAAGTAATTGTTAAATCTCATTTGGGAACTGATGTTATCTCAGTTTACAGGGCAGTCTGATCACCCGTTGGTCCTGGCATCATCTGATGTCATGTGCCCACCAGAGGCTGGCCCCTCTGATATGCAAGAGATTAAAAGAAATCCTAATGAGACTCTGAAATGTATATTCTTTCATGTTTTAATTTGGAAGGAGGGAAGAGATGAAGACGGACAACTCCCTGCCATCAGGAGCCTTCCTGTCGGAGAGCAGTCAAGCTTGAGGCTCTTCCCAGTGTAGCAGCAATGTTACCACCAACAAACAGGTAGATCTGAACATGTCACTGAAGGCTGTCAAGGTAGATGGAGGCTCCCAGACCAGCCACTGTGGCCTGTTATGTTAATAGACCAGTAAAAGAAACAAGGTGTGCAGGCGTTGTGTAATCCTCGGTGCCCAGGAGGAGACTGTGGAAGAATGTTTTGACTTTCTGATGGAAAGTAGCTCCAGGGACTAATGGTGCTTCCTTGGCTCACACAAAGGGATTCTCTCCAAAAGCCATATCCATGCCTCTTAATACACTTTATGTTGATTCTGCCACTTTAGCTAGCCTGCAGGTTCTGGGAGGTGGCGGTGAAACTTTTTGCACAGCACTCCAGACTTTCAGTCCTTGACACATGCCTCTCTCATGTTACTCACTTTTTGGAAGGTTCTGATAAGTACAGGTTCTGTTGATGAATGAGCATGTTAAATACACTGAACAAAAGTGTGCATCTGCAATAAGGCATTTCAGCATCCCTCTCCCCTGGAGAGTCAAGTAGAAGTCAGAGCTATGCATCTGCATATGAAAAACAAAGGTGCACTGCGGCAGCATGAGATGAGGAAGGGATCTTCCCCAGTTATATTCGCCTACAAAGATGACATTGATTTTGGCACTTCTCTGATGCTTTTCAGCTGTGCATATTCTGAGAATCTCTCAGAAAGGATCACAGTGAGAAACCAAGAAATTAGATGGGTAGATGAAAGTCTTGTAGACAACCCTTCTTAAGCACCTGGGGTGGGATGTGTGTGCATCTGTATCACAGTCTTGGGGTCTTTTTCACAATGCATTTAATTAAAAACTTTCCAAATCTGAAGTATTCCCACCAATTTTTTGTTCACTGAACAGAGAGAATCAGCTCAAAACTCACAGAAGGTAAAATTGCAAAAGGAATGAGTGCTGTTAAAGTATAAGTCTCCGTTATTTTTGCTTTTGAGAAGATCCTTCCATATATCAAGACCTCTCTGCTTCAGATATAAATATGGGTACAAATACTGGGAGAGAGCAGGTATCAGCAGAGAACTGGACGAGGGATATTCCATCCCTCCCTTGCTGATATATTCCACTGCAGTACACCTCTCTTAACCATGCAACATAGAGAAAGCCATGTACAGAAGCACCTGGCTGTACAGCTTCAGTGTTACAAAAAGATTAGACAGTAATTTTTTATCTCTGGGGTTACCAGTTGCAAATGACAGCTTCAGATCTCAAAGATGTGAAGACAGTTCTCCTCCTTCCCCCTGCAAAGATTAGCAATGCCTGTGAAGAGGACTGCAGCTAGGTGTGGTGGGGTGTGAGAAAGCTGCACAGGCACACAGGGCAGGCAGTGTCCTTATGGTACAGCTTGCTCAGATAGCCCCTTCACCAGCTGGCTCAGTCACTTCGTATCATACCTGTGCTGATCCTCTACATTTCAGGCTTTGCTTGTCCATGTTGGGGACTGGGGAGTGATTTTTTGGCTTGACACAGCACTAGCACCAAAGTGGGTTGCCCAGGGCTGTTTAGGGAGCCAAAAGACTGTAGATAGAAACCATCAGTCCTAGTTTAGTCACCAGAACCACTTCTTTTGCTCACAACAGCTGTCACCAATTCCTCCTTCAATACTACCTACATAGTGTTTAAGATAAATTTAAATATCCTTTCACAGAGCTTTTGTCCTAGTTTAAAAGTAAACAGAGGGAGAAATGAATCCAACTCAAGAGAGTTTACAAGTCAGAGTTACCATTTACTTAAAAGATTACAATAAATACAATGATACATAGAAAAACTGGTTTTAACCCACAAAAACAGATGTATAACCCAGTACCCTGGGACAAGAACAGAATAGTGTTTGTTAGCCCCTCTGCTGAGCACCACGTGGCCCCCCTGGGTGCAAAGTAGAAATAAAAGAAAACCTGTTGGTCTGGATGATGGTCACAGTTCTGTTGAAGTTCTGATCCTTCTCTTGATCCTACAAGTGCTACCAAAAGTCTTCAAACTCGAAGTTTATATATGCTCAAGTTCAAGTGGGAATGTCCAGTACCTCCCCCAGGGTGGGGAGTTTCACAATGAGTGATTTAACTCTGTGGGTCATGGGATATTTTTGGAATCTTTGATGGTCTAGGTGTTGCAGCTGCCTATTATGCCAGCCCATTGTTGCCCACTAGCAGAGGTGGCCCCTCAGGCTGGGTGTGAAGGTGTTAATGCCTTTCCAGAGAGGAGTTACCACAGCTGAGTCACTGGTGTGAAAACAAAAGAACTTCTCTGCCTCTGCAGGGTTTCTTTAACACCCGGCTTGTAGCTTGAGGTGTCAGGTGTGCCCTGGGCAGCTGCTGCAAACAATCCATTTGTTACCAGTCCACCAGAAATGACAGAGAGGGTGTAGAATACACAGTTTTGGTTATACTCACATAGCGATAAACTGGTCCCAGGCCCTGTAGCTAGGACAGCTTTTATTGTCTTTCCAGACAACTCACCTTGTTCACAACCTTTGTTCCTAGATGCTGAGAAACTACATTTCAGTTGCCATTGCTCCCATTCTTTCTGCTCATTTGTTGTCATTCTTCCTCATAGCAAAAATATTCTTTAAACCACTTTCCAGAACAGCTTTCTCCATAAAAGAATATTTTTCCTCCTTCCTCCAGAATGTTCTCTTGTGGGCTTATATTCTTAATTTGCTGCTCCATGTGCTGCTATATATACTCTTAGACTATCCTGGTGGCAATGTTACTTGACACTTCCAAAACTCAGCTTCAAATGTAACTGCTTTCTGATAAATCAAGTTCCAAGGACATTCATAAGTATATGTACAGCATAACTGTACATCTGAACTGTGGGATTATTTTCCCTATTGACTAACAATCCATATTTTAAGGACCTTGCTGAAGACTATAGTTCTCACTTTCCTTTTTGGCACCAGCACTGCAGGTTGTGAGGCTGTGAGGTGAAATCTACCCTGATAGCGAGGGATTGCACAAAGGCAGCATCAGAAGCCTGAGTCCTCTGAGCTTTCACAGGAACACAGTTTAAAACAGGTGAGTTAAAGGTGCTAGTGCAATGAGGCTCTCAGCCCTGGCATGAAATTTATCCACGGTGATTAGGGAAACCCTATCATTTGGACTATTTTGGCACATTAGGCACTTTCTAAAGCTAAATGAATCCCTTATCCCCATATAGCTCCTCTCCGTCTGTGAATCTGTTCTGGCCAGCTGCTTGTACTTACTGTCATGCAGTCTGCCCTATTTACGCTTCAGTGTGTTTCAGTTCTGTATAGGAAATTATTTCTTTTGTACATTAAAGAGTTTTTTTGCTCTTGATTTTCCCTTAATGTGTTGGTTCCTAACACAAACAAACGCAAAATCCCAACAAAAATGCAAACGCAATTCCTTCTATGACAAAGACCAAAATTAACATGAAAGCGGCTTTATGTTTGTTAGAAAATGTAGAGGGATGTAGTATAACAGATTAGGTGGTGACATGTGAGACAAATGGCCTAATTAACATCTCACCATTCCAGGGATTTTGTCAGTAGACATAGTTATTTTCTGTGGCATTTATTAAGGAATTTGCTGGTGTCATTCACAGAAACATCTTGAACAATGAACATTCTACTTTTTAACTGAATTCTTACACAGATATCAATGGATACACTTAGACTTAGGGGAAATGACTTTCAGAGGAGTGTAAATCCGACCCTGAAAACCAGGCCATTTCCTTATGAACCACAACATGAAGTAAGGCCCTTAAGGTGCATGAAATCTGGAGGAGAGAGTTGCCCGCTCTGCCTTTCCCCCCAAAAATAGCTGTAATCGTGTCCAAGCGTTCTTCAGCATGTGAGGATTTTAGGGCATATTGTCTCTATTCTTGTTCTATTATCAAGAACCTCCTGCCTCTGAGCACTGTCCAGCCTGGGTGAAAGAATAGGCATTTGGGATAGTACCGGGTTCTTAATGAAGAGTAGCTTAATATAGTTTTAACAGGCTATTTCTGGGATATCCAATACAGGTCATACCCAGCTCCCATTATATTTTAAAGATAAATGTTATTGAATCCTTTTAGCCTCCTTTAATAACCCAACCAAAACCCAGGAGGTCTGAATACAGCCCACCACAAATAATTCCTATTCCTACTCTTTATAAGGACAGAGGATGCAAAGGAATGAGGAGGGATAGAGTTTCTTCAGTTTGCTGGAGCTTAAAGCTGCAGATTCCATTTGTCATGTGAAATTAAAGGCAACCAGCTGCATCAGCAATTTTTAAAATATTTCTGTGGCCCTGAATCTCAAGACCACAAAGGTATCTAATTCCGTCTGAAGTCAATGGGAGTTGAGCATCAGTCTGAAGACCTAAACCTTAGGGGGAATTTTCAAAGGTGCCAAAGGTACGAAGTTCCTGTTAATACTGCATATAACCTGGCTGATTTCCACAGAAGAGGACATAGGGTTTGCCATCTACTGCTGTGAAACACAGGGGTCAGTTGAATTGTTACCGGCTGAATACATCTATTAAACCTCCATTCTCAGTCTGATTCTCTACCTGGTTATCAATGTGCCTAATTCAATGCTCACAAGTTCTTCCCCTGCAGTTACCAAATGTGCTTGTATCTGTGTGTAAAAGTACTCATGGAAGTAGGAGGGATCTACCACAAGTTTTTCCAGGCATTACCATTTCAACTGCAAAAAGCTGGTAGCAATGTCACTTATGAAGTTATCCAGCATCTGGATTTTTTTTAAAGCCCTGGGATCCTAAAAGTCTTTAATCAACAGTGAACTCAGAAAACCTATTTTTGACATGAATTCTAGCTCAGAGAGATGAAAACTGGTTCAACAGCACCCTCAAATAAAGAAACATGACTAAACAGGAGTACATTCTTATTAGCAACTAGTTGTCTGTCCTACAGAAAGCAGTACATGCTAATATATGTAACCATAAAGACAGACTCCAAAATATTTAAGTTCATGAGCAGAGGTGTTGACAGTTAAATTGAACTTCTGGCAGGCATTTGCAGCTTGTGAGGGAGCAAACAGAAACTCTTCAGCTTTCAAAACATTTACCAAAGATAATAATTACAAAGCCACATAGTTTCAGAATGACTTTCATTTGTCAGAATAGTTAACAGCAGTGAGAAGCAAAGCCATGAGAAAAGCCAAATGTTAGCAGGAAAATACTGACAAATCACTCGATGTAAAGTTGAGCCTTGCAGTATGACAGGAGAGCACAGGACCTGCCATCTAGTCCCAGCAGGCCCACAATGAAACCTGGGAAGGAACCAGGCTGCCCTGGGACTGTACCCAAGAGTATGGTGCAGGCCTGGGGCAGGACATCCAGTCTGACAGTGTCTCTTTCTCTCTTCACCCCCTTCCTAGTCTGAGTGGCTATGGGTGGGACTGCATCACGTCCCAGTCAACAGACTGAGAACTTGTGCTTCATGATGACAGGGAAAAGGGGAGATAGGAAGGAGGTTTATAGGAGTAAACAGTAGGGATAACCACCTCTGTGGGAAGGGAAGCATCTGGGATATTATCCTCTTCTGCTCAACAGAAGCAGCAAGTGTATCACTCACTGGATTTATTCCACCTTGTGCCTTGGCATCCATCTCCAACTTTCTTCTCCTGCTGTCTTCCCTCTGCCCTCTCTAGCCATCCCTCTAGCCTTATTTTATCTATTCTGTGGCAAAAGTGGCTGTTGGCAGACAGCTGTCCAGAGCAGGTGCAACTCTTAACTGGTCTTTTGTCTGGTTCTCATTATAGCCACTGCAGCCTGATGAATTTATCACAGGCTCAACAAGCCATCCCACTCGGCAGGCATATTTGCAAAAGCTGAACTCATAATACCAGCTCTGGGTGATGCAAATTTGGGATGTTCTTTCATTTATAAATGAATTGCAAAGAGCAATCGCTTACCATCTCTATTAATTTCTATGCAAAATAAACATTGGAACTAAAGGGGTAAGGAGGCAGATGAACTGATTTAGGTTAAATAACTTCTAGCAACCTAAACTTGTTTCAGATACAGTTTAGGTTGCCTAAGTGTTGTTTTTCAGGTTTTTGCTTTTAAACTCAGCTAACTCTGACCAGTGTTGGTGCTCTTCTGCTTTGTGTCTTTGACTAGATCCAGAAATAGCAAAATACATTGCTGAAGACGCTGTTCAGAGGGGAGGTCTGGGAGTACAGAAACAGGAGAAAGAGAAATATTATGAGTGAGTATGTTCATATTAATTTTCAGTCCTGATTATGCAGATTAAGAATGTTTCCTTAAGCCTGTATTATTTGGAGTGCAGAAAGAAGTCAGCCAGGATGCAGACTCCTGAGCTCTGTCTATCCACGTATAAACAGCACAGGCTACCCATACGATGTTACCCCTGGGAACAACTCACAGCTATAGCAGCTGCCACCAACTACAGTAGCTGCCCAGCTGGGGAGACTATGATAACATTGACCACTCTAACAGCAAATGATATCAAGCATTTGTTGCCTAATATGCAGCTCAGAAAAGAGAATGTAAAAATATTCTAGTCTTGCAGTGAAGCCACTGGCTGTCTTCAGTGTATTCCAACAGACACAGAGTGAGGACAAAACTCCCACCAGATACTCTAGTCCAATGCTTCCCAAGTGGATGAGCTTCAAACAGATTTCTGAACATCGACAAATTGTAGGGGCTTTCATAACATCACAGACTTGCTGTGATTTGACAATATCAGCAGAAAGATGTTGAGGTGTTACCATAGTACTTTCCTTTTCACACTTCAGTAAGTAGTTAAAAGGAATATTTAACCATCCAATCTCCATACTGTTGTTCCTTTCTAACACTTTTGGAAGTGATTCTGCAGATAAAGGATACCAGTATTGTGTTGGAGTGAAGTAAAAACTCTTGGGGTAAATAAAGTTTCAGCTTGCACAGAATACCTGGCTTTGGAGAAAGCATAAACAAAGTCAGAAGCTTGGTTCACTGAACAGATGTTAAGAAACATAAGCCAATTACAACTCCTTTAACTCAGCCTTTTTGTGTTGAAAGCATTGTGGCATCTACAGAATTATTTATTGCAGACTTCTGTGGGTGCAATGTGTTGCTTCTGCTGTGTCTCCTGTGAAATGCCATGCTAATTACCTGTAGGCACATGGATATGGTCAGATAACTCTGCCGGGGTACTTCCTAAATCTGAGATGTTTTCTACCATAACACTTAGGAATTTTGTAGATCTCATTTTATCCGCAGAAGGCCACAGTCAGTCAAATCTGTCTTTAGGAAGAAAAAGAGGAAATTCCATTTCTTCCCCAATCATGGATTTTTGAATGTGTACCAAGGCCCTTGGTACACATGGTTCTGGGACTGGTCAAAGGTGATGGTGACAATGATGACAATTTTCTGGAAAAGTAATCATTCATTCGCAGTTGGGGGTGTGCTTTCAGACTCATATTTTTTGTGGCAGAAGTGTGGGTAAAAGTCATCAACATCCTTGGCCACATCAAAAATGAGTATTTTTTTTGTAGCCTGTCATTGACCAGATGAGCTTAGACCAAAGTCCAAAGAGCTTGACTGAAAACCTGGATTACTTTTTTGGAGTTGACTGCATTTAACAATTGCTTCAGTTTTATTTTGTGTAGACCTTTTGTACACGGAGGGGAGCATATCTGCACAAAAATATGGGAATGCAAGCTCTACACACCAAAAAAATCTGTGCTTGGCACTGCATGGAAAGATGCATTTTAGATACTGTACTCAGTCACATCTTCCACATATTTATACCATTTTCTGTATCACTCTATCTATTCCCACAGCGACTGCTCCACCTCCTTAACCAACCTCACCAAATTCTTGTCTTTGGGGTTAATCCTTCTGTCTTCACTCACCCAGATAGCAATAAGCCAGCACTGCATGATCAGCCATCTCCAGCCTTGTGGCTCTTGGAAACCACAGGGTTTAGGGCAGTCAAGTGACCATCCAGGCAACTTCTGTGCAGGCAGTGTCCAGGGAGTCAAGCCCCCCTCTGAACATGTGCTGGGAGGACCAATGTCAGATGAGCTCCACTGGGCACATTTGAGCTACATCTGAGCTTCCTTTCATGGGTTTGTGTTCTGCATGACTGATGCACCTGATATCAAAGCAGCTTTGGAGCTGCCCCCAGCACACAGTGGGGATCCACGCTTGGGGGTTGGTGATCCTTCTTTTCTAATTATTTCTAGAGAATTACACAGATGAAGTGTACAGGCGTGATAAGACTTACCATGGATTTAAGGAGTACTTACATGTGTTATGGGGAAGCTGTGGGAAGCTGCATTCTGCTCAAAAAATGTGCAGCAGGAATGGATCCTTTCCTTGAAGGGATCTAAAAATACTCCCTGTCACTACAATCTAGTTGTGTAAACCCTCTCCTTATGGGATTAGGGGACTGTATACATGGAAGGCTCAGGACTAGGGTTGCCGAGGTCATACTGTGATATAATATACGAACAATGAATTCTGGTTTTGTCCCACATCACTGTAACAATGCATTAAGAGCATTTTGCTCCTTTATCTCTTTCCTTTTTTCCCTTAATTCTCACATCATCCTGGTGCCTTCATACATGAAGGCTGGAATAGTTTTTCTTTTCAACTTCTTGTCATGATGACATCAGGACTGGAACTCCACAGGCTCACACCGAAATAATTGACGCTATTTACATTTCAGATTCTAACAGCTTCATAACAAGATCTCTGTAGACTTGCACTGAAATTGTTTTCCCACTGAAGTCTTACAACACAGCAGCAATATAATGACATTTTAATGGGATCCCTATAGACTTGCCATGAAATTGTCAAGAGAAAATAGTGGTGATATTAATTGAATTGGGAACTAACGTTGTTGAAATCAAATATGAAAAGTAATTGCTTTGTTAGAAGAATCGCACAAATTTAGGTGTTGATCCTGTGAAGATATATGCATGTGAGGAATTTTGCTGATCGAACCAATCCCCTTGAAATCTACTACTCCAGGGAATAAAGTTAGGACTTAGAAGAAACCAGTTCATTATATATTCTGTCTTTGTAAACAAAATGAGTAACCCAAAGGCAACAATCAAAGTGCCTTAACTGTGACATTTTCTAGGCATGTCTGTGCAGATGCTAAGCAGCAGTTACCTGAAAAGCTTGGCACTTGACATCATGCATCCTCTAAGTGTACATAAATAGAGTAACAGTTGCTTAGCTGGTAAAGCCCTTGGGTAAAACCATATTTATAATGAAGCAACTACTGACTGTAGCAGAACTAGCTTGCCATTCCCAATATCACCTTCCTGCAGATCCCAAAAGCTCAAACACACACCTGCTTTGGAGGCTAAACCTACAGAGAGAAAGGTTGTTCTTTTGAGATCCTTGTGTTTTAAATTGCTTTAAAAAATGACCTTGCAATTCTCCTGTCATCATCTGAGTGTCAGGCTTTGTAGTTCAGCTATTTGAAATTTCAAGAGGATGCTGGAGTGGCCAATGCTACCTGACTGTGGAAGACAGGGTGAACCTTCTGAGCTTGCTTCCTTGTTGTGGGGGGCCCCAGCTGGTCTGGGGTCTCTGGAAAGAGTAGGAACTGAAGATGGAACCTCTGCACCCCGGCAAGGTGGCAGACACGGAAGGAAAGGCTGTGACACAGAACAAAATTCCTGTCTGACCTGTTGAATCATAGTTACTTTACATACGTAATGTACGTGTCCAATTGTGAGTTATTTATGTAAATGAAGACCAATGGTGCACGAACTTGTGTAGATAGTAGAGGAGTATATAAGTCGCAGCAGCGTTTGCAAAAGTGAATAAAGGTCCAGTTTTCGGAAGAAGACGTGTCGTGTTTTGACCAACCCCGACCGCGACACCTTGTCTATATTGTGTGTAAGAATTACACAAGCACCTACTGACAGCTTTTCAGTTGGTCATAAAATAGTCAGGGCACAGCAAAAAATAATCCCACCTGATCAGAAGGACCTAAAACTGTTATGTCCAACATACTGAGTTCTATCCAGAAATAAAGTGGTTTTATAGGGGATATTTCTGAGAGCAGTTCCTTGTAAGAGGAGCCACATGTCAGGAGGAGGTAAGAAGATCAATACACAAAACAAACCATTAGCAAAGATAAATTATTCTCTTTCTCTCAAGAGAAGCCTAGAATCATTGATCTGTCGTGGAATCCATGCAGACCTGCTCCTCAGATGAACAAAAGACCGAACAATAGAGTCCTGATAGGCGGCCTGATAACTCAGAAAACTAGTGCAGGGCTGCTGGATGAGCTCTGGGCTAGGGATTCAACCTGCCTTCATGGAAATCAGATCAGAACTTTCATTATCAACTTCAGCAGAAGCAAGAGACATTCCTATGTTTGGTAAAACCAAAACTAGGGACTGAGTTGCTAGGGAAAGAATATAGACAGGACAACACAGAAAATATTATTAGGTCTTTGAATTCACCTCAAATATTGCATGCATTTCTTATGTTTCATACCAAAAAAAAGATGTAGTTTACAAAAAAAAAAAAAAAAGATAGAAGGAGGGTGAAAAGTTTGATAAAAAGCAGGAAATGGTTTCTGTTTAAGTAGAAATTGGAAAGACCCTTACTTTGTATTAAAGACTGTAAAAGGATGGAGGGCATAAAGAAGGTGGAAAGTGTAGACACAGTCATTACTTCTAACATCATAGAGGCACGGAGACACTCAAGGAAAGTAATTGCCAAATAAAGGACCCAGTGAAGGAAGCCCTTTTTTTTCACACAACACAAATCTAAACTGAGGAACTCATTGATGCAGGATATGGCAGACGGCAAAACTCTAAAAAAAGTCTGAAAAGGATTATATGCCCTCATGGAAAATAGGTCCACTGGTATGTTTTAAAAACTATGATTTGGGTTCAACACTGAGCTCACAAATTCCCTCATCCAGAGCTAGGTAGATAAAGAAGGGAGAAGGGCAATATGTATCTGCTGTAATTCCTACCCTCTGAAGTATTCATTGGAGTTCCTGTCATGGGACTTAACTAGACGCAGTTGGCTGTGGTGGGACTGAGTGCAGCTGAAATACTGCAGTGTTGTGTGATATAAGTCAGCAGTCTCTCAGCACCGGACAAGTGTTGCCTTGTCAAACCGCTGCTCCATCCAGCACCTCTGTGCCAGTCAATTCTACCTGAATAATGAGGACTTCAGAAAGCAGAAAGCACAACTGACATCAGGCTTGCATCTGTGTTCTCTTCCAATGGTCTGAGAGCACTCCGATGTGGCAGAGAGATGCTTCCTTTGATGTTTCCTCTATGTCCAAAAAGAGAGTTTCAAGCAGCAGGTTTACCAATCTGTTACTCCTTCCCAGTCCCTGTGCTCCTCACAGACTAGATGTTCAAGTACACAGTTCCAGCACTTACCTAATGGATTCTCAATTGTTATTTTAATTTTCAGAAATCATATAATATTATTTAGAAGAACTATTTGCCTTTTGGTTTTGTTTTACCCATAGGAACAAACCCAGACAGTAAAGCCAGCCATGGCTCCCCTCAGACCACTCCTGAAATGCCTAAAGATGAGCACATCCGACTAGCTCAGCTGTGCTGGAACTCCTGGCCAAAGAGATCTATTTATTATAGCGTGTGATTGTCAAGGTACTTATTCCAGTGGCTCCACTGCTGGAGTGCAGAAAAACTGGGTGGTCCTTGAGGCCATCGTGAGTGCTCTGCACCTGGGGCTGCAGAAAGTATTAAGAAGTAAAGCATACACAGGGCTGGCTTGATGGACTGTGACCAGTTGGTCCAAAGTTGTGGGAATCACTGAATGAGCTGTAATCCTTAAGGGGCCAGAGTCCATTCTCATGTATTCAGAAAGAGATCCATAATTATGAGAGCTGAAACCAGATCAGGCACCAGAGCTGGACAAGGGAAAAAACATGAAGTTGTTTTATTTCATTCTGACCTCTTTTTATGGCAATAACTGCTAAAAGGAAAACAAATGTTCGTAGGGATCTGCTTTGTTCTGCCTTTACATGTGGAGCACACAAGGGGCCTTTTCATGCAGAAAAATGCATAAATCACTCCCCTAGTTTTACTTATGGGAATGCAGCATTTTCTTATTAGAGAATACAGCCAGTAATGAGATGCACAGACATCCGACAAAGAAGAGTAAGGATTTCAGAAAAAATAAAGGAGATACGATTTAGATATTAGCCAAAATGAAGCAGGAAGCTCATGAGGAAATGTGATTACAGGAATTATGCAGAGTAAAGCATTTCATGTATGTATACAAGGTCAGACTCTCAGCATCTCTAAGTAGATATAGCTCATTCACTTTCAGAAAAAAAACTGCAAGAAGTCAGTTCTGTGATTGTCTTGGCATCATTCAATTCCTCCTTTTTTGGTGTGCAGCTTTACTCATCATAAATATTTTTTATTGTTTTTTTACAGGGTCAGATTCAGTTGCATTAGTGAACCATCAGACACCCTGGGTGATGCAAAAACACTAATGCTGATGCAGAAAGATAGGTGAAACACCTGGAAACAGTGAGAGAAGGTGGAAGCAGACTACTGCTAAGCCAAAAATAAAAGGGCTTTCCAATATTCAGCAGCTGGATATATGGTGCTTTGAATATAGCAGTTCGAGCAAGAAAACAACCACAGGAAAGGATCAAAACACATGATCTTAAGGTACAATTAAAGTAGGATGACAATGTCACATCATATCTGTATTATTCCAATTAAGAGAACTAGATGTTTGCTTCCAATCAGATATCACCTATGTCAGACATTGTAGGACTGCAGCGAATGACAGCAGAGCAAATCTTCATGGATATGATTTTTATTCCAAATACTTTGAAAGCAGTTTCGTTATAACTGGTCAAAACATAAAACTTACATTAATAGAAGTAAGCTGTGCTTGTTTCAAAGAGGGATTAGAGTTTTTTTCAGAATCAGCAAAATACCATTATGTTAGAAAGAACAATATTTGTAATAAGCTTTCAATTTGTTAGAACAAATACTTAAAAATGTGATTATATAGTAAGAAATTATATATAATGTGATGCTGTAAAAAAAATGGCTTTAAAACCGGCTCATGTTTCGCTAAACATTTGCTGGAAATGCTAGTCTTGCTAGAAATCGTTCCAGCTTCACTAATCAATGAGGAAACTAAAAAATGCTAATTTCTGGTAGACTGTACCCACTATGACTCTTTCACTCTTTCTTCCTTGTCTACAGCCTGTAACCTTTAAGTATTTCTTGTAAATCTCTTAGGAAGGAATTACAGTTTAATTTAGTATTTGTAGCTGCCCTGAATAGACTTTCAGTCTAGATCTGTGATAAAGTTGCTCAAAAACTACTGTGCAACAAAACTGACACCATGACGTCTTAGCAAAGGATTTGTAAATAAGTATGTTACAAAATAATTTTGCGTCTTTTGTTAACATGATGCTGTTTTCCCTCACTAAGCCCCATGCAGCACACGGGGTATAGGAATAAAAGAGAAGCATTCTCAGAAAAGGATGGCAGATCCATCACATGTAGTGAATTGCTTATGAGTGTCAGATTTTCTCATGGACATTTTCATCACAGAAGCAGTTTGGGAAAACTCGTCAGGAGTATTTGTGTGTACCTTTTCTCCAAAGGGCTAAGCCTCTAGGCCCTGTCTGTTCCACACCTTTTTACCACTTGATAGCATGTCTGAGTTGCAATATGTTATGTGCTCATATCTACACAGTTAAGACTCATGAAATAACTACATCAGACAGTTTACAGTTTGCCTCTGCCAAAGACCTGAAGTGGTACTCTGTTGATCTCCTTTAGTCAAGCTGTAATCCTTATTTCCTCAAGTAGAACAATCTACTCACTGCGTCTATCCTGTAAACATTTTGACTGGTCCGTCAGCGCTCTAGCTCTCCCATAGGCAGTAAAACATCCCAGATGAAAAAGTCTGTGTAAACAGTGTGTGCAGATATCCTTTGGTGAAGACTACAAAGGGAGCTAACCAGATTTCTCTGGAAGGCTCTGATACTAACATGGCAAGGGAGCAGAGCAGAGTACACACCTCCTGGTAGTTCATTTTGTTGTTCTGCGAAAGAGGCCAGAGTATGAAAACATAGGTGACATCATTGCCCATGCCACTGTACCTCTAACTGAGCTGCATAGTTACAGGGGCTACGTGTGTGCTTTTTGTGTCAGCTGTGCAGTCCTGCAAATATCTTGAAGATCATATTGCTCCCAAGACATAAATTCCTATCTGTATACTTGCTCTATGGACAGAGGTGCTTTTAAATTCTTTCTGCCCCCTAGATAGGTACCAGAGAGGTCTCTTTAGGGAATGTTAACTATCTTTGTCTGTGCAGTGTCTACCACTTAATATTTTCCAAAGGCCTTGGAGGTGACCACACCAATCTCCCTTGACAAACTGTGCTGCAAACTAGGCCATGTTTAACTATTAGGGAAGAACAGGCTGTTACTTTTAAGAGAAAGGACTTAAGTTTTACGTGAGTTACTCATCAACCTTACCTGCTCCTGAGAATAAACTGTGTAAACGGGATACTTATCTAATTGAAAGTCCCATCTGGACACCACCTGGAAGGCTGTGTAAAGATGCTCAGGGTGGCTGTTTTGTTAAACAAGGAAAGTGAGGAAGAAAGCCGTGGTCTGGCCTTAATATTTTTGGAATTATCTGACTGCAAAGAATTGAATGGAAAATCTTGTAGGCTGAGTGATCCCTAAAATAAAACAATTCCACATGCAGAGAGGAGAAAAGCCTTGCTATATAAGGGATGATTTGCATTCAGATTCAATTACTATTCCAACCAGTATGTGGCATCCCACCTCATAATGGCAGTCCTGAAGATTTAAAATAAGTTTACCATCAAATAATACACCAAAGCTTTCACGCAAACCTCTATTTGATTCAAATTACTCATGCTGTGGTAGTTTGAACATGCATCCTTCTGTATATGGGCTTGATCAAAACTGGCAGGCAAAACACAAAGAGCAGTGTCAATTAAACTCTATGGGTGAAGAGGAATGTATGAAACATAAACGAGAAGTAGCAGTATGTCAGGGATTCTTGCCATCTATTGTTTGATGTGGTGGTTGATGTGTAGTTCAGATGGACGCTTCATTCATGAAGTGATCCTGTAATCAGATTTGCACAGGAAATGCATCATTTTCAGGCCTCATGTGTCTGCACTCCCTCAGGATAAAGCACTCTGGGAAAGCATGGTTTAAATAATGATGGATGTCACCTGCTGAAGCCAAAGCTTGCTATTTGTAGCCTTCTCCATTCTTAGGAAAGGAGAATCACTGCAGGTCCCACAGGCAGATACCTCAGTGAGGCAAACATTGTGATTTTAATGCAATCTACTGGAATGTTTACTCACCATACCCATAGCTCGGTTTGGCCAAAAGCTGTAACTCAGGTTTTTTCTTACAGTTACCTGGTGGGATGGAAGAAAGTTGACATCTGGACACTTGCACATGTGTTTTCAAATCTTCTTTGAGCATGTAAGTAGGGAGCTTCTGATACATTGGGTTTGGAACCAAGTGTGTAGTACTACACATGTAGTAGAGGTAAATCACTGTTCTCCAACAGATACTGGGGGGCTGTGACTCCCTAGCGACACTCATTCAGGCATTTCATGCAATAAAAAATAACAGCCATGTGTTTTCCTGAATAGGGGAGTAAGCGCTGCAGACTTTTAAACATGGAAAATGTCCGTGCACAAATACACATTTATATGTTTTTACGTAGAGATATATATATATATATATGCATACACATATGTCTTCCTTCTATGAAAACAAATGACTGCTTTAATAAACTGCTTTCATTCTGAGATCATAATCACTCTTGCATGCACATGTGCACACGCACAAAGAGATAGAGACAACTGGATCTCTAAATAGAAATGTACACGTTCTGGCTGTTTTTGGCTTTGCTTTTCTCTCCAAGCCTTCCAGGCAAATGGCAGCAAGGCTCAACTCTTTCCAAGCTATCCTCCTGAGGCTTGTTTGCCTGAGTTCAGGCCTCTCGCAGGGAGCAAACTGAGCTGAGCTACCTAAAAATCTACCCTGCATTCTTTCTGGCATCCATGCTGGATATGTGAACAAGATTATGTTACCTTCTTGAGGTAGACTTGAGAGTTATGTCCTGTATTTAAGGCATATCAATAGTGCATGTGAGGTGTGCACAATCCTGCAAGCAAAAGGATTGTATTGTGACGTGAAAAGTGATAGGAAGCACCAGCCTCAGGTTTCCTCAGCCCCAGTGAGCAGTTTAACAAGTCTTCATGATGCATGTCTCCTCTGCTGCCATGCCCGTAGGACATGCTGTGTGTCTTTATTCCTTGTGCATACTATATCACCTCATCTGTAATTACAAATATATGTTTAGTGTCACTTCAAAGTCTCCCCTTGACAGGTGTGTTCCCTTCTCAGGGATTTTGAATCTCTGACATTCTTTCTTCAGAAACTCTGGAGCAGGGTGTGATAGCCTCCTGCTGACCTGTGTTCAAAGGGACTGTCAGAGAAAGCCCACTGCAATGCAGACAGAAAATTGACTTTTGTGTCACCCATTGAACACGCATTGGCTTCTAAAACAAGAGGCCATTTTCTATGCTTGGCTGTTTTCAACCTGGAAGGTATTTAATGATAGGTATGGAGAGTGAATTTGTAAGTCATAAAAAGGTTAGCAGTAGTTTAGACTTTCCATCAGGTATGTTTGATGAACAAAAAAATCCTTCTCCTGGCTGTGTTTACTCATTACATATATTTTATACAGTGCAGCCATGGAAGCTGGAACTCAGCTAACCCATTTATTCCTTTTGTGGCATTTTCCTGCAAACTGGCCACTGTTTTTTAGAAGTATCCATCTGTCAGTTTATTATATTATTATATTACAGTACCATCTAGAGGTCCCAAATGGGATCAGGGCTTTGCATGGTACGTATAGCATGCAGTTGTCATCTGGGAGAAAAAGTATACAACCTGATTAGATAAGAGAAAAAAAGTAATTACTGTCCCTATCTCATAAGTTACCTAACTGACCCTATTGTATACATTTTGCATACAGGAAGATGTATGCAGTCAGTCAAGGAATACAGACCTGCCAGGTCTGTCATTTTGAATAGGACTATATTGTTTTTAATGACAACACACTGCCCTACATAGATTCCACCAATCTACTGGATTTCTGGCTGTCTGGCAGCCATCAAGATCTCCCAGACAAAAAGGCTGTTGTGCAGATCAGCACCTCTCAGACACATCCACTTACTTCCTTTGGACTGGCCAAGAGGTATGGAAATAAGAGACAGAACTGGGATGTGAACAAGATCTGCTGAGTGTTAATCACAAGGCTCTCCTGCTGCCTTACTGTTCATTGGTCATATTCACCTGAAAATGAGAAAAACATTGATTGGCAAACTTTCATCTTCTTTTTAAGGGGTTCATATTTCTGAAAGACTTTTCATCACATAGGATTTATGAAGATATTTCTGAGAGGGTGAGTTTTCAGACCTTTAGCCTCTGACCTAAAGAAAGTCTTTTTATAGACTTCCTATGAAAATCCCACAGTGTAATGCCACTGATGATGGCAATACTACAAACCTGAATTAATGGCAAATTTGGTCCGTGATTTTGAATTATTATATGGACCTGGAATCCATAAGCAATTTGAAATATCTGACACAGGCTGAGCATTATTCTCCCAGAAGGCAGCAAGGCAGTAGTTGATCCTAATGAATGTAAATAAATACAATAAATTTGTACAAATTAACTTATCCAAATCACCTAATTTAGATACAGCAACACTTAACTACAAGCCCCTTTAGCTCCAGGAAGAAGACCTGGTGCATCTAAATGAGTCAGATAGGCCAAATGTACAGTTAATAAATGGAGGTAGGAGTCTCTGAATGGCAATCCAGAAAGCTGGTGTGCTGTGTGGGAACTGTGAAGAGTCAAATTACAAAACATGCTAGATGCATGGCAGCAAAATATCTGAAAATTCCTCTGGCTTCAGTTGCTTTCATTCACCTGGGAATTAGAATGCTTTGTTAAGATTATGGGTGAAGAGGGATGTCAGCACAAAAAAAAAAACAAACAAAAAAAACCCATTGTTAAATCCTTACACTGGGGCACGTGCATAGAAAGCAAAACATCCCTAGGATATTACTAAATTGAAGAGTCTTGACTCTACATCCCAGAATCTACCTCCAGTCTGTCAGGCATTCATATCAATGCCACATTCCTCCCTTTTGCTTCTGAGAAGTAAGCTTGCTGCATGGCTGGGAATGCAAAGTCACAAGGCCAGGAGGGATGGCAAAAGCAAGGACAGTCCCACACTAAAGGCAGAATGCTCAATTGGGAGGGCAGAACTCCAGCCTGCCCTTCACTCCTGCCTGCCCCTTTCTTTCTTGCCCTTTCTTCTGCTCCGTTAGCATATATAGAGCCTGACAGGGTGCTTTGATGCACAGCATGCAGGTGCCCTGAGGGTCTGGTGGTGCTGAAAACCAGGCAACCTGGGCCTTCTCCTGGGACTCCAATGCATCCCTGAGCTAGATAGTCAAGGTCAAGTACAAAGTATCTAGATTTCCATTATTTTAAGTAGTCAGAGTGACAGAAGTATTTATACTGCAGTAGGATTTATCTGTCCTGTCTTGGGTTTTCTGAACTCGCTTTCAGCACCATGTGACTGCCCATAGTGTTGTCATCTCGTTCCTTCTTTTTGGATTTAGGCTGCCATTGAGCTAAAAAGCTCTACCTATTTCTTAGTCAGACACTTCACTAATTAATGCATGATGCAATACAGGAATCAGCTCTAAATAGACATCCTCCCAGCTATAATGAAGATACAAAGCTGTTGACCACATGCTGGAAGAAAAAAAGGTTGAGTACTGAAAGGGAGATAGCAAGTATTTGCTTCAGCCTGTATCTCTGTTCAAGCTTTGACAGTATGAAGGACAAAACATGTCTTGGAGACATTAATTATATGTGAAAATATGGTCTGTATTTTGCCTTTGTGGCAAGAGCTTGCACTCTGCCATCCTGACTCTGCATCAGCTGAGACTGCAACATTTTTTAATTTTCACATTGAGACATTTGTCTTACCTGGTCTTGTCTGAATTTAGGAAGAACTGTGAATGTTCAGCTCTTGTCCTACCAGATGTTTGGATACTCAACCTGCTTGAACCACATCTTGACCAAGGGAAAGTATTTCCTAGGGTTGTTTTTGTAAATGAGGGAGTTTGATAACCTGGGATCTACTAAATTGTTTACATTTAAACTCATTTCTGTGTATCTACTAATATGGTGTCCAAGATTCACGCATTTTTGATCAGCTGTCATTCATCTGTTAAGGATGCTAAGACAAACTTTGAGTACAAAAAGGAAATCTGTTTCTTCTGCTATTGCACATCAGGGTATTTGGGGCCATCTGCTGAGAGTGACTGTATTGGTATATATTTAAGGAATGTTGTCTGGCTACATGACCACTTTTTCCTCTGGACTGGGGTGAGCTCAGAGTGCGCCGAGTGAGGAAGACAGGGAATGCCAGCTCGCGAGATGAGAAAGGACAACAAATCCTCCATGCTGGACCCAACTCTGATCTCATAAGATCTATGCAAAACTTGTGTGAGCTTTGTTGTTAAAAGGTTGTTTTTCTAAAGAGGGCTGGGGAGAAAGACCGCTGAGATGAAATCTCATAGGACTCCAACAATTTGAGCTTTAGAAAAGAAACTATGAACCAAAAAAATTAGATGCTATCATTAAACTTTTATAGGAAGTGAGAGTGATCTTGAGGAAAGTAATGCCTTACAGTTCCTATGGCTCAACACCACAGATACTGTATTTTGATGTATCTATTTTTAATGAACGAAGGGTGGTGGTAGCACTCATGACCTTTGTGACTCTGCATCTAAGGTCCTAAGACCTCTGGATAGCTGGGCTACAGGGCAGTCAGCTCTATTCAAATTGTCTGTTAGAGCAAATCACGGTAGCTGGCTTTGTGCCATTGTACCTGTCCCAGTGGAGGCTAAATACTGTGTTGTATGACTGACCTACATATCATTATAGAAGAGAAATGTTCCCTGCTGCAGTTTCTGCCAAGTGCTATAGAGCTCTGATTGGACAGATGAATGATGGCAAATGCGCTCCTAATAAAGCCAATGCCATTAAGTTAGAAAATGAGGCTGCTGTCATGTATGAGTGGTGGCAGAAGCATTTCTAGCTTAACAAGGTCTGACAAGACCTCCTCAACATGCTCAAATGAAATCAATGTCAACACCTAATCAGTTAAGCAGGTAATGGATTATTTAAAAAAATTTAAACTGTAGCTGCATTAGCTCGTTTAGAAAGAAGGAACACATGACTCCTACAGATAATGTAACATATTTTAACAGTTGTTACATTTACCAGGTTCAAGGAGAAGCTGCTTTATCCTGAAGAGCTGTGTACAGCAGCATGGCGGCAAAATGTAGGGCACGTCATGAATCTGTGGACAAAGGAATTTGCAGGCTTTATCAGTCACTGCCTGGGTTTGCATAACAGGTCGGCTCAATGAAATATACATGAACAGCATCTGTTTCTGCTTTTAAGATCACAGCATGCAATGTGAACCACCACCCACTGGATAGAAAGTGGGTGATAGGAAGAGAATTCAGCACTTTAATGAGCAACAGATAAACTATTTGCAGTCATTGCCAGGAAGCCAGGGAAATGAGTGTGGACAAATGGCCTGAACTTGAGTGTCCTTAGACTCTCATGAGTTAACTAATGAAGTTAGAATCATAGCTAACAATCTCAGATAGGGACTGGAAAGCACTCCTATACTTGCATACTTACTACAATGGTTTAGAATAAATCCCCTGCCTTGGGGTCTAGTCATTGCTCAGCCCACAGAATTGAAGCACGTATTTGCAAGGCACTGACACACAAAGGTTCTTACACTTCTCTCTGCATCACCTGCAATGTGTCAGTGTCCAGGACAGGCCAATGGACTGGGTGCCTGTTCCTGTGTTTCTAAGAAAAAACTGGTTTAGAAAACAGCCCTAAGAATCACCACCTGGAGCTTCTGATGCTTCTCACCTGAGAAAGCTGACAACGTTCTGCACTGAACTGCATTTAGTTCCTGATCCCTACTTCAGTCCCTGTCCCAAGGCTGTCCCTGTCTTCTCTCCCCAGTCCCTGCAGTGCTGACAACATGTCTTTTTCCCCAGTTCTCCCCACTGTCTCTATTACAACCATTTCATGTCTCATCTCTGGACCAGAAAACCCACGGCTTCGCTCTCACCCTGGTTTAAATGAGGAGCAACTCCAAGCTGATTCAGTAGACAACCACAGAACTGGAGGAGGTGAAATGAGAACAACTAGGGTAGTTTCATCTGGGTTTGGTTTTTTTTTTNGGTGTTTTTTTTGTGTTTTTTTTTTTTTTTTTTTTTTTTTTAGCTTCTCGCTGCTGCTACCGAGACCCACAGGAGGCGTGTTGTGTGCGTGCAATGTGCAAGCCTGAGGCCGTCACGGGCGAGCTCCCCCGCAGTTATTGATCTGGTGTGTCTAAGTCATACAGAGACCAAGTGTTTGGAACACAAGACCTTCACTACGTTTTAATGGATCTTCAAGTACCATCGCACCATAAAAGTCGGGGGTTTATTACCAGACCGGGAGAATGGGAATCGCGACGCTCTTCTTCTCTAAAACTCCACTAATAATCAGTTCCCA
>VZRE01002187.1:104701-123504 GCA_013396775.1 Cephalopterus ornatus
GCCTGAGGGGAGCGCGCCGGGAGCGGCCGCCGGGGCGGCGCGGGGAGGCGGGAGAGGGGCACCTCGGGTGTCGCCGTGACGACGGCGGGCTGGAGGAGAGGGACGAAATCTGGCTCTAGGTGGCACAGGCGCCCCTGACAGCGTGGTGTGGAAGTCAGACCGGCCGCACAAGAGGCAATCAGAAGAGGCACGTCAGAGGCGATATTGACCAGTCTGACCTGTGACGGCGGCAAGTGGACTGTTGTGTTTTATGGAAGCTGAAGAAATTAAATGGTTTTTGGGCAGATGATAGAGAGTGAAGGAAGTGCCACCAATTAGGTGCTGGAGGAGAAGAGATTGGTTCTCGGCACAAGTGGACACCATTTTGTTGTAATACGAAGTTCAGAATTGGTGTCTCCACTGTGACATGCAGGTTGAACCAAATTAAAGATTTGGTTTACTTTGCTTTTGATGCCTAGATTTCATAGCCCTAGAGGTCCATCCAAATCCTCTGCAGGTGCCCTGCTTATCATCAGTACTTCTCCCTTCTTTCTAACCTGAGATTCTGTGTTACCTCAGATGGAGTAGGTCTTCAAAGTGAGGTACTCATCATACGTCAGAGCTCACCCATTATTTTGTGAGCTGTCCAAACTACCGTGCTGACCACATAGATGGTGCTGCTTGTATTTTTTAAGCTAGTACTTGCAGCTAGAAGAGGTGAGCCGTGCCCTGTCTACTGTCTTTGGCTTCTTTATGTCATGTAGCTAAATGGGGAACACTCCGCTCATTACCAATCCAGATGCCGTGCTATTCTAGAGTTTTTTGAGCTCCTCTCTTTCTCAAGAAGGCTGTCTTCTTCCCTTTTGTGGGGTGATGACTGGGGGGCTTCTTGCAGTCTACTCTAAATAGGATGTTAAGAGCCACTTCATTTTGAAATCAGTACATTAAAAGATAAACCACTAGTGTTGGGAGGAACAGCATGAGATACTCACAAAACAAAATAAAAATATTTAATACAGATCTCATCAAGAATTAGCTTCCCTTCTTTTCCCAGGAAATTGGCCTTTCTTAATTATATAATTCTAAGTCCCTTACATGACATTAGTCTCATAAGTGGAAAATGCTGAAATCCTCTCAGAAAAAAAATGACAAGGAGTGGTCTGTGGCAAGACAATTCAACCAGCAGCCAAGGCTGCTCCTTGCTCGAGTTCAACCTGTCCCAGGAAAAAAAAAAAAAAAGAGAAAAAACAATTGGCTGGAGTGCACTAAACGAATTATTCCACATAAGAGAATGTTCCCTCACTGCCTTCCATCTTGGACATTCCTCATACCCAGGGCTAAAAGCTAGTCTTTATTTTATACCGTATGTACAATAAACTCATCACTTCAAGGAAGGATTGGACCTATTGTACATGTGCAAACTGATCACGACTGTCAAGAAAGAATCCTGATGAGGTAAATGAATCATTCATTTTTCTATGTAATCACAAAACTGGATGTTGAAAGAAATACCTTAACTATATAAGCATTTTATTAGATTGTTTCATAGTGAAATCTTACCTGGAAATTAATTTTAAATTCCTAAGAGCACGCATGAAGTTGGAAAGGTGCCTGAATGGCTCTGAAAAAAAGCATCAAGGTTAATGGTAGTGTATCAAATCAAGAAACGAATATTTAGTGAGAGCAGTATTTGACACCATCTTTGACATCTTCATTAACAATCAGAAGAAATACAATACATATCAGCGACACTTTCAAGTCACGCTGGGTTAAGAAATGTTGCTGAATTGAGAATGAAGCAAAGAAATCCAGAGGCATCAAAATATGGGTAGAAAATATGTTTGAGAATATGAATATTTGTTCAAATCTGATTTTTTTGAGAAACAAGTATGACATGAAGATGTCTATAAAAGGAATTAATGGATAGTAAAAATCAGGCAAGTTAGTGAATGTCAGGGTCAATATACCCCTTCACTACAATGCTGTGTCAGTCCAAGGTAGAGTAACTGATCTATGTGTTTGTTTATGTCATAGAGTTGCAACAGGTCTCTTGTGATCCCACTGCATTGCTATGTTATGTTAAACTCAGGACAGTATTACTTGAACAGTAGGGACAAACTGGTGAAACTTTGGGAAAGATCAACAGAAGCAATCTGAGATTTAACAGAAAAAAGATAGGTGTCTATATGTAAAACACTGCATAAAATATAAGATGTATTTAAGGGGATTTATCCTTAGGCCAGGACAAATCAGGATGTGTATCTTTTCCCTAGTAAAGGCAGAGAACTGTAAAGTATTGTCCTGTAAGCATAGGACAGACACCTAGACAAGTTCTCAAGACAGTGTCAACAAGACTCACAATCCATGCGCTGGACACTATTCATTCTAAAGCTTGTTATGGATGCCTCCTGTCTAATTTTGGAGGTGGATTGTTCTGTCATTGATGACACTGAAAGGTAAAGTATAAGCTTACAACTCTAATCTGTAAATTCCATGCAATAAAACGAGAGTGGCAAAACAGTATTTCCTCTAAAGCCCATACTTATGTCCCGGAGGAAGAAGTCTTATGAGTAGATAAAAGGAAATTAGCACCTTTTAGAGACCATGTACATTACCTGGAAGATTTTGTCAGCACAGAACCAGTAATTGATTTACTGACAGTATTTTATCAGCGAAACTCTGCCACAATCATCATTTCCTTGGTGATGTGCTTGGGAATTCTGGGAGAACAGGCTCTGATGAAATGCTTACTGTACACTACATTGTGTCCTATCAGATCACAAAACCTGCACTATTACTGTACTGTGATAAAGAATGCTGATGGCAGTGAAAGGTAAAATACAGGTTTATGGCTTTGCAGTGTGACAAAACAAAGCTGTGCAATCAATAGCAGCATTCTTCAGAGGTCACAGCAATGCCAGTCTCAATGGAGGAAGCTACACTCACAGGTAAAGGAGGCTAGACTTTGTGCAGGACATGATAAAATGTCTCGATGACAGTTCCACCTGTGCTTCTCAGATGCTCAGGACATTTATAAGGCTCTTTTGATTGAGAGTTTTGATCTACAAATGAGTCTTAAAAGGTGTTTATATTGGTCTATCAGTAGTTTGGGTTTCCAGGCTTGTTAGCCAGTTTCCTGTCCCAGATTGCTCACCTGTAAGATGCTCATGCTGCTTTTGCTTACACGTGCTTGTAGCTGTACCAGTATCCTGAAGCACACAGGTCAGCTGGATGTTTCTCATGCTGATGTTCACTCTGTAATGGACAGTCAAATTAGTCCACTCATCTGTTTTAAGGAGTTGGGTGTGGATTCCAAGTAACCCAAGTAACATTGTCCCCCTTTTTTTTTTAAGCACTGTCATTTAGATCCCTGGATCTGGTTAAGAAAAAAACCCAAAGGGCAAGTCCAGCATTTCAGCACAACCACAGATGAAAAGCAACATTGCATTCCACCCCCTACTTAAATTGGAAAAAACGTATTTGTTTGTAAATTACAGAAGAAAATCAGTGAAATATCAATGTCACTGATCTGCTTTTATGCAAGCAGTGATTTTATTTCTGGTTTCATGTAACCAGAGACTAGATATAGTTGCCACAAAGTTAAAAGGCAAGATTAGTTGCTATTATGCCATAAATAAATGCCAGGTTTTATCAGCTCTGTCTGGCTTCTGTCCTCACTGCCTCCCCTCCAGCTTTCCCCAGCCAGTGCTGCTGCACCAGCTGGACATGGCAATGCTGGTTTTACACAGTGGAAAACACTAGGACCATGAACCACAGTTTTCCAAATCTGTATTTAGGAAATACACACAAATGTTGTGCTAACTCTTCTGACCTACCCAGCTTTATTCACTCCTTGGACAGTAGGAATTTGTAAGAAATGAGGAAACATTAATTATGCAAATATGTCTTCTTGACACACATGATGCAAGCAGATTTTGCAGATGAAATGTCGGTGAGTGCTGGTGGCAGTGGGTCCACAGGCTGGCTCTGGGTGGATAAAAGGCAGCCACGCATTTTTACCTCCGTGTTGCCTCATTTCAGCTCCTCACTGGGCTCTGCTGGCACATTCAGTCTGCTCCGCCGACTGCTGGGTCACTAACTGTGCTTCAGCGCTGACTCACTGACACCATTTCATTTCTGCATGACATAACAGAACAGGCCTTGGAGATTCCTTTATAATGCCACAGATAGACATAAACAGATGCTCCCAACAGATATAATCAAACACAGATGTGATCTGAAGATTCCCAGGCAGGCTCTGGGGTCCAGCCAAACTATACGCAGCACAGACTGACAGCAAGCTGGAAATGCAGCGAGGGGCTCACCTTTCCCTCCTGCTGATGCTGGCTGAGAAGGGAGAGATAGGTATGGCAGATACAAACATGCACCAGCTGCTGGGGTGCACCCAGGGTGGCCAAGGTGCAGGAGGGGCCTCACCATTCTCCCAGGTAGTGCCTGCCCCTGCCTGATGCTGAGTGCAAGGCTGCAGGGATTGTTGTCCTTGGAGGATCTTGTAGTAGGTTATTTGGTCAGAGTCAGCTGTTTTTGTTACCAGAATCTACCTAAACAGCCTGCTCTTCCAAAGAGACCATGTCCAAAGAGACCCTGGCCCTTTCCTTTTAGTGGGTGGTGAGCAGCGAGGGGTGAATGAGTTTTCTGTAACTAGTGGAGGGCATTAAACCCATTCCTACTAATATAAAACAACTTATCCTGAGACACATTCATTGAAGGGAGATTGCAGAGTGAGGAAAGGGGAGTTAGTGCCAGAAATGAAGAATGGGTAGAGTGAGTCTTTCTTTTCATGTCATACCTGTGTCTGGTGCTGCTATTTGGGTTCTACTGATTCCCTGAGTTCCTTCTCCAGAATTATCTGGTTCTCTTTGCACATAAAAGATACATTTGCTGGAGAATTATGGAGGACACTGGTCAGAAGGTGAACAGTAACAAAAATAATGGTTTTGAGTAAGATGGTGCCACCTAGAGCAAGTCCCAAACTGGAGGTGAGTACTTGGTGGGGGCAGGGAACAGTTGGACCCATTTCAAGGAAATTTTTACGAAAGAATTTCTTCATTTAGGATCCTAGAATATAGGGGTGGAAAAAATCTTCAGGACCCAGTTATCTAAGCAAATGCAATGTGCGTTTCTATGAGAGAGAATTAATCACTTCTTAAATTGACTCATGCTATGGGCTTGATCCAAAGTCCATGGAAAAACTCTGCTGACTTCACAGCTCCTTGGGGTGTAGGTGGGAACTTTGCCACTGTCTTCAGAAAGAGCAGGGCCAGGCTTTAGCTCTTGGCTGAAAAACAAATCAAGGAAAAGACAGAAATCCTTTTCAGAAGCTTTAGAAAGAATTTATTATTTGAATTTCTGTAGCCATACCATTATTAATAACATTAAAGACTGATGAATTTATGTTTTATAGCGTATTGTACCTAAATAGAAATTGTATACGTATCTGCTTACATGTTTGTTGTACATAAATCACTTAATAGGAAATGTAATCATAAAGATTGTATAGATTGAAAATAACATATTAAATAGCATCTTTGAGTCTCTTAGAATTATAAATTGTTTTCTAGTTAGTGCAGATGACCACTTTTCAGAATAGCTGTTTTATTTGGCTTTTCACTACAGAAATGAGCTGGGTGTCAGTAACTATGATTTCAACAGACCAGGCAGGTGGAGATTTTTTTAAAAGCTTGTACTGATAAATTTGAAGACAATATAAAAAGTATTAATAGAAAACATAAAATATCCATGTCAAAGTCCATATTGCCTGCAGAAAAAAAAATTAAAATTTTAACAACATTTCTATGTAAAAACCTCTTAAGACACTGAAATGGTTAAAGAGTTTTGGAGAGGTCTTTTGAAATGGAGTAGTCAATTAAATTTAGATTTAGATTAATATACAGTGTATACATACAGTAGTATTTTTAGAAAGAGGCTGAGATTGTGTTCACAACTATGTGAACAAAGAAAAAAATAGATTGAGATTTGCAACACTTTCTGAGACTCCTTTCTATATCCCATTTCTTTAACTTCTAGATTTTTCATCTCTATAAATAGGTGACACCAAACTAAACTAGTTTTGACCTGAGCTGCCCTTGTCACCAAAACTGTCCCCGGGAAGTACCTACTCTCACCGGCTCCGCATTCATCTAGGGTTGACTTGAACAAGTGTTTTGCGTTCAAGAATGCCCTGTAAATATAAACAACTATTACGATTCGAGTACATTTAATGACAAAAATGTGCTAATACCGTGCTGACGACATTCGCCCTTGAATTACATTCCTTATAAGGGCGATGCTGCTCGACCCGGCCGGGCGGGCTGCGGGACGGCCCTGCCGAGAGGCGTCCCCTCTCGCACTATTCCAGCCACCCTCTCATCCTTGTCCCAGGTAAAATAACCTAAAGCAAAGGTGTGTGCCCCCACCCCACGAGGTGTACCCGTCACGGCCCGCTGCGGGGAAGCTCACCTATCCACCTCACGGTCGGTAACACAAAACATCGGGAAGTGTGAAAGGAAACCCACCTCTGCCTCTAAAACTCTTGCTCCTCCGAGCTACGAAAAAGATGGGGGTTTTTAGACAATAAGTAAATAAATAATAGTAATAATAATAATAAGGAAACGTCCAGCCCCACGCCGCCGCGGGATCAAGAAGGACAGCTCAGCCGGGACCCCAGCACTCGCCAGGCAGTGATGGAGACGGGAACACGCGGGGGTGGCTCCCACGGGTGTGCGAGGAGCGGACACGCGTGTGCTGACAACTCGTCCCTTTCTTCCCCTCGCCCAGCTCTCAGGGCAGATCGAGGTGCGGGGTTGTGCTTCCTGGGAGTTTTTAGTGTCAGCGGCCGTGGCCCCGCTTGGCAAGTCGCCCCCGCCCCTTGGCCGAGTGGGGGCTCGGAAGGGCTGGTGAGGGCCCTCCCGCCCAACTCCCGGGGCCGCTGCACTGGAGGCACCTGCCCACTCGAGGAACTGCTTTTAATTAGGCGCGGTAATGACCTTCTCCTCGGCTGGGGGAGGCAAGTGCTTTTGCACTCTCGGCCGTTATCCTGCCTTCATTGGCGGAGATGCTGGACCCATGTTAAAGTTGCGGCAACAGCAGGGTTAAAGAAGCCCCAGGAGCCCTGGCCTCCGGAGGGGCCCCCTCCGCGTCAGCGATCCCCGCGGGTCCCACCGGCAGCGGGTTGCAGCAGCGCGGGGCGAAGGGCGGCCCCAGCGCCCCACGTTTTCCCCCATCACCCCGGTATCGCTTCTGTCTCTCACACGTCCCAAAATGACAGAGAGAGGCAACGGTTTTTTCTCCTGTTTTCACATTTCGAGGGAAAATGCCAGTTTCCCCGCCGTTAACAGTTCCTTCCCCCGCCTCTGCGTCTTCCCTGCTGGAAAAAGAAAAATCCCAGCGAGGCCCCTAGCAGATGGGTGGGTTAGGGCACGGCCGTCGCCGTGGCTCTGGGCTGACGATGCCCCCTCGGGGGGAGCCCGCCGATGCCCGCCGTCTCAGACCCGCCTCTGGCCCAGGCACGTCGGCGTTCGCCCGGCCACGGAGCGCGGAGATGGAGCTTGTCTCTGCTGCTTGCATAACAGACAAGCCGTTTCAGAAGGTGCGCAGGGCTTCAGGAGTGAGGGAAAAACCTGCACCAAGGCGGGTTAAGCCGGGGCACAGCAGCTGCCGGGACCTGCTCCCGCCAACATCAAAATGGCACGCCGGGCTTTGTTGGCTCGATTGGCCGCTCTGAGGCGGCATCTTTCGAGAACTGCAAAGAAAATACTGTCTTGCAGTCACTGTAATCCACGGTTTTCATTTACTATTATTCAATCAGGATTTATCTCTGTTTTTTTAGGAGGCTACTTTTCCAGGACTGTTACTCGATACTGATCCATTAAATCATTCCAGCTGAGAGATTAAATGTATGATTTGCAACCAGCTGGATTTCTTAAATGGTGTCTTCGCCTCCCTTCAGAATATGAACAGACCCGACGAGAAAACACTTTGCTTTGGCATGGAAACTCGCACATTTGCCCGAAAATTACCGCACGGAGTTCATTCAATGCCAACAGTATTCTCTTCCTTTCTCTTCACTGGATTAGATTTTCCCCAGCCATAAAATGCCTCCAAAGGAGAGATACCATCGAAATGGCAACGCACGCCAAGCGAGAGGGTAGGCAGCAGGCTTAAGCCTTCCCTTGTACTAACACCGCAGCCGCTCTCTGCGTCTCTCAGGGCTGTCCCGGCTCCAGTGAGCTCATACAAGCAGCGCCGAACCCGGGGAGGGGGAGCCGGGGCACTGCTGGGCACTTACCGGGGGCTGGGATTCCGCCGGAATGCAACGCTCAGGCCGATCGCAGGGGCATTCCGTGGCCTCGAAGCGTGACAGGGGTGAAAGGCAAGCTGGGGAGCTTGCGCCCCGGGACACAGGTCCCCAGTGTATCCCAGCGGGGCAATGCAGAGGAAAGGACTGGTCTCCGCGTCCCCTTCACAGCCGGCACTGTTCGAGGTAATAAACATACCCGATTTAGAGTCATTATGGGATAGCGATCGGCCCTCCACCTCCGGAGATCCCTGGCGGGGACGGCATCTGGGAGACTGGCAGTAATTACCATCAGATCTCGAAGTAATACCGTATAGGTGGGAAACACCGTCGCTTTGGCTGTGCCTGCCTCGCCAAAAGGACTTTCTAAGCTAAAATGGATCTAGGGCTTTTCTCCGACCAAAACCTCCGCAGAACCACCACACCGGGGATGATTTGCCGCACCTATGAGGGTGTAAGCATGTTCTGGGTACACTCGGGGAGATAGAGCCCGGGTTCGCACACATCCACAGCAGCAGAGCCTGGTGTCAGTCCCTCTGACCTCCTTGATTTCTGCTAAAAGCGCAAGTGAGGTGGGATCGTACACCTCCGGCCCTCCTAATTTGGGAAAGCAGCGAGGTGAGCTGCTCGGGGACGAAGTCCAATCCTACACCATTCTCTCCACAACTACCCGTGGGGCGCCCGGCTCCGCGCCCCGAGCAGTACTGCCGACACCTGGTTTCGTTTGGTTCCAGGAGGTTTCCAAAGCACCCTGATTTGCCCGTTGTTGATGTTTTTGTTGGGTGTGCGCTCGGCATTCTCTTAAAGAACGATGTCCTAAGCTGTCTCCTAATTTTTAATGTCCATTCGCTCTCCCAGCTCCAGCCGTGGCCTCTCTCGCTGCGCGGTGCATTGAGCTGCGGATCCCCGCCTCGAGCAGCTCCTGGGCTCATGGGTAACCGAATATCTCAGGGTACCGAAAGAAACCCACCCGTCCCTGGTGGCCCCACAGCAGCCTGGGAGCCCCGTCCCCGCGCTCCAGCAGCCTCTGTGCCCAGGGGAGGCCTTGTGCTTGCTCCACTCCCCTGGCTTTGGTGGTGGGTGGCGGATCGGAGCTGGCCGGGAGGAGAGCGTTGCGGGGCAGAGATGCCCCACCTGCCGTGCGTGCCCCGACGGTGGGAAACAGCGGGTTCCCTACGACGAGGCGGCTCTGGCTGCCGCGGAACAGACAGCCCGCCACGGCCGCTTTGTTCCACGGCGCCGGGGTAAATGGACGAGGGGTTCCGGATCGGCCCTGCTCTGGACGGGCCTCCCCTGGGGATGTCACTAGCTCAGTCTTTGGTAATGCTTCCCCCCATCCCGCAGCTCTCCGGTGATAAGAGGGGGACAACAGCCTCTTCCAGCTGAGCGCATCCCACTGAACCAGCGGTGTTCAATCACCTGCCACCCTCGCGGCAGCACCGCCAAGTGTTCAGGGAGACACGTCTCACCGACGGGTGATGGACTGGCCGTTCACCTTGCGAAGGACTGCATGTCCCCGCGCGGCGTGGGTCCGCCCGCTGCCGAGGTGGCCACTTCGCCCCCGGCACCTGCCGCAGCGGTTTCCAAAGCACCGGGCAAAAGCCGGCTTCGCAGCGGGGGCAGCAGACGCAGAGCTTTCGGAGGAGGTGGGAAGGAGAGCGAAATAAAGCAGGGAGAGGGACGAGATGTCCCCTCGGAGCCTTGCTGTGCTGTATTTGGCTCTGTGGACAGGGTGTGTTGGGGACGAATGATGAAACCTTTGCTGCTAAGTGCTCTCTAATTCAAGTTCTCTGCTCTCCCCCCAGACCTCCAGTACAACTGCATCTAAACCCGCGCTTTGGAACGGAGTGGTTGGGAGTAACTTTGCCCAGACCCAAACTCTGGCACGTCTAGAAATCGCTCTTCCAATACGATTCACTGGACTTTGTCCAACATTTTTTAGCAAACTGTAGGCTTTATAAAGTCCCGCTTTCTAACTCTTCATACACCCCGGGGTTTTTTTTCCTCCCTGTTGCCAGCCAGTCTTGCCTGGGTTGACATCCAGACAATCTCCTGACAGTGAGTTTTCAGACTCAGATGTCCGTCTCACACACGTTAGTTCTAACTGCTGCATTGGTTTTCACGCTGCAGCTTATTTTTGGAGAGCAGGGCAGCGCAAATGAATATTCCTGATGAAGGTAGCTTTCACCGGATTCTTTACAAAATCTATTCCCCCTTCCTTCCTCCCACCCCCTGGGTACACACGCACCATATCGAGGTTTGCATTTTTCATGGAGGGACAGACAAGTCTATAAAAGGCATGTTTGTTTTTCCTGACTGTTTCAAATATGTATTTCCTGGAGGACTTCGCATCTGATGGGGTCATCAGAAGCACATGTGCGATTTTCATCTTTCCAAGTGATTTTTTCTCTCCTACCCTCCTTTCCTTACCAGCAGTGCTTGCTGACATAACATTTTATCTGTTCGTCCACCTTAGCTCCCACTAAACAAACCTGTCCGTCCCAAACTTTCGGTGAAGTCTCGGTTTGTTTCCGTGTGTCTGATTGGGGTGGTTTTTGTTATGTTTGGGGTTTGGGAGGGGTGTATTTTTTTAAGAAGTAATTTTTTTCTTTTTCTTCCTTTTGTTGTTGTCACTGTTGTTGTTTGGGGTTTTTTAAATTTTATTTTGTTTGTTTCCTACAGTATGCGGCTTGGGCTAGAGGTGCTCTGCCGGCCAGCAAGACCGACCACCCACTCGGCAACCGATGCTTCTTGATACCCCGGGGTGCGAAGCGAGACGGGCTCTGCAGCACATGAGGACTATGGATAAAGGCGGACTTGATATTTAGAACCGGAGATTGAGCGTTTTGCTCAAACCCAGCAAAAACTCCCCAGTCGCTAATAAACACCCCCCGCCTGCCACTTATTGTATGGTAAGGAGATGGACCTCCTTCCCGAGCGAGAAGACACCTCCCTGATACATGGAGTGGAAGCTTTGAGCCCTGCTACCCGCAGCAAAATGGGAAGAAGCTGATCCCGCATACCGGCTCCGAGGTTAATTTATTTTTCCAAATCCCGGAGCTACTCTCCTTCAGACAAAACCCTCGCCTTTTCCTTGTGTACTGAAGCACTGAAAGTTCGCTTCAGTATATTTTCCTTGGCTGCCTGAACCGCAGCATTTTGATTCACTAAGCAGAGGAAGTTAAAGAACTCTGCAGTACGGGCCAGTGCCCAGTGTTTTCATCACCACTCCCCTACATTATTTGTCATGCTCAAGTGAGGGTTTGTTCAAGGCAAAAGCCTGCGCATACCGGGCTGCATTTGTTTCTTCTAAAGAAGGCAAGAGATTTTGTTTCCGGGTCTGGTAACAGGAGCCCCTGTGCCTTACACAAACATAGCTGGGCAGGCAGGGGCATTCCCAAGGCTTTTTGTTCCGGGGTTGCAGCAGCCCCCCTCAAACACATAGTGAGGCTTTGGTTAGGCCCAAACTGCTGTACTAGGTCCCGGGAGAAGAGGCAAAGTAGCTTTCTCTGGAGTAGCCCACAAAAAATATACCAAGAGGATGACTTCTCTCATGTCGAGTGTTTGCAAAATGGCTTATATTATCCAAAGGAAAAAGCAGCCACACAGTCTTGTAGATGAGATGCGACTGTGTTTCTCTGAGGGAGTCCTGTTTATCCCCGAGAGCCTGCAAGGGCTAGTGGATGGAAGGGCTTTATCCAGCAAGCTCTGGCATACGCTCCCCTACTCATAGGAAAGGCTATTACTCCCATAAACATGCTTCCTGTCTCCAGAAGAGCATTGGAAACTGGGCCACATCTCCAGTAGCCTGTCGAGATGCTCTCCCATGGCGTCCGTCAGTATTTCCCTGTCAGGGTGACGAGTTGAGCCTTGTCAGGACAGACAGAAATGTTTTCTGTCTCAAACGAGCTATTTCTCTCATGACTCTCTTCAGTGCAGCATCAGGTCTGTGAACACTCATATAGTAAAATACAGCAGAAAAAAATCTGCCCTAGTGCGTGAATATTCAGCTCTTTGCTATGTAAAGGAATTACTCCACTTACAGGTCTGGGGGCAGTAAATGCTGAATATATTATGTAATTTGGTAAAATTTTAGTTTGAGGTCAAATACTGCTTATACACACACACACACATACATATATGTGCATGTATATATGCGGTTTGCCTGCCGCATCTTGGCCTCATCCCGAGGGTAGTCAGGGGGAGTTTCATGGATAAAACCTTCCGGGACCAAACCACGTTTTTATTCATGCCCCAAAAACCTTGCGGCTACCTCAGAAACAACCAACCCTGAGATGAGATATGCCCCATGTAATCTAATGCTAGTGAATCATAACTAATCTGTTTAAAACCAAGGATTAGTCACGTCAGTTTCGGCATATTCCTCTATCGGGAACTTTTTTTGTGCGTGGAAAATCGGAGGGATTTGGGGTAATTTACCAAACATGAGTACTAAGGCAAGTATGGTCCGATACAATGAGTCTGAACATGTACGGGTTTTCAGGTTGCATTACACACGTCCCATCATTGAGGCTTTGAGCTGTATGCACACTTTATGCCAGATTGACCTGCAGATTTTTTTCTTATTGTATGATTTCTGTTTCTAGCCGTCTTTAACTGGCTTCAGCGACTTGCCCTCTCTTGATTTCTTCGTATATAAGAGTTCCGCACTGAATTTGCATGAGTTTTCACAGATCCCACTCTTTCCAAGGGTCTTTCTCACCGTGTCAGCCCTTCATTTACTTTCCCCGATCGAATTCTGCCTCCTCTGTGCAATATGACCTTTTATTACCCACGCAAACCCCATCCTGTTTTCATACTGCCTCTTTAAATATTCCCCATCTTGGCTTTACTCTTTCTCATTTTTGATTTCTCCAGAGGGCAAAGCCTTAAGGCTTTATTTCGGTTTCGGGCCACGTTTTATTAACCCAGACGTTCTGTTATCCTTCCGAAACTTGTTTCTATCTATAAAAATACAGAATAATTAACTAACCAACTAATTCATTCTTTGCAATATTTCACATCTGCATGTGTTATTTTACGGGGAGGAGGAATCTTCTGTAGCTCTAGGAAACAGTGGTTCCTCTATTTGCAAAATGTTTATTTTCAAAGAATTAAAATTCATAGCTAAAATTATTAGATGCTTCTCAACGGAAATAACAGGATCTGCTATTTAGACCCTAATGCGCACAGGGCCACACTGGTACGCTCCCACAGCACATACAACAGCCACATCATCTCCGCTGCTGAAAAATGACCCCAAAGAGCAGAAACAGAGGAAACGTAAACCTGAATATACCACATTGCCTCCGATATAAGATTGTACCCCGCTGCACCCCAGCATAACTAGAACACTAGATTTATAGCCGCGAGTGAGGGCAAGCTTTTTTCCGGAGACCGAACCTCCCCCTTACTGACATCCATACATTCCCTTCTATAGACTTTTAACGGGACCTCAGAGAAACGTGCTTTTAGCGGACACCCACAAACGCACAGAGGCGCTAATCCAGCCTCAGATTATATCAAATTAGGACACTGCCCGCACAATACCCCTACTGATTGAAATTTCAGCCAGTGTCTGAAACCTGGACACAATCTTTGCTGAACTACACGTATTTCTATCCCACTTGAAGCCATATCGTTTTCTCGGTTTAGTTTTTACAAGAAAATCATTTTAAAGAAGAAGAAGAAGAAAAAAAGGAAAGTATAAAACCCTTTGCAAGCTCTGAGGAACATTTTAAGCAGATGATGTAAGATATTCGGCTTCTAGAAAAGAGACGGCAGCGAGGGTGCAAGATGCATTGAAATCACTCTGAGCCCTTATCTTTTAATGGGATAAACTGGCAAGAAACTTGCCTGTCTCTTTTGCTACCCGAAGCTTACAGAAAAGAAAATTAAAAATAAAGAAAGAAAAAGGAGAGCAATAGAGCAATCCCCTTCCCATCATCACTCCCGCAGGCGCTGGAGAGGAGTTTGCAGCCCAGCCGTGCTGAACCGCGGAGCAGAGCCTGGCCACACTTGGTTTGCCCACCCACCCTTGAAGCGAGGTGGGGAGAGGGCGGCGGGGGGTTCGACTTTCTGCCGCGGCCAGGGGACACCGGGCGGAAAAGCCTGGAGCCTGCACGGCCGTGCCCTCGGCGGAGCAGGTGGCTGACCTCTACTTTTCCCTCAGGGCCCGCACCGCCCGTCCTTTTCCTATCCCTCAGCTCCCCGCTCCCGCAGGGTGACTTCAACTTCCCCCGGCGAACGCCGCTTCCCCGGAGCAACGCGCCCAAATGAGGCAGGTTGCGGGGGTCTGAACACCCGACAGCCCTTTCCGCGGCGTCTCCCACCAGGACGCCCACTCTGCTGCGCTCAGGGCTGAGCCCGAAAACAACCCGCGGGCGAGTGAAGCAACCGTACGCCGAGTTAGATTTCTAATTTTTATTATAAAATAAAAGCAGAAATATTTTCCAAAGAATGTATTCACATAATATAAACAAGAAACAAAACTAAGGTGAGTGACTTGCGGTTGATACTGTCGTTTAGGTCTAAACTTGAGCAGCAATTCCTCTTTGCTTTTTAAAGACAGCTCCTGCCCACGTTGCACACAGAGGGGAGAATTTTGCCTCTGCCTTCCTCCGGGCCGGAGCCGGGCCACCACTTCCTTTTCCACACAGCAAATGGCTAAAGCACCACATGGACAAGGCCAAAGAAGCTGTCTCTCTGCATAGCATCAGCTACAAGAAGGTTACAGAGGCTGCCTAGAGCGCGTGTTGCTGCTATAACTTGACTACAACTTTCGTATTCTTAGTTGAAATTGTACATCGTACACCTGCCACGGATACATAACTACAATAGAATAACGGGAGAGATGTGTAACTTCCAAACAGGCATGGCAACAGCAGCCTTGCGTTCCACTTTCCTCCCCACACCCCGAAAAAAAAATTATTACAATGTGCCTCTTCCCACACAGTCCGGCCCGATCGAGTGACACCACTGAGAGATTCGTGAAATTAAGGCTGGAAAGAGCTGCTAAACCGATCCCCCTTACAACCTGCCGTGAAAATCACAGCTCCTGCAAAACAGTCCTTACACGCCTGAGACCACCTGTAAACAACTCTTAAGGCTTTTCACAACATCACTGCCCACAGTCGAGTCCGCTACCTTGCAAACCCGCAAACAGCCTTCTACCAAAGGGCACAACACATTCACTAAGGTGTTTGTCATCGCTTTCAGAGTCTCTGGTAAGATTAAGGGGGGAGAAAAAAAAAAAAGAAAAGAAAAAAAAGGAAAAAATAGAGTAAAGGAGGGCTGGTGCGAAGGAGGGAGCGTTTACACTGTTTTAAGAGCCCAGATCGACCAGGTTAGATGACATGGGGTTGAGGATGGAGTCCTGCAAGCTGTGGTGGTGCATGGGGTCGGCGCTGGGCACGGGGATGGCGCTGGGGCCCTGGGGGTGGCCCAGGCCGTGCAGGGGCTGCAGCCCGGGATTGGAGCTAAGCAGCAACGCGGGGCTGGAGGAGGTGTGATCCGGGGTCCCTGACGGCGTCTTCTCGTCCTCTGAGCTCCCCAAAACTGTCTTATTCCCGTTCATTGACGCCGAGAGCGGGTTGTGGCTGTTGGAGTTGGAATTCTCGTTGTTTTCCCTATAGGAAACACAAAAGAGGGAGGGAAATCACCGCGTGGCCGTCGCTCCTGGGCGCACACCGCGGGAGCGGGGGCGGCGGGGAGCTGGCTCTGGGGAGCACGAGCGAAGGGGAGTGCAAAAACAGTAGGTTTGAAAACTCCGCAAACCTCCAAGGGCTCTTCATCTGGCACTAAGGTCTAAGGTCCGCTGAGCTTGTAAACAGAGTCTCCCGCTAGCCCAGTGGAAAGTGTCACTTTGCCAAAACGTAATTTTCTGCGTCCAAAGGGTTTGCACAGCATGAGGAGGGGGGCGGAAGGGAAGAGAGGAAGACTTTAAAAAAACAAAAAAACCAAAAAACCAAAAAAACCCCCAACCAACCAAAAACTTTTCAACTATAAAACTGCTCTAGGACCTGAAGAGAAATTTGGCCACGATTTTCCCTGGGAAGGCCAAAGTCCGGTGAGCTCCAGGCAGAATGGTTCCGTGCAGCAGAACAGCCTCCCGGCCTCACATCAGGAGGAAAAGTCTTTTGCTTAAGACGTGGTTTTTTTCCCCTCTCGCCCTGAGCCTAAAGCTCAAAATGTAGCCCAATATGGAAGATAAGGCAAGCGAACAAAGTTAACTCGGCCCTCTCGGGAGATGCTCCGCACGGCCGCCGCTACCCCTCCATCCCCACTTGGGCCGCGGTGGGCGCAGCCAGGGTGGCCCCTCGCACGGCTCCGCGGCGGGGATAGTCGGCACCGCCGGTGCACCTACCGACAAAGGCTCGGAAAGGCAGGACGTAGTTTCGAAATTCATCACCGGGTAAATAGCGATAAATCGCTGGAGGCTGGCCAAGCCTTTGCAGATCTATCTATATATTTATATATCTATATTTTTTTTCCGAAATTAGAGAAGCAAGTTGGGGTCGGGGCGGCCGTCCATTCCAGGCTTATGCGGCCTTTAGACATAGCCCTCGTAGAAATACTTTAGACACAGTCCTGCCTGAAATACTGAAGGCAATGCAAGTCTATTTAAAAGCTTCTGCGGAAGTTTAGAAACACACTATCTGGCAAAGGGGCTCTATTCTGCAGAATTTGGTCGAGAGAAGTTAAGCCTGACGGTTTTTCCTCACTGAGGGCTGCAGGATGTGGCTGGAGACACTTAGTGCCAAAAAAATAAAAATAGACAAGAAAGCTCTGTTTGAACAAGTTTCCTTGAGTGAATGGCAATCCCATGAACGGTCTGTTTTCCAACGCCTGGAGTGTAATATTAGGTTGAGTGTATTTTTCAATGTCAAAAATCTTATTTGTCTCTGGAGACCTTTAAAATTTGATTGCGCGGGAAGAAAAAAAAAAAGGAATGGAATAAGTGTAACCTTCGTTTCCTTTGGATATTTGAAGGTGAGTCCCTGCTATCAGCAATAAAAAGGATCTCTAACATCTCGTAAAACCAACACTTGTGAGGATTTGAAGTAAAATTAAAACGCTAGCACCGTTTCGTGAAATGAATAGAGCAAATCTGTGCCCGAACCTGCCAGGCTGCACAGCTGCGGCGGTGCCCATTTCCAAAACACGGTAGGCAAAGAGTCTCGAAAGGTAAAAGTTGCCTCAGAGGCAAGGATCTACAGGAGATTTCTGATCTGTTAATTGACCGCGCAGGTCATACGATCAGGTCCGTACGGACCGGGCACTTCAGAGAGCTAGCGAATGCAGTTAGAGGACCCTTTTTGCTTCTTCGAACCGTCTTCCTAAGGCACAGGGACTGCCGATGACTTTTCAGTCATCTCGAATACTCAAGAATGTAGACACTAATCTCTGCCCGGCGATTAATAGTCCCTGCACTCCATATAACGTGAAAAGCACAGTAGCAGAATCATGTTCGTCCTAAGAACATACATCTATTGACACGCGTTCATGAACACCTTACCGGGTAGGGAATAAGAACTGCAATGTCACGAGCGAGGCAAGAAGTTGCTCTGCTCAGTCCTTGTCCAGGTCTCCCGCCGCACGCCAGGAGCCGACGACACTGGACATAACTGCTAAACGCGTTCAGACCTACGCCTTCCCTTCTGCCCCCCGGTTTTCCCTTTCCGCACCGGGGTCACCCTCCAGGACACGCCCTGAGCTGTGTGGGGCGCGGAGTCCCTGCCCTTGGGCCTCGCCGCCGCCGGCCTGTCCCGACGGGCCGCGGACCCCCGCACCACACACACCTCCGGCCACGGCGCCCGGCTGGGCTTCACTCCGGGTTGCCCCGGAGAGGCGGCAGCCGCGCTGCTTAACCGGGAGTCGCCGCCGGCCGTGGGGAACGTCCCCAGCAGCAGAGGCTGCCCTGGGGCCGCCGCGCCGGCTGTGCGGGGAGTGGGGTGTCGGCGGGGAAAGGGTCTCGGCCGCCTCTCCCGGGGCTACTTTCGGCGGACAGAAGCCCTCGCCGAGAGCCCAGCTCATTCGCCGCCGGCTCTCTGTGCGCCCCCGCGGCGGACAGCCCGTCCCCTCCTCCCAGCGGCCCTCCTGCAGCCGGTGCCAGGGCAGAGCTGGAGGCGCGGAGCGAGCGGCGGGGTCGGGCAGCCGCGGGAGCAGGGGAAGCCGAGGGGAGCCGTACCTTTCCTTGGCCTCAGCGGCGCGGTCCCGCTGCCGACGGTTCTTGAACCAGTTGCTGACCTGGGTGGTGGTGAGGCCGGTGGCCTCGGCCAGCTCCCGCTTCTCGCGGGGGGACGGATAGGGGTTGTGGGCGTACCACTCGCGGAGGACGCTGCGGCTCTTCTCCTTGAAGCAGTAGCTTGTCTCCTCGCCGTCCCAGATGGAGCGGGGCAGCGGGAACTTTCGGCGCACCCGGTACTTGCCCACCGCCCCTAGGGGTCGCCCCCGCAGCTTCTCCGCCTCGATGTAGTGCGCCTTCAGCCAGAGCTGCTGCAGCTTG
>VZRE01002187.1:125618-167658 GCA_013396775.1 Cephalopterus ornatus
GGCGGGTCCCGGCGAGGAGCCGCGCCAGGGCTGTGGCCAGGGGAAACGCGGCGGGGGAGGGAGGCAGGAGGAGGAGGAAAAAGAGGGCGGGGTAGGGGGGCAATGGATCAGCCCGCGTCCAGCTCCCACCATGTCCGGACGCCTGTGTGTATCAGCGGCGTATGTCTGTACTTTCTCGAGTGCATTCCACCGTGGAAGCTACTTGTCCTCCTACCTGTCCGTCCGGGCTTTTCCCGAGCGCTGCCATAAGGACACAGTGTCAAGCGGGCGGTTCCCGCCCTGGATGCCCCAGGGACGCAAAATAGAGGCTTCTTTTTCAGGGCGAGAAAGAAACAAGCCAAATTCGTTTAAAACAAAATCGGGGATGTTGGTGATGGCTCGGTAAAGCCCCCTTGCATGATCTTCCCTTCGTCCCTTAATAAAATGAGCTCTCGACTGCTTAGTGCCTCTATTCCGGCCGATCTCTGCAGGATTCAAGCTGTGCTTGTTTGTAAACGAAAGCATCCCGATCCCAGCGCTTCCTAGACAACCTAAGCAGCTGGATGGTTTGCAGCCGTAGCCTACAGTGACGGGACGGGACAACCGATCCACTTCAAATATTATTCTGAGCAGAAACGGGGGAGAAACGCAAATCCCCTCTCCCATCCCCGACCTCCGCGCACACCCCCCGTGTGCCTTCTGCTCCCTCCCGTAATGGGAACCGTGGAAATAGAGAAAAGTGTTAGACAGGTCTGATTTGTGTCTCACTCCTACCCGCTACCATGTTCGGTCGCCCCACGCTTATTAGGGATATACCTGCCTGCTCTTCCTCTCCTTCCATCTCACAACCACAGTGGTTGAATCTGAACGGGACCAGCTGTTCGCCCTAGCCAGAAAGGAGATGTCAAAACCTGTTGCGTGGATTTAGATCTGAGAGTCTTCTTAGCACCCTAAAATGTGAGTACAGAATCTACACGCCAGCTTCTCCGTAGGCGCTTTCACTTTACGCTGCAGCTTGCATGTAGCGTAAGTTCACTTCCCAGAGAGCTGGGCAGAGGCAGGGCTACCCCCTTCCCAGGCACCATGTATCAGTTTGCGTCCTAGAGCAATTGCAAATTAGTGACATCTGGATCCAAATTCTGTATAACTGCTTTTAACTTTCTGGAAAAAAAAAAATCCCGTACATGCAAGTAGACAGAGCAGATACTGGCTGCAAAGCCGCGGCACGGATCGAATAACATTGTAGTGCCTGGCGAGGGAAACAGGCGATCGGGCGAGCAGCTTTTTTTTAGTATTTGCTGAGGAGCTCGTTCACTGCCATTATATTTCAGAGCAGGAGGCGCGAATCGCCTGTTCACGTTTGCTCCCGATCCGACGGGATCGTTTCACTTGGCTGCTGCCGGCTGTTTCCCGTTTAGCTGCTGTGGAATGTTTTATTTGAGGCGACCCAAAAGGCAGGTTTCATCCCGGCCCCGGCTGTCACTTTGCCGAGGGCCCACTGGGCAAGCGTCTCACTCCTCCGAGCAATAATTGCCGCACACGCAGCAGCGTGCGAGACCGTCGGTGTCAACATCATTGTGAAATATGAGTGAAATAAAAAGGTCGTTTTTATCGCAATGCTCCTTTCATTAACCGGGACACATACTGTCTGAGGAAGGGGGTGAAGACAGCCATGTCTCTTCAGAGGAGCCTTTCCTTGCACGTAACTGCTTGGTGCCCACGAGTGAATGCAAAGGTAGCTCTGCAGTTATCTGGAAATCGCCTTCTCGGCTATGCCTTCGCCGTTTCCTCGTAGATAGCAACCTGTGCGGAAGGCTGCAGGCCCGCATCGTTCCCGTCAAAGACATCACTAAAGACAGGAGCTGATTCACCGAAACTCCTGCCCTGCACCTTTCCGCCAGCCCCCACGACCACTGCCTTTGCGGAGCCCCTTACCCTCTTTACCGAGCCCCTCAGCCCCTCGCGGGGCTCGGGACAAGCCTGTCACCCACTCTCCCAGGGCTGTGGACACGCGCGCTCCTGCCGGCCGGCCTCGGCAGGGCAGGGACACGGGGCCCCTCCGAGGACGCTTTTATGGGCAGGGGTAGCTAACAAATGATAAACGCCGCAACCGTCACATGCCAGAAAGAATCACATCTTCCTCGCGGATGGCGAGGACTGTAGCGAAAGCTACAAAATGACAGATAACAACTCCAAGTTTTAGTTTCTTTCTTTCTTTTCTTTTTTTTTCTTTCCTTTTTTTTTTTTTTAATGTTTTTCTTTCTTTTTGGCGGGGCTGCAATATGCTTTCCCCTTAAAACCGGTGGGGTTTACCGAGACCGAAGGCTTACCGCAATTAAATTGCTACTCCGGCTAGGTTGCTTTTTTTTTTTTTTTAATGAATCATAGCGATCTTTGCCTGGCTATCAGGCCTACTTGCCCCACATCCCCCAACCCGGGGGCTCAGCGAGTTTCAACGGGACCACACATTTCTCCATGCTGAGACTAGGGATTCTTCAGGCGGCCGAAGCTCGCCCGGGATTCTCGGAGACAGTTTTGCAACCCGGATCCGAGGGTTGTTCACCTCGGCCTCCCGTTATTTATTCACACTTCTATTTATTTTTGCTTTTTCTTTAAAACCCGAGTCTATCCCATCAGAGATGGCACTAAGATCCTGTCCCGAATGAAAAAAAGAAAGCACGGCGGAGGATATGGACATAACTAAATTAAGACAAACAACAGTTGCTTGTTGTTCCTTGATTTGGGGCGAGAGGAATAATTCAAAGCTTTTGCTGCGCGCAATGCGCCGTTCCTCAAGGGGACCGGTCAAGGATTTCAGATATGTAGCGAGTAACTCGATTATGCTAACAAAATCCGCTTGAGAGAGAACGTTGTTGGGCTGCGGGGCGGGGACCGTGGTGCTGTGGACAGGGGAGACCCGGCTGGGCGCCGGCGGGAGCGGAGCCTCTACGCCAGGGAGCGTCCCCGCTCCCCGCGCCCGCAGCTCTGCCGCTCCTATCACTAAGAGGTTTCCCCGCCGGCTGGACCTGAGATGCTCGAATAACATCTTCGAAAGAAATGTATTAATTAGGAGATAGGGGCCTGATGCGACGTGACTGAGTTGGCCTCGGTGAACCTTCCCGCCCCCGCCTCCCGGCCGCCCCTCGGTGAAATGGGACTCCGGGGGCGGCACTGTCCCAGCTCAAGGCGCTGTAACCTCCCGCACTCCCCACGAAACACGATAGCCCCCCAACCGACTAATGCGGCCGGTCCTGATTACTTTTATATTATCCCTTCTCAGTCTCGGGCTAGAGGCTGAGAGTTTTCACTCACTTCTGCTATAAGCACTTCCCCGGCCGTTACTCTCAGTATTGGTATTTATTTGGGGTATCCCCACTCCACGACCCATGGCCAAACTCAGATCCTGCAAGAGGGCACAACCGACTGGGGGGCTGACCGGCGAGGGTGGCGAGGGGGGCCAGGGCTGGTGTCCACCCAACCCCCGCCCCGCTCCCGGCTGCCAGGACCGCCTCATATGCTCTGCGGCAGAAGGGGACTCTCAGCAGACAGTGTACAGCTTACAGACAAGACAACAACAACAAAAGGCACATATGGTTAAAATAAGGAAAGAGAGAGGGCTTTCTGCCTTAGGGGATTTGCAATAACTAGCCAGAAATGCAGGGTATTGAATCTAAACTTCTGGTGGGCTTCTGCGGGATTGACAACTTAAATCACACTACAAGCATCAATTTGACAATATTTGTAAACTTCTTGTTTCCAGGGATCTTCTTGATCAGAGATAGACCAGGTTGGTATGAGCTTCAACCACGAAGGTCTTTTTTTTTTCCCTCCTCCTTTCCCCTCTTCCGAGTTGATGAATAGCGATCAGGTTTCTTTTAATGGCTGCCCCCTATTCTCACAGCCTCCCACAACTAACCCAAGAGCCTGTTTCCTCGACCTCAGTTAATTCCTCTGATTATTCCAAGATGATGAGGAAAGCACGAAGACTGTTCACTGTTCCTACCGATTCAGGGCATTTCGGTTACCATCTCCACCCCTGGCTCACGAGGATTTGACCGGGGAGTATTTTTAGGAACAGGCTGCCCTCCCTTCCCTCCTGCCTTCCCTCTCCAGGCAGCTGACAGCTTCGGAGGGGCTCGGCCATAGTGCTGCCGCTCCGTGAGTGCGGGATGCTCGGCGAGGGGTGGGGGCCGAGCACAGGTCCCCTTCGCTCAGCGGCAGCTGCAGCGGCTGGGGGTCTCGGAGCAGGGGCACCGCTCAGGAGGCGGCGGCGCAGGTGAGCCCGCGCTCCCGCCGGCCGCTTTTCCTAAAGGGGAGCAAACCGCCAGCCGCCCCCTGCAGCGAGAGGGGGAATTTCTGTTCCCTCCTAGGAAGGAAAGCCACTCCTTCGGCCCCACGGGCTGCAGGCGGGGATCCACTCTGAGAAACCTCACTAGAGGGCTCTAATACTCAGCTCCCATCGTTGCTGAGAGAAAACAAGGCTCGTCCTTAACGTCCTTTAGTCTTCCAGATAGATTCAGCCTGGTAAGGTCTGTCCCAGTCTGTCAAAAGTGATTCACACAGGTTATCCCCATGTCTTAGTAACAACCACCAACTAGGCTGCCTACCAGCAAGTGAGCGGAACTGATGTCCCATTCCTAGTGCATAATGGTACACGAGGACTTTGGGGATCCCTTCCTCTTCTGTATACATGGCAAGAGAAGAAAGTGCAGTCCCTAAAACAACCAAGGGCCCCAGGCACAGGTATCCTTGTCAACATTTAGAGAGCAAGCACTGTATATGGATATGTAGATTCCTCCTCGCCTTTACAACAGAAAGAGTTTGTGTAAGTTCTTCCGTGGTGTATGCAGTGTAGTATGCCCATAAACATACCCGTTGTTTAAATGTTGCAAGAGAGAGGCAAGCTGAAATGTAAGGTAACATTAGCAAGTAACACACAGAGGTATTAATATCAAACAGTGATGAACTTAACTGGAATTCATTCTGGTTTGGGGACTTTTTTTCCCTTTAAAATATTTGCTATGATTTGCCATTGGGAATAAATAAAACCAAACAAGACAGTATCAATTAAAATTAAAGCAATTATTAGTTGCAAGGGACACTTCATAACATTTCAGAATGCATTCAGTTTAGCTCCCAATAGTTTTTGTAAAATAAATTTTTTTTTTGTAAAATAAATTTTTTTTTTGTAAAAAAAATTGCCTTATTTGCAAAAATTAGGAAGTGCAATTTAGTTGCTTATCATATCTTGCAGTTCTCTGAGAAGTTTTGTGTACAGATCAAAACTCCAGGAAAAGCTTTGTGGAAAGCTAGATAGTTTAGATAATTTAACAACAGTTCAAAGCTGATCGACTTTCCTGTGGAAAATTTGCTACTTCTGAACTTGTGACAACATTCTGTACTTTCCTCTGTGGATTGTTTCAACCTCCTTTTTCCTGGCTTAATTCTGTCTCTGTCTTTTGATGTCCTCTTTATTTCACAGGTTCTTGAATCAGCTCAAATATGCTGGGGACCGTTTACTTCCCAGAGAAAAACCTGGTATCCCTTTTCATTCCTTTTTTTTTTCTCTCACCGGTTTTATTCTCCTTATAAACAAGGACTTTAGTACTAGACTAAGGTTGACTTCATTACTTATTTAAAATGTAGAAAAGGCCAATCCAGCAAACACTGAATTGGTTACAGTCAGTTAAGTCACTTCAGCAGGCAAGACTCCGCACCGTACTGCTTAAGAAACAATGTGCTGCTGGGGTACCATACCCACATCACATTTCCTCCAACAGCCGAGTCATGTGTGCATGGTAAGGTGCATAAGGGCACATCATCTATGCTGGAAGTAGATGCTAATGATAGCAAACACTGCTACTGTGCAGTGCAAGGAGGGGGTATGAGCTCAAGCACCCCATTTGGCTGCTATCATGCACCCAGGCACAACTTTGGCTGTACTAGGTGACACCTGTTTTGACTCCCTCTGTCTTGCTCTGTTCTAGTCCTCCTACACTCTTTCAGAAGCTTTTGCAGTCCTAGGAACCCTTCCATGCTCTCAGTCCACTCTCTCCTTCGACTTCCTGTTATGAAAATATCACTTGAACAATTTAGGATGCATTCCTTATATAATCTCTGATACTCAGAACAAAAAATTGTTATTTTTTCAACTACAGAGACACAAAAAGACCCAAAGACCTAGTGACAGATGCCACTTAGCCCCAGGAACAGAGAAGGGTTCCCAGCTGTCGTTTATTTAGCAATAGGTTCATAGTTCAAACATCTTTGCAAGACGGGACTTAGCCTCCCACCTTCTTGAGACTCAGTAATTGTACCTTCTTCTAACAGAGTTTAATCAGTGCTGAAGTAATTTTTAGTTGTTTCATTCTCACCGTAAGTTGCAGAGGAAGCCAATACTATGCATAGGGCTGAAGACTTCACTGAATGACAGGGAGCTGCAAAATGGGATTCTTGTGTGACTACCTCTCAATTTTTCTGTATGTGCTACCTGATAGAGGCAGAAAACACTCAGGATATTAATCATTAAAGTGTGTGAATACACATGCACATGCATGAATTTGTGTGTATTTATATATGCTAGCTGGTTTAATTAACATTTAATTTTAATTAATGGAAAAACAGATTGCAATTTCTTTAAATCCAAACCTTTTCTTAAACAGTAAGATAAGCACAACAAAGTGATATAACGTGGTAAACACTACCTTAATTATGAATTCTTTTTCACTTCAATTACATAAGAGAGTCGGCGGAAGAAAGAAAGAGAACATGAGGTAAGCTGAAAAAAGTCCAGGAAGAATTTTACAGAACAAAAGGAATTTTTTTCTCTCTCTTTTTTTCCTTTTTTTTTTTTTCCTGATCAACATTCTGAAATAAATAGAGTTGCATGTGAGGGTGTTCATGTTTAAAGTGAAAAGATGTTAGCAGCAGCATTTGGTGTGTGCTGAAGAAGTCTGAGAACTGGGTCTTTTAGTCATCATAAAGTGAACTTCAGCTTCCAAGAAGAAAAGAAAGAAGTATAATTGGGTGAGTACTATGAGTTATAATGTGGAAGCTGCAATGCAATGAGCAAGTTTAGTGCACATAAGGTAAAGAAATGTATTCAGTGCCAAACTGGATGCCAGATTTGAGGCTGGCAGAGGTGAATGAGTGGTATGAGTACATAAAGGAAAAATGGTTCTCTTAATCCATCAAACTGTTCTTTGAGACATTTGAATACAGAGGACAGAGGTGGGGCCATTAGTTTAAAGGATCATGGCAAAAGAATGAAGACTGCAAAACAAAAGGACCAAGAATGGCCTCAGCAACATCCCAGAGGAGGGTATAGATATAAAGAATGACCCAGGGATTGTTGGAGGCTAGCTCAGAGTGACTGCAGAGATCTCTGGTCTTAAATAAGATGAAGCCTACTGGAGAGCTGGGACAGTATGAATTCTGCTGATAAGACATCTATCTTCCTCACAACTGCAGAATGAATGAGGATGCTATGACATGGGGGAAGGTTTCAGCTAGGAAGGGTTTAAGGAGACAGTGTGCCTGTGGTTATCACAAAATCCTCTGTGGCCTGGGGCCACAGACAGTGAAGCAAGGATGGAGCTCTTTTTATTTTCACACGCTCCTTTTCAAAGGCAATAGCTGTATTCTGTTTATCCAGCTTCAGAATGTTCAGCAAATCCCCATTGGACAAAGAAGCTGTGGCCAACTCCAAGGTAGAAGGGTGCAATACAAATCTAAAGCACATTGACTATGTTCAGGTAATTAGACTGTTTATAGTTTGCCTGATGTTAGTGACTGATTTGGTTTAGTGTTTCAACCTCACACGACAAAAATCTTTATGTAGATGAGTGATGCACCTCTGACAGAATTTTAAGAACATCTATGGATCTTGTTCCCATTCTGTTTAAGATACTTTGCATTATTTACCATCATTCATTGTGCAATATATTTAACCTTGTAACGTGTCCAGAGACTAGGAAAGACTTTTTCTAGTCTCCTACCTTGGCTGTGTAGTGGGGGAAATACCCTGAACACACAGAAGTTAATGGAGTGAATCCCAATAGGTCTGTGAGGTGTGAATCAGGGTTCTGAAGCAGCTGAAAGAGTAGTGGGGAAAGAGGGTTTGCTACAAAATAAAAAGTAGAAGAAGGTTTATGAAAATAAAAGTTTGAAATGATGTTGATGAACTTTCCTCAGGCTTCTTCCAATTAGGGATCTGGCACACAGAATGGCAGACTATCTAGAATGGCACAGATCTTTGGCAGTGTTATGGGACTAGTATTTTCACAAAGGGGAACTGTTCCTGAACAATGCATAAAACTTTTTTTCTTCAGTGTCAGGTAGGCATTTTAGGAAGACAAGTCACTTTATTATTAATTATGACTCACTTAAATTGATTCTATTCCTTGGGGACAATAGGATGAACATTTACGTCTCTGGTTACATCTCTTAGAGTACACTAAAAGCAGCAAAGAGGTGCAAGATCTTGTTCCCAGTGTGTGTTTCCTATGGGATAGTCTTTCAAGACTCCAAAGGTGTTGAGATATTGTTGATATTATGTAACCTTCAACACTGCATATGCACATCTTCTTCTGAGAAGTCTTATTTGATCTCCGGAGACCCCTAATGTGATCCTCATTCAACCATAGAGGGAACTTTTCTAGGTACTACAGAAGCAACAAAGTTTAAATGGTCATTATATGTAGAACTTGATGAAGCAGAGGTTTCCTGTCATATGTTAAATAAACAGCTACTTACTGTGTATTATGTGGTGATGCAGGTTGATAATCTGCTGCTGAATAATATGATGTCGTGTGAAGACTTGAACTGTTTCCATATATAGTCCTCAAGAAATAATATTTTCTTTGCCCACATCTGAAAATAAATTCACAGGCAAATATGCAACCAATCAAATCTTGCACAAATGTTAACACCCAGATGTGTGTGTTTCTGCATGGAATTAATGTAGCTAGCAGAACTCTTGGATAGAGAAATCCTGTAAAAACACAGATTAGGCACACATAAGTTAAATATGTCTAACTAGTTTGCCAAGAATGTATAGTTTTATGAAATCTGTATTAGGTACAGAACTCTCAGTATTTTCTGCTAAAAACTTTTCATTAGTATACAAAAGAAGAATGTAGATTTCTGTAAAAATCAGCAGAACCTTCCTATCCCATGTACAACAAACCAGAAGAAGCACATGAGCTTACTTCCAAGGGTCAACTGTTGCCCTCCAAACTCCCGTTAGAAGCTAGAACTTGAATAATCCTATCTTTTAATGATATATTCTACAATAAACCCATGTGATTTAGCAATAATAATTAATAGTAAGTTTGCATGTTGTATAGAACTTCTTGAGTAAGACTGTCCATTATTTACCATGCTAAATTCCAGCAGTACTTGATTTGACTATTTAGATTGTCAACTTATATTCATAACAGAGATGGGAAAGAGTAAAAATAGAGAGAAAATAGCTATATCTGAGGGAACCTGCGTCTTGTTCAGCTTCATACACCGTATATCCTCCCTAAATTAGCAGGGCCTATTTTAAAGTTAGGGAGCCACAGGAGGTCAAAATCAAATAAACCTCTGAACAGAAACCCAGGATATGATTACCTGAACTGACATCTTTTTTGAGAAAGGCCGGACAACCTTTCCCATGGAATTCCCTTTCTTGGCCTCATTCCAACACTGTGTACTTTTCATGGGCAGATGGTTATTGACCTATCACAGTACTTTCTGGGTATCTTCTGATGCCTGTTCAACCCCAGAAACAAAAAGGGAAAGTTGCCAAGTCCATTTGCTATATGTGACTCCTCACTTCAGTCACACAAGAAAAGGCCTTGACTCTTTCACCTGGGTAGTTAATGTCTGGGTTTTCCCTTCATATGTATCCTCTAAAACTGAACTGTGGACTTGAGAGGAAACAAGCTTGATGTGCCATGTGCTTCCTATTTGTTGAAGGTATCACCGCTGAAGCTCTGTTGGCACGCTAAAATGTGAACATTTTTACAGTATAGCAGGTTATGGAAGCTGCTCTTGATAAATTCCAGTAATGGCATTTTACACTCCACATGCTCATTTCTGTGAATGACGGATTGCACTGCTACATCCCTAAAGAAGCTCCTGACAAGGGTGATTCAGCACACAAAGAAAGTGGAACGTGTCTGATTCAGTGTTTCTACATTCCCTACCACATTTACACAGGACTGTGATCTTGTTCTCTCTGATACACCAGAACAAGAAAAAGAAATGTATGGACATATTTACCGTTCCTTCACTCTTGACTGATTTTAAAGCTACATGAGGAAGTTCACTGGAATTTTTATCTCTTAGCTGGACAGTAGGAAAAGCAACTGTGTAAGACAGACTAGAGGCAGATGATGTGGCTTGTTGGATAGTAGGGATTAGAGATGAACCAGCCTGCCTCAGTAAATACCAGATGCCTTTGCGTTGAAAATAAAGTTATCAGGTAATAATAATTGACACACATACTGTATTCTGAAAGTATTTCTTGCAAGAAGATAGCTTGAAACCTTTCCTTGTACTCTTTCAGGCATAGAAATCACTACTGGTTTTATTAATTTGGTGGAACAAATGAAAACAAATTTCAAAGATATGTAATTGTTTATGATTGACTAAATACCTAAAACATGTATCATTAACCACTAAGTGCTGTCCAAAAACAGCACACAGATCCAGTTGTAAATACTAGAAATAGTGTGCCTGATTTAGAAACCTTCAGAATAATCCAAACATTTCTCAAATGAACAGTTTTAACTTTGCTCTGGTCTGTTTTGTGGTTTGTTCTTCAGCCTTCAAGGTGGATGCACGAGTTTCCATTTCATGCTTTAGTTTAATGACTTCACTTAAGAGGCAGGAGAAAAGGAAAGCTATGTGAATTAAACATTACATAGGATTTGGCAAAGCACTTTCAGGAATTCCATAAGGAAGAGTAAAAAAACCCCAAACTCTACACAGTTGCACAGAGTTAGTAGCAACAATGAATAGTGCTGTTGCCATCTAAAAGTACTTTTCAGTCAGTCTTAGCTGGTGAAATGCAGAAGCTTAATGTGGATTACACTTTTTAAAATCTTTCAACTTCAAAAAATAGAAGCGCTGTAGTGTGTTTTTATTTCAGAGTACTTTGCATGCAATCTCAAGATAAATGGGAGATACTGATTGTGTTTGTACCTGTGCCAGCAGTTGTCGTTAGATATTGCTGTTTTGTTTCATCATCCAGATGAACTTACCCAGGGACATCGATCGAATATGTACATTTAAAAGAACACACTCTCAAATTAGTGGATAGAAAGAGCACATTATGAGAAAGAAATTATCTGGTGAAAGATTTAAAGACTGACTCACTTGTGTTTTGTTTCATTAAATGTGAGGTAGTCCCCTTTCATTCACCATTTAGCATGAACATTCTTGTACTCCATTACAATATCAGTCATAAGAAAATAACTGGTTTGGGATACACATGAGCCTCCTTGGAAAAAATAGAGCTTCCCTTCTTACAGAGTCCAGATTACCTTAAAATGTGGGGCCTGGGATAGGTGACCCTACTGACCTTCTTGAACATAATCCCATGTACTCCAGTAGTTCTCATGGCTGCAAGGTTGCCTGGTGCAGTGCAGGAGCCTTCCCAGCTGGCCAGGCTGGTGGCTGTTTCTCCAAAGGGAAGGGCTTGGGACAGCAAGGGAGTGCATCCACCCCTCTAGAGGACACAGAATATAGTCTGAAGTAGAAAACACAAAAATCCCTAGAAAAGCATTGTCTTTGCTCTCCTCTCTTTTAGATACTCTTGGAAGATAATCTTGCTTTTTGCACTTAGGGTCAAGGGAGCAGCTCATGGTGGTAAGGGGTGAGGATGGGGCTGGAGAGTGAGCACACATGAGTTAGGGGAGATCTAGATGAGCAGAAAAAAAAGAAGAAAATGGATTATGAAAAACTTCAGAAGTTTCAACTGAGAGTATTTTATCTTTGTTTTAGTAACACTGGGTAATGTTATCCAGGTTGGCTAAAAGATCTTGCACCTCAAAAGAGCTTGCCGAAGATTTATTTTATTAAAAATATAAACAAAGCACACTCTAAAGATCTCGTGTTTTGTGTCTTTTAAGTCTTTGTCTAAGTGGCAATTTCTTTCTGTTTTATTTATTATACACTAAGCATTTTTAGACAAGAAATACTTCTGTTTTCTGATTGATATCAATATGATATCAATTTCTCTCTGTGTTTGTATCTGTATATATGTATAGAACCCAATGGACGCTGGAGGCCACTCTCATTCTGCACAACAAAAGCAGGCTATTGCTGACCCAGACAAGAATTCAGACACCTCTATTCATTTTTATCTCTGTGGTAGAGGCTGAAAGGCACTCGCCTGATGTTGCAAGGAAGTCCCAAGGCATGTTCTTTGGGAGATGTGTATGGCTGTAACTAAGGTCTTTCCCTGCATATGCTTGCCTGCTTGCTGCCCCTTAAATGACAAAACAGTACTACTTTGGTGCTATATCATGGTCATTAAGTGCTTTGCTTGCATGTTGAGGCCATTCTGACTTTCAAGTCCCACACGTTAAGTATCTCAGAGCTAAGCAAGCAGGCATGGAAAGGGTTCAGAGCAGTCTTTCACGTGGTAGAAACCCAGTGTTACTAGTCTTAGCTTTATTAGCCCTCATGGTCATTTGTATATTGGAGCACTAGTGTGTGCTCCTCGTTGTGAAGGATCCTGGCAAATGGGCCATTGTAGTGAGGAGGAGCATATATTGATAGTACCCACACAGTTGCCATTCCAAAGCCAGACTTCATGTCTCAAACTCACACTTCATAAAGAAAGTTCCCTGTATACATTGTCAACTTTGAAACCAACACTTCCACACCTAGTCTGCACTGTAAATCAAGCTTTGGTGCTACTTTCCATCCAGCTCCATTGCACAAGCAGTCTGATTTAGTTTTATGGCAGAGATGTATTTTGGCTAAAATGGTATTTTTCACAGACTGGGGGATAAACATGACTGTTCTATTTGTAAAGCAAAAGGCTATACGATGGTAACAGACAGGCATAGGGAGTCCAGGTGCAGTTCCAAACCCCTGCCTGGCTGTCTCAATACCTGGGCTTGGTGCCTGAATTCTCCCATGCTCAGATCTACAGCAGCACCACAACATATCAGAACCGCAAATGAAAGCATTTACTCCTCATATTCAAAAATTCATTTCCATTAATGCATGTGAAATTTTGCCTTTCTTTTGGAAGTGAAAGGAGACAGCCCACAAAACTACTGTACCATCCTTGTTCCCCAGAAACATTAATTCATCATTAAAATTATTAAACAGTAAATGTCTGAGATATGTTATTACAAGCTTGAAGTATTTCCTTTGATTGTTTAAAAATCTCTGTTTTAATTCAAGTAATCTATTTTTTTGCCTTTTACAGTTTTGAGTGCTCTATCTTACCACATAGGAAACATTTCTCAAAGGTGTGAAAGTGATTTGTCATGGGTTTGGAATGAAAACTAAATTAAATGTCCATACTGTAGCATACTTATATAAATAATGAGATATTCCAGTATAAACCATTCATTTGGCAGTCATTTTGACATCATCAAGTACTAAGTGCTATAGAGTTCCTGCCTAACTTTGACACATGCAGAGAAAATCAGGAAGGAAAATGCGTGTGTGTGTGTGTGTGTTTAGACTTTTATAGAAAAAGACAGCCCTTTGTAGTCTGTCGCCATGAAGGTATTTCTAACTTTTTTGGAAATAGTGAGAGAGGTTTAACAAAGTACTCTGGATTCACAGCAGAATGCTGCAGCATTCATCTGTCTCCCACTGAGCTCCAGAACTTGTTCCCATAATTTAGAAACAGAAATGGATTAAAAAAAATTAGTGAGAATCAAGAATTATTTATTATGGATGATATAGTGTCATTACGTCTAAGAAAAAATACATTAAATAAAAATTCTTCATAAAATAAAAATTGTTTCCTGTTGAATGTTGCTCAGAATTTGCTTATTAGTGTATTATACCACCATGTTGCCAGGTCTGGCGTTTCTCACCCAAATACTCTTTTAAAGTGCTGGCAAGGCTTGTGGACTGCCATACAAACCGTGTCAGGAATAATGCATGTACATACAGAACAGTAGCAAAGCCTCTTTTGCTGGGATTCTGGAAACAGTTGGCACTGCAGGACCCTTTTGTCTTGCATCAGCTTCACAAACTTGCACAGAACCAGGTTAACAATAATCAAAAATTGATTATAGATACTTAGTTTCAAACTGTCTTTCAACTGCCTAGCTACTTGAAGCCAGTTTTTATGGAAGAAATCTTTCTCACGCAGAGATTCATGCACACATTCTTTGACAGCATGAGTGGCAAACAAGCCTTGTAATCTAGGTGGATTTTATCTTCAGACAAAAGGCATCCATTATCTGTTAAACTGGTATCCTGGTTTGTTGGCAGCAGATCCTGCACCTATTGAAGAGCATGCCCCAAACCCCCAGGCTGACAGAGACAGGCAGCCTGGTCCAAAGTGCGTCTTTACTTTCTTGTCAGTAAAGACACCCTTCAGGTTAAAGTCTGGGACTTGCTGGTTGGGTCATAGAGGGATTTTTTTCTGGCACCAGCCATGGTGTAGCTGTCTGTCTTTATGTTTGTGCATGATTCATCTCCAAAAACTGTAACTAGTATCTTGAATGATCTCTGAAATCTCTCTGGATTAAGAAATAAAAAAAGCACGTATTCCTCTGTTTGTCTATATCTCAGTGGCTTAAAAGACTGAAATAATTTTTCACTTGGAATCAAAGTTCATAAATATTGCTATTAACCTGTAGCTTTTCAGAGATTGCTTCATGTAAATGTAGAAGTGTTTCTAAGTGGTTTACAAGTGTGTTGCAGCTTGCTTCAAACCCATGGTTAGTTACATGAAATCACAAGCTTCCACCAAATAATTTGATCTACAGTCAATCTTCATTTAATGATGTAAAAAGAGATAATTTTATGTCTTTATTGCAACTGATAGCTGGCCAGAAAGCACAAGCCTTTTACCACACTCTTCACAACTGTGTTCTCAGCCTGTCATGAAGAGAAGAAAATCTTTCTGTGATGGAATTTGGGGAGCAGCAGGCTCCTAGCAAGGGCAGTGGTGTGCCGAAGCTACCCACCCATGGTCTGGGCTTCACCTATAGCATACAGTGAATGATGGCACCAGATACCCCAGGTGACTCAAGAGCAAACAAATAAGAATTTCCCTAGTTGTTACACTGTACTCATGAGATGTATCGGGATAGAAAATATTAGCTTCTTTCATTCTCCTTGACATCCTTAACACACCCTTGTAACAACATTTCAGGACTTATTTTTTCCATCCGTCTGCCAGGGGTAATTTACTGACAGTTCATTTCTTACTTGGCCATGGGTTTTCTAGATTTTATTAATTAAATGCCTAATTGTGTAAAGATTATAGACCTATATAAAACAACAAAATTGCTGTGAGCTTTCTGCTTAAAATCCTCTCTGACAGGCAATCTCACTAAGTATTCGCTGATCTCAACTCTGTTCCTGTGGCTTAAGCAGATGTATCAATAACTCAAGGGTACAAATGTGTCAAGAAGTTGCAATTATCCTCAAAACAAACATTGGGAAAAAAAAGCACAGACTAAGTGCTAGAAAAACACAGTTAAGGCACTCCAATTTACTTTGTCCAGTAGTGACTCTATTGCATAATGATGTCTTTATGATGAGTGCATAGTAGAGTCTGAAATCTAATTTTTTTTTAACTTTCCTTCTTTCAACTTTATTTCTTTCTTTCTCTTCCTTTCTTTCCTTCTTTCCTTCTTTTTTCCCAACACTGCAGAGAGGTAAAAGTCAAATAAAATTAATTATTTTATTACATTGTCATAGTCTTTTTAATATATTACACTCTGGAGATTTTGAAAGTCCTAGAGCAATATTTTTGTATGTTAATTTGAAAAAAAAAAAAGGCATTGTAAGAGAGTTCATGTAGAGCTAATATTTTCTTGTGTTAGTGTTTCTATTTTTACATTGCCCTGCTTTCTTCCAACATTTTATTTCTCCATTAATTTAATTAGGTTTTCACTGGATTTCAAATATAGTAAAAGTACAGAAATGGGAAAGGTTTCTTGCCAAGACTGACCAAGACGTCAAAGAGATACATAATCCCACATCCCCCCACTCATCGTGTCTAAGGGCTCATATTTTCAGTCTAACACACATCCCTCCCTGACCCACGCCAGATTCAAATACTGATGGAATCTGTAGTGTGTTGACAAGTTCTTGCATTAATAAGATAGCTATTTATCAAACAGCAAAATAGAGACCCAAATTTCCCCTTGTCTCTTAATATATTGCACTATGCCACTTAAGAAATATTGGTAGTGTCAGATTCTCAGTGCCAGGAGAATGACAGAAAGAGGCACTAATTCAGCATCATTGGCACCTGAAAAAGGCTGGTGGAGGGAGCAGTGCCCCAGTAAGTGCAGCCTCGTAAGCCAAAGTGGCTTCCTGGGGCCATGGGCAAACCTGTCAGTTGGGGAAGCTCTGAGGTGGCTCTTCTAGCATTGTGGTCAGATTGGCTTCCAGCTGGTCACAGCACTTGGGAAGAGTGAAGGTGGTATCATATCACCTGTCCTCCAAGGACTTGGCTTTAAACTAAGCAGGGTTATGTTGATCATCGTGCCCGAGCCCTTCATGCCTTTGGTGTTCTCAGCATAGCTAGGAGAAACCATGGGCTGCGTCCAAATGGAAAATGCATGAGATATTTGTAAGAGAGATACTGTTTCTATCAGAAATGTGGGATAAGAGTGGATCCTTAAAATTACATATATGTTCTAATTAGTAACAATGCCTTCTTCTGCATGGAGTGTTGTAAGGAGATATTGTTTGCTGTAGCTCAAATGATGACCATGTTTGATGGTCATTTTAAAGGAACAAGGCATACCTTTTCTGACTGAAGCTTTGGGGAACTGGAACAATGCCACTTTCACAGGGTTGAGCAGAACAGTCTCTGGGCCGTCCAAGGTAGCACTTTAAATGGCTTTTCAGTGCAACCATGATGGGTATGTGTATGGAGAGAATTACAGGGCAGGGACTCTTCCCGGCTATGTACCTGTCCCTTACCTGCCTCTTGTGGGATAGGTGCCTTCCCATCCCCTCAGATATCCGACAACATGCCTTCTGCAATGGAAATCCCACCACCTGGATGAGAAAGAAGGGAATGCATTTGCAGCTCTGCTCCTTGGCAACATCCCTCACCAGCCAAGTCTAGAGCAAAAGCTCGGAGGAACTCAAAACATGGTAGGGGCTGCAGAGCTGACATGGCCAGCAGGACAAAACTTCTTGTGGGTATAGAATGCTATGTGGGAATGACAGCTCCTTTGGGTGAAGTTGTTTTGGCTTTAGTGCTATAGAAGTACTGTATGGCCTTGTCTTGGATGCTGAGAACTTTCCAGATTCTCTCAGGATCACCTCCTAATTGTTAGGCAGACCTTAGAGAGGAAGTTTACCATATAGAAATGCAAATTTACAAAATTTCCCACTATTCCTTGAACAGGATCCAAATGATGTGGGCTCATGAGAAAGAGAGACCGAGCCATGGTTACAGTCAGAGTATACTCCAAGATCACTTCTACTCACACAAATATTTACTTTCAAGAGACACAGAGATATATGTTCTGTACAACATTGCATTACCTTCCAGTATTTGTAATCACCTGATCAGTGTTTGGTTGATCTGATAGCTCCCTGAAGTATAGGTCACTGAGTTATCACACTTTTCTGACAGCACTGAGTGGAAGGAAAAAGCTGCAAGAGAAATGATCTACAGGCCTCAGTTTCATGAACTTGGAATGGCAGATAAGAAGCAGATCCATTTTTTCCATCTGCAGAAGGCAACAATCTTATATGTCTATAATCTGTAGTGTAGATAAAGGTGAAGTAAACCTCTTGCCTTACAGAGAGTCTTCTGTCCCCTTGGTTTTGAGCATAAGCTCTCCTGGCAGTGTAACAGGCATAACAGTGAAAAAGTAGACTTTTATTACTGCCTCGCAAAGAGAATATGCATTTAATCATATACTTCCAGCTTGTGCTTGAGCTTCTATCACTTTTTAATTTTGACTGTTAATAAAAATGCTTTGTGAGATCAAGCCAGTAATTCATAACTGCATTTATAGCTATTATTTCCCGATTCACTCCATTTCTAACCAATTCTTGTTGGCAGAGAGAGGTACAGGGTTTTCTGTCACTACTAGGTTTCCATAACAATGAAAGTCTCCTTTCAGTCTCTTTCCAACAAGATTGGATTGATTAACTCCACTACTGTTTATTTTGCTGTATCTGCCAAGTATATGGCAATGCAGATATAGGAAAAATTAGTGTAATGTGAATATGTGGACAACAGAGAATGCCAGAACAAATATCATCCCTGATCATGAAATAATTCCCATTTAATTTCATTTCAGGACACCAGAGTTTAAGACGCACCTCTCGGACAAAGGAAACATCAGTTTCTAATTCAAATTGGTCATTTTGTAACAAAATAAGTTGAGAACATTTATGAGAAAATAGTTTTATTGAAAAGTAAATTACACCCTTCTTTTTTCCTTTTTATTCTCCCCCTTCCCCCCATTCCCGCAGCAGGGCCAACAAGAACCCTGATGGGAAATGGAAAAGCGTAGGTTCAGAAAAGTAAGTAAGAAAAGCTGGAGAGACAGTATACTTTTGGAACCTTAGGATCTTGGTTTAGGATTAGGATCCCAAAATAATGTTCAACTAGTACATGTGTGAAGAATGTAACAGAGTTAGGGAAGACAAGCAACTGGAGGACAAGGCAAAGAAATGTTTCTTTCTGCTCCTTCTTTTCAAATTGATGTTGCATGTGGACAAATACTGAAGAGTTCCAGTGACGGAGGGGAAGAAGGTGATCTTCCAAGCTGGGAAGCCAACCCTCTTCTCACTTTTTCCTTTCTTCCTTCCCTCACTGTAATAACCCATCAACAATGCTCTAGATATGTGTCTGGACACTGGCCATGAGCCCGTCTGTCATCATATATGGATGCTCTTCAATTTCAGTAAAGCTTTCCTATGGATGCACATAAAGAATGGAGGCAAGAGATAGCAGGAAACAGAAATTTCTGCAATCATTTCTTTTCAGATGGAACAGCGATCATTTAGATAAAAATCAAATCTGTTTTTCTGCTGATTTTATCAGTAGCATCCCCAGAAAGTGGGACTGAGATCAGAGCTGAGATTCAGGATGTGTATTGCATAGGGAACGTGATTACCTATTTGCTATATATCCCAACCTCACACAGAGAAAAAAATCTGAACACAGCTATTACCGACAAAATCGTAGTAAGAGTTCAAACCAAATTCCAAGAGCAACCCCTGGACTTTGAATGGTTTGGAGCAGAGCTGGGAGCAGTATTTCATATTCAGTTCTTATAGCCACGGTGGGTCAAATCAAAAGCCTGTTTCACATTTTCTTTGAATTATGAGTTCGAATTCCAGATCTTAGCTTTGCTGTTCAGTGGATGTATATTCATTGGCATTAGTATTTCTGAATGGATTAGCTCAGCCACTGTGGGGCACAGATCCTGTAGTTTACTTCAAGATAAGCATGAGCAGCATTAGAGAAAACATTTTGGATGTTTTCCAAGAGAAAAGGCTTGCTCATGGAAACTAAGTGTTCTGTAGAGAAGTTGTGAATTTGATGAGTCTATTGAAACTAGTCCAGCAGGCATCTGACCAAAACCTGACTGTTTTTCGGTCAGTTCATCTACCTTCTTTTTCCTGCCCAGGCTCTACCATCCACCCTGGGCTCACACAGCCACACAGAAGGACTGGGAAAAAGGAAAAGCAACTTTGGGTTTCTGGGAAGCATATTCTGGACTATAGCTCCAGAAACCTTTACACTGATAATACTTGACTGTCCCTAAGGTGAAGTACTGCAGAATTTTTGGAGACACTTTCAAAAAAAATATAAAAATCTTTTCTCAAAATACGTCTGTTCTCCCATGAGAGGAAAATAATTCTCGACATGTAATTTTGTGTTATGGTGCCAATCCATCACAGCTCTGTCTCAGAAATCACTCAGAGATGTAGAAGCTGTTTCCAGGTCACTGGTGTCTGTGACTGTGCCACCAGGATCAAACTCACTGAAGAAAGTGAGTTCAGCTTGTACTCAAGCTTCCCACAATACACTGGTGGGGATGGAGTTATTCAGGTGCTTAAACTGGGACCAGCTCCTCTCCTGATTTATCCTAGAACCAAAGAGGCTTCAAATGCAGTCATGGGGTGTTTGGTATACCAGAGAGAACTGCTCAGCAGAGGCTACTGACTACCACAGACCTCCAAACAGCCAGTAAATGGAAATAAACACTGGTAGTTACTGAGACATACTAGATATGACCTCATTATGTAGAAATGGAAGGCTTTCTATATAAACCATTTACTCAAGTAAAATTATGCCACAAGAAGGAATACGCTTACTTTTCACCATCTCTATTTATTAAAAACATTGCTAACGTGTTCCTTGATAACTTGATTTATGAAGTTTGTGACAAATTGCTTGCTTAATTGAAATATGTCAGGTTTCTAAACACTGAAGTTAATTATCCCTCCTTTTCTAGTGGAAAGCTAACCTTTAATTGTACAATATTAATCCACATATTGTATGAATTATGTGAAATATCCATTTTGTATGTAGAGGGAGACATGCATGTGTAATTGGAGTACAGTTACATAATTATTTTTAATTTAGGATATCAGTTTAATTAAATACTTGCAGAAAGCAAGCTTTTTCAGGAAATTTGCAATTACAATCAATTTGAATGTACAGCTACATTAATATGGTGACAAGCCCAATAATAAAAATGAACTAAGTAATTATGGGCAGGTGCTGAACAGATGTGTAAATAGAAGGTCTCTGCATGGAACATTGTTATATATCATTTTGAAAAGGGAAAGAAACCTGTTATCCATAGCCATTCATACATGCAGTTATAATCAGTCACAAAAAAGTTAGTTCTTTCAATTTAGATAAATCATTTAAAAATGTGTATGGCACTTAGGCTTTCATTTTCTGTTTCTGGAAAGAAAGTCTAGTTGATTGAAGACTGCTGCTCTACTGTACTCAAAGAGTCTGCCAAGGTATTGAAATATATTCTTCTTTCAACACATTTATGATGAGTGGGCTTTGAGTTTGGAATGGCTTAACAGTCAAAACAATTCACATTCCACATTACAAGCTGAGCTTTATTTAAAGAAGGGGGGGAGGCTAAAACTAGTTTAAAGTTGTTTGCTCAAGTTATCAGATTGCCAAAAGCCCAATTTAACCTCCAAATAGTTAGAAAACAATGACATTGCATTACTACTGTGAATTGCTTTTAGATGGATTTACAGTGGTTTTTTTCTTGTGTGTGGGTTTTTTTTGCTGTTGGTTTTTGTGCGTGTGTGTGTGTAGTTTTCTTTTTTTCCAAACCAATATATTAAAATATACTTTTTCAAGTCTTCTATTTTTGTGTGGTGTGTTAGAAACAATCATATCTGTGATGTAAGCAATTAAGCTAAACTGGAATAGTTTATATAGCAATCATAGAAAACCTGAGGAAAAACTGGCATCTAAGGAATGATGAATGAGAGTCATCCCCTTGTACGGAATGGGATCCCCTAAGCTGCCTATGGAAGATCCCAGTCTCTAAAGTAACCATGTCTAAACAAGGGGCATATCTAAACTAGACTCTTTCAGAAATTTAGATGCTTTATTCTAGAGCACAGAGATCTGCTTTCCTCTCCCCAAGGTTTACAGCTCTGAAATGGATCCCAGTGGCTAAGCCAGACACTTCTGAAGCAATACTGGAAGGGCAGTAACGTACTTTTTCTCATCCTCAGGAACAGTCAGTCCAGGTGTAGTTGGCACTATGGAAAGCTGTGACAGGCAGCTGGAGTTGTGCACCGTTCTCTTCCTTATCCCACCATATGCAGGACCATCATCTTATCTAGAAAGGGAACAACAATTGTCATGTCTGGAGAGAGATTAATAATGAAGCAGTGCTAGTGCTGTTGCAGTAAAAACTATCTGGACAGATTCCACTCATCTATTTCATTTGCAAAAGGTCAAACTTCAAAAGCACAAACTTGTATTCCAAATGTGCTATGAAGTATTTCAGGTGGGGAAGGTGAAGTGGGGACCGCACACAGTCCTGCATCCCGCAGATCTCTGCAGCTCAACAGCCCCCATGGATCACATAAGTGGCAGTGACTTCTGTACTGTGTGCTGGTATAGAACTCCTCCATACTATCACAAGGTAATACTCAGCCTGTAAACAGTATTAGAGCACAAAGATGACGCTATCATGTGTAACAACCTTTCCCTCAATTCCAAACTCAAAGACACGCCAAGCATTTTCTGTAGAAAGTGCAAAATGAAGCAGTACTTATTTCCTAGGAAGAATGAACAAATACAAAACAGTGGACAGGACTAATGAGTCTCAGTTTTACAGTAGAAATCCTCAGGATGTTTACTGACACATGTGCCTTCCTTGCTACAGAAGCATGGCTTAAATGATGGGCAGGCTCTTTATACTCATCATGCCTCAGCTACTGGTGAGGGAGGTTTATTTTAATGAAAGACTTGGTGTTTCCAATCAGAAAGTTTGGAACGAAGATTTTGTCTTGGTCAGGGAACATCTAACAGTTAGTCAGACTTTGAATAGGAGTTATGAGAAAGTGATAGGTGCAGTATTTGGCCCAGTATGATGTCTAGGTTTTCTTTATTCATGGAGTGTAGTAAGGCAGAATATGAAACAAATCTCATACATTTTGGTATGGAAAGATTTTTCTTGCCATTTCAAAACCAAAATGGGTTTGGATTCCCTGCATTGCCATACTTACCCATGCCTCCTCCTACCTCTCCTTGCATTCCCTTTCCAACTGCTCCCATAATCTCTCAGTTCATCCATGTTTGGTGTCTGAAGAGGCAAAGAGGGAGATTTCAGAAGAATTTAGGGAAGATCCACACCAGGGGTGTCAAACAAGGCAGTCACATCCAAGGGCAGTGCTTATGACACACATGAGTTAGCACCAGTACCAAAAGCAAGATTCCTGCGCCATGCTGAGCCAACTTGGCAATATTCCTCTCCAACTGCACCAGCAACTGTGCATGACTCCACAGAATACTCCATTAGTGTTATGGCAGGAATCTTTGCAACACAGCTCTTACCACAGAGACAGGTATACCTGTATCAGTAGGTGTTTGGGTTACTTTTGCCCTCTGAAAATCTTTAAGTGATCAGGATACTTGTGGCCTCAGTCCTCGCCTCAGAGAACCCAGTGCCTTCAGCTGTGTTTTACTTGTGTGGGAACTGCTGAAGCTCACTACTGTTGCCACAGCTGCCAAAGGAAAACATTTAGTTAAAGGTGAGGGTAAGCACACATTATAGATGTAAGCATATGGCTGTCAAGCTGCTGCCCAAGAGGTTCCATAGATATGTGGCACCTTGTGTTATCCCAAGCACTTGGAATTTTTCAGATAACAAAAGCTAACGAAGGCGGCTATTACAGCTTTATGCTGCACTTGCTTCCTGATAGAGTTGCCAATCCAGTGCTTTGAATTCTGTGCCAACAGCTTTGACAGAAGTGAAAGAGCAAGCTGTGCTTTTAACAGATGTGAATCCTTTGGTTGCAGTGATGGCTGCTTTTTCAAAACCATTATCACATATGGGGGATTGCAGATGCATACTTCTTCCAATGTGACAACTCTCAGACAATTGGAATAGCTTTTCATAGTGCTGGCAAGCTTTTAAGTGGCAAAATCAACTGGCATCGTCTAGCAACTATTTTACTGTCTTGCAAGTGTTTCTACGGAACAGATGCACAACATGTGGTTGGCACTGTTGAAAATGTCCTGCACTGCAGCTAAAGTGTTATACCAGCAACAAGCCATACTGCTGAATTCCAGACAACTTGCAGTTCTTTCACTGATGACTGCAGAATGAAGACAAACAAAATAGCATTATACATTAAATTACTGGTTAAATATTCTCAACTTGAGAACAGTTCATCATTTAGTTTTGGTTTTCTTACTCTATTTTTCCATGTCTTAGCCAAGGGGACAGCTACTGAAATAGTGTGAAATTCCTTGTTTCACTTGAACAAGGTTGTCACAATATCCTAGCAGTTGGATACCATCTATTTGTTTCTTTTAATTGTAATTTTAGCATGGAGAATTCCTTATGTCTGTGACGAATATAACCTAGAGATACTGACGGTACTATATGCTATTTGTCAAAGAAAGAAATAGTCCAGAATTCATAAAGCATTGACCCTACAAGCGTGTCCATTGAGCTTCAAATGGCACATGGTGTGTAGTCCAACGGAAGTGATGGTTGGTCTGAGGAACCAGTGAGGTTCTGCTTTGAGTCATCTGCTGAACAGAAGCATGATTCCTTACTTAAACAAATTCATCATTAAAGAAAAGCGTGATCTGATTTAGAAAATCTAAGCCAAAAATTCTGGTTTTTCGGTTGGACGGGAAGAATAATTTTTCATCACCTTTTGAAACTTTGTTACAAATGAAAAAAACCCCATATTTTGCAAAATGAAACCTTATTTTAGGTAAAACACTCCAAGTTGTTACATTTTCAGTTTCTTTATTTTCCTTTTTCCCATGAGCTTTTCCATCTTTTGTGCAGTAAAAACAATGTAATGAAGTTAGCACAGATTCTCCAGAACATACTTTTTAGTAGGAAAAGAAAAATAAGATGAAGAAAATTTTACTCAAAGGACATGAAAAGCCACATCATAGAGTAAAAAGACAGAATTTTCAGGTAGAGACATTCGGTCTGTTTGTCCTTTGCAGAGTAACTAACTAAGGAATTGCACTCTCATCAGCTCCTGCTCCCCTAATCTATCTTTCTCTCTCTCTTCTTTCCTTTTTCTTTTCCTCTTTCCACTAATGGATTTCTTCACATTTGAACTGTCATTTCTGAATGTGTGACTTGCAGATTAATGCATAAATTAATAAAATGTTCCCCATGATCAAATTCTCTGTGATCAGGACCCTACCAGTTTCTTAGTGACTATTTTGGTGCAAGTCACAAGCAAAGTGCAGAAATAGCTCCCTCTCCTTTTTTGTAAAAAAAAATTTACAACAGTTGGTGTGCACATACAAGGTGCAAAGTAACTCTGACAGAGATGGAGGGTTTGTCCCAAGAAAAAAAGACATTCTTTCTGGGCATAGGTTCTCTTTGAGTCTTGTGCTTTTAGGCTGTCCATTTAACAGAAGCAGAACCTTTACAAGGTTCTCCTATTCAATCAAATCTCCAGCTAATTTAATGAATTTATTCAAAGTAATGAAGTAATTATCTTACTTCTGTCATTTTTCTTACTGAGAAGACCAGTGACTAATCTGCTATCATAACCTAAAGCAGTATCATCTGGGCAGCTGCTATAATGCACTCTGTCACTGTGAACCAAAGTGCCATTCCTCCCTAGCTGTATCTTATGTCACTTCTGGATCAGGTGGGACATCTCTGAAGAGGTGACAGCATGTTGAATGTAGCTGGCAGGCAGAAGGTTGGCTCAGGAGCCATCGTGCTCATCTTGTGTCAGCAGAGATTACCTGTAAGCTCACACTAGCCAGGACATTTTAAGCCATGTAGAACCTAATGTGAGCTTGTAATTAGGAAATTCGCATTTAACTTAAAAGTGTCCTATAATATCTCCGTTGATGAAAAAGATAAAGACTTTATCTTACAGTTCTGTTTTCAGTGGACATGATGCCTTTTCTCTGATAAATGCGAGGATATGCAGGAAATTCTGATTACAGAATTACTTACTCTAGGTTTCCACATATACATCCATCTGTCCTGATTACAGAGATTCTTCTCACTTTTTATGTCCATAAATGACATCACCTACTCAAATAGGCCACTTTAGACCTTAATATAAGGTAAGACTCAGAGTGCTTAAGATACATGGGTACCTAAAGTATTCCGAATATCCCTCCTAAGATATCCCATATTAAGGATCTCACTGGTAGGGCTCCAGAAGGTCTTGCTCCCTAACTTTCTCCTAGGGCATTTAGCTATAAGCCAGGACAAGCCACTAAACCAATGTGTGAACCTCTAAAATGTTCAATATGTATCATAACATGAAGATATCTGGCTGACAAAAGACATTAGGCAAGGCTTTCAAGCTCTAGAGGATAAACGAAGTCCATTATTAGATTGGTTCCATCATTAGCCCAACATCTGGCTCTCAGCTTCTTTCATGATGGTGCTGTGGTTGGGATGCTACCTCAACTTGCATTTTCATAAGCTACACTCTTCAGTGATTTATACCAGTCTGCTTTTAATCACATTGTGCCAAAATTAACCAACTGTAATTGCCACACAGGGCAGGCCGTCTTCTGGAAAGGCCATAAATGAAATTAGCTATGAGGGCAGGATGCAGCTGCATGGCTGTGAAGTGGAAAAGAGATCCGTGCACTAGCTCGGCCTCTTCCCCATTATGTAAGTGAAAGAGCATGGCACTAATGGGGAGGAAGGGAGACTGAAGTATCTGTGACTTGATCCTTTCCCCCCCTTTCTCCCCTCAGTTTTAACTGTGAATATTTTTCAGCTACAGAGAAGTGAAAACATTTTTATTTTTGTTTAATTTCTCAAGCACTTTATTTAAGAGATCAATTAAAAAAATTTAACTTCAAATTGCAAAGTACTTCCCCTCTCCTCCTCCCATAATTTCAGTTTGTCAGCAAAAATGCACCCATAAACCCATCATGTTCACATATGTGCATACAGCATCCAAATCACACTGCTCTCTGGAACATGGTGAGAGCTTTTGCATAGCTGGAGGGAGCAGAGGAATGGGATCTGAAAGGTGGGAAACCTCCAGAGCATACCATTTCCCTTTTTGTGCTTCAGATCCAGCACTGACTGAAGTCAGAAAGTGATTTCCTAGCAGCTTCAGTAGCCTTTGGAACAGGCTCTAACAATGGAGCTAGCAGAAGATACTTGGTTATGATGTCAGCTTCATAGTAGTTGCCAATATTTTTTAAACTAGGAAATATTAGCAAATGCGATAACACAGTGAAATGTGGTGACAATAGGAATACTGTTCATATCTTGTTCATTCAAGTTATTACACAAAGAGAAAATACAATTAAAACCATGTGGTGATCTTCAAAGTGTCTGGCTTTGTTTAAAACTACCCTTTTTTGCAAGATCAAATGTAAAACAAAGTATTTACAAATAATTTTGTTTATCAGACAATGGTGGTACAAAGACTGCTGTAAGCACAGAGAGGAGAGGGAGGCTGGCTTTCATTCTGCTCCTGCAGAGGTGTAGGAAAAAGGGATTGAGACAGGCAAAAGGACAGAAGGAGAGCCTTCCTCCCCATCTTCAGCACTCTCTCTGCATAAACCACTCATAGGAGTGGACTCTTGGAGGTCTTCACCGGAGGGAAAGAAAAAGGTTATCACATAGTTAGCTGGCTTCAGAGCTAAAAAGAAAACTGTCACATGAGCCCAGCCTTGAAACACAACCAATGTAGCCAGTAATCAGTAACAGCTTTTCCCTCCAGTGGAAATGCAAGAAACCCACAGCACGTTCTCAGTAATAGTTTTGATGCATGCCTTGCTATAAAGCTGTTCAAACAGAAACTTAGGGCCCAAAACTGTTACAGCTATACTCTATACCCTACAGAGTTAGATCCTATAATCCTATTGATGTATCTTCTTTTTTTTCTTATGGTCAAAGGTTTGCCAGATAAAGACTGATTTATTGTTTATACTTCTATAATTACCTCATGGAATATAAGCTCTTAGATCTAGCAAACACCTCCTCTTGTAACATCACACCTATTCTTTCCTCTTTCTCTTTTCCCGTCTGCTCACATCTTTGCTTCTTGTATCTCCATCCTTTGATGTTCAAGTCACTGTCATAATTAACATGTGCCAACTAGTCCCAATCCCCATCCTGCTCCCCCGTGAGCAGGAAGGCAAGGAAGCATCACTCACTCACTGTGTTTACCCATCTTGTGCCTGTTTTCCTTGGTATACAGAAAAGGACTGAGTGGAAACCAGCTGGGGGTTCTGCTTATACATGTTCATGGATGAATGGGAATAATCAGTAAAGGTCAGATGGAATTAAGAGCCCCAAACAAACCAAATGCATACTGACAGAGTGTCTGTTAACAACAGGCTAGACAACAAAAGCCACCAGCAGAAAAGTTATGTCTACGATCTTTCCTGAGCCATTGATGGCTCTTTAGTATAAAACAACAGCATAAGAGATTGCTGAAGTCGATGCTATTAATATGCCTTTTATCTCAGACATGTCCTTTAGGGTCATTATCTAAGGCACCTTTAGATGTTGCTTTATGAAGACCAACAAATGAAACTTTGAAGGAGCTTCCTCTTTCAGGTAGGTGGATTGACTCAATGCAGTGACTTTTGGCAGATAAATGTGTAAGCTGAAGCTCTGCTGAGGTGGAATTGAAAACTAAATCTCCAGAATAAAGAGAAAATTTCATTTAGGCCTAAACCAGCTATGAGGAAACTGCAGATAGTATGACTTAATACTTGCCAAAAATGTGACTAATAATTCTGAATGTATGACATTGGACCTGGTTTAGAAAAGTATTCTATAAGCAAAGACTTCACACCCATACATGGGACAAAGGTCCATCACTGAAGTTCTCTGCACAATCATGCACTATTGCTAATGGGCATAGAGGGCGAATTTTCAAGGACACAGCACCAGGTTATCTCCGGTTCCTTTGTGCAATTCCTTCTGACTGATTTCGGCTGGAGCAGAAATAGACTGATTGCACAGCAATTCTAAGAAGGCTTTGCACACACTCAGTCATTCTGGCTTTACTCACTGGGAACTGCCAAAGACACAAATGCTGCATGGGAGCCAAGCACAGCAATTCCAGGGAAGAATGGGCTGTCATATATAAATTAAGAGGTGGACTTTTAAGCCTGAAGCAATTGAGGTGTCCTTATTACTAGGCAGCTTATGTAGTGGTGGCTCAGGAGATATCCAACCCCAGGGCTCAGCCACGTGGCTGAATTTTTTCAGGCTAACAAGTTGATGAAACTTAATATATGAGTCTGTATTTCAAGCCACAGCAAAACTTCAGCTGAATTTAGTCAGTAAAGATGGCACACACGGAGACAATCAACTGAAGCTTTTCTGAAGTGTTTTGTTTTAGTCTGGTCCACACAATTGCTGAAACTTCCCTGGCCCAGAAAGCAGTGTGTATTTGGCACACATTTGACAAATATCTTGTATGATCCCATCAATTACCTTTTGAAATAGATCTTAAGGGCATAAGATGGAGTCCTTACACCATATGAAAAGCACATTTTACCACATGGCAATCACTACTTTTTTCAGACAGTATTGCATTTTGACAAAGTTTCATGCATATATACAGAATCAAAGAAAGGTTAAGGTTGGAAGGGACCACCGGAGGTCATCAAGTCCAACCTCCCTGCTCAAGCAGGGTCCCCCAGAGCATGTTACTCAGGATTGTGTCCAGACGGCTTTTGAGTATCTCCAGTGAGGGAGACTCCACAACTTCCCTGGGAAGCCTGTTCCAGTGTTTGGTCATCTGCACAATAAAGAAGTTCTTCCTCGTGTTCAGGTGGAACTTCCTGTGCATTAGTTTCTGCTTGTTGCCTCTTGTACTATTGCTCGGCACCACTCAGAAGAGCCTGGCTCCATCCTCCTGGCACCGCCCCCTTTCAGATACTTACAGACATTGATGAGGTTCCTTCTCAGTCATTTCTTCTCCAGGCTAAACAGGCCCAGCTCCTTCAGCCTTTCCTCATAAGTAAGAGGAAATATGTGCAGGGGAAAGCACGTCAAAATTTAGTCCATTTCTTCCAAGAAGACTATCTTTCATGGATAATCCATTTATATTGGGAAGTCCTTATTTCCTGACGCTATTCTAATATTTTTAAGTTAGAGTGTTTAAAATATTTACACAAAGTCCTCATCTTTATTATTATAGACTCTATCAATTGAGCTATCAATTGAGAAGCCTCCTTTTGCATAGGAAAGTTCTGCTAATTTTGACACACTGGACATCTACCATAGAGTTTATCTGAGAGGCTCAGGAACTTGTACAAGTTGATACAGAGGAACTGAATATAAATCGACTACAAGTCCCCCAAGTTCTGGCACAACTCTTCATTTAGACTAATTTTCTCAGCTGAGAGTTGCTCTCGGATCAAAAATACAGGCTTTGGAGCAAGCACAGCAAAAACATTACTAGCAGAGCGATAATATCTAAATCAATGATGAGTGCCCAGCATATATGACCACCTTATAGTTAAAATATGAAAGAAGGGGTTTTATTAGTTTTACAGTTCTGAGTAATATTTTCAAGTAATGCCAAATGTGTTACAGATGTTGATAGGAACAACTGCTGACTCCAGCGTGCTCCAACACAGAGCTGAACCAAACACTTTGGAGAAATCCAGATCAGAACTTTGCAGTCAGCCTCCCTGTAAACTTAATCACAAACAGCAAAACACTGTAAATAATACTGAGCCAGTCCAAAATCCTACATCCAAATTCAAGGTTTTGGGGAATTTGCTTTGCTGACAGCTTCTTGTGAAGGGTTGAAGCAATGTTCTGCATCTGAAAGCAGCACAACTTGGTGAAAATCCTGTCTTGGAGCTGCATACAGAACAGGGAATCTTGTTAAAGTGCTGGCAGGATAATCAGTGTGATGTAATAGATGCTATGTCCTGCTTATCAAACCTGATTTCCTTTTATGACAAGGTAACCCACCTAGATGATCAAGGGAAGCCAGTTAATGTAATTTTTTTGGATTTCAGTAAAGCTTCTGATACTGTCTCTCACAGTATCTGCCTGATCAAAACGCACACACAGCTGGATAAACACATGTGGTGGGTGAGCAATTGGCTCATGGGTCGAGCACAGAGGGTAATAGTGAATGGGGTGACATCAGATTGGTGGCCTGTCACTAGTGGGGTTCCGCAGGGCCCTGTGCTCTTCATAAATTACTTGGACACAGGACTGGAAGGAATACTGAGCAAGTTTGCAGACGACAAAAACTGGGAGGAGCTGCTGACTCCCTCAAAGGCAAGGAGGCCCTGCAGAGAGACCTCAACAAATCAGAGGACGGGGCAATCACCAACTGTATGAAGTTCAACAAGGGAAGTGCTCGATTCTGCACCTGGGATGGGACAACCTTGGATGTTTGTTCAGATTAGGGAATGAAATGCTGGAAAGCAGTGCCATGGAAAGGGACCTGGCGGTCCTGGTTTAGGGCAAGTTGAATATGAGTCAGCAGTGCCCTGGCAGCCGGGAAGGCCAACTGTGTCCTGGGATGCATCAGGCAAAGCATCGCCAGCCGGTCAAGGGAGGGGATTGTCCCGCTCTGCTCTGCACTGGGATGTCCTCACCTTGAATACTGTGTCCAACAGAAAGAAAGATATTAAATTCAAAGAAATATATTAAGCTATTAAGAGAGTGTCCAAAGGAGGGCTATGAAGATGGTGAAGGGGAAGCATTATGAGGAGCGGCTGAGGTCACTTGATCTGTTCAGCCTGGAGAAGAGGAGACTGAGGGGAGACCTCATTGCAGCCTACAACTTTCTCATGAGGCACAGAGAAGGGACAGACACTGATCTCTTCTCTGTGGTGACCAGTGATGCGATATGAGGGAATGCCCTGAAGCTGTGTCAGGGAAGGTTTAAGTTGGATATTAGGAAAAGGTTCTTCACTAAGGTGGTGGTTGTGCATTGGGACAGGGCATTCCCCCAGAGGGAAGTGCTCACAGCACCAAGCCTGACAAAGTTCAAGATGCATTTGGATGTTACTCTCAGGCACATGGTATTACTCTTGGGGATGGTCCTGTGCAGGGCTAAGGTTGGACTCAATGGTCCTTGTGGGTCCCTTCCAACTCCGCATAGTCTGTAATTCTGCCACTTTGTATATCAAACATCAACTCTATGGAAAATAAGACACATTACATTCCAGTGCCTGATGAAGGTGATGCCTCAAATGCAAGGAAACAAATGGCGAATACCAGAATAAAATTCACCATGTCTTCTTGAGCTAAAATGAGATACCAACTGGTACTGCTTCAAGAAAGAACATTTTGCCAACCAGGAACAATAAATTGAACCATTATGATGGAAGGCAGACTTTCCCTCAGTCTCTGTAAAAAAGACATACACAGGAGATATTTTCAAGTATTCTGAGAAGTTTTACTCTGACCATCCAGTCTTGGATGTATCTCAGCAGTTCCACTTGGGACAAGACTCCAGAAATCAACAGAGCTTATCACAAGGAAATTATTTTAAATACGAAGTCCAAACTTTCCATCTTCTTGCCTTCAAAACCGACCTCTTAAGTTTTGTTGTAACATTATGTCACATGCATAAATTTTTTAGGCGATCAGTTGGGATAATACGTTTCTGATTATCGAAGTAACTCGTTAACTATGTAAAAGAGACATGAGAGAACTGAAAAGTGTGCCCTCTTCCATGTGGCACTCTATAAATGCTATTTAGATCTCTGCTTTCACACCTCTGTAGTTCCGTTCTGATTTTCATCTTATATAAAAGCTTGGAAATATTTTGCTTCAGAATGGAAGAATTGTAATGCACAGTGGAAATTCTTGCTAAAAATGGCACACATACACCTCTTATCCAGATTTTGGGATGTGGAAGGTTTTTTCATAATCACTGTTTTAAACTCTCAGCAATATATTCTACAGTATGATTTCTAGGCATCTTGACTTTGCCACTAATAATGTTTATGACAGTTTTCATGTGAGCCAGCTCTAATATCAGACATGTTCATGTTTTCCATTACACAAGGGAAATATCTGGTGATAATTGGAAAAGCCTAGATAAATGTCTTGCTAGTAAGTCAAACTGTGACAATTACCAATTTTCCAGGCGAGTTCAGGAATGATCAAGAGCATAGCAGGATTCAAAAAGGATTGGAAATATATAAGGATAATAACATAATTATGGCAGATCAGAATTAAAAATAGATAGAAGAGCAGTCACGTATAAACCCACGAACAGTTTTGTCTCACAGTCCTTCTTAGGCTCAGTGGCTTATTGTTGCTCCAGGCATCACTGGGTGGTTCAGGCCATGCAGGACACACTCCAGGGTGGAGACTTTGGTCTGGGAAGAAACTCCTGTCTGGAATGTTTTTCCTATTGCCACCTATTGTGTGTGTTTCTTGGGCTTATGGCATCTTGTCACTCCCAAAAACAAGGTAGTGGAGTCAGCACCATACCAGGTCATAAACAAAAATTAGCCATGCTGAAGACATCAGCCTGTAACAAGAAGCAACAAACCACCTGCTACCAATGGGGAGGAGGAGGTTAGCTGTTAGCTTGTCCAGCTAACTCTGCACTTCCGGAGAAAGGACAAGATTTCAAGGACAAGGGAAGCTAGACAGGGCTGGGAGAGCCAGCCCCTTCAGGCTTACACTCAACAAAGTAATCTTACATTACAAAACCCACTATTTTCTACACAGAATTTCTCCACAGGAGTGGCAAAAATTTGCTTTACTAACAGGGCTGAGAAACTGTAAGCTGGGTCTGCTGGGACAAAATAAAATTATAGATTCGACCCTAAATTTCTGTGCTGCATGTATCTTAGCAAACTGAAGATGGCATCTGCACTTGTTAACCTGGAGGATGGCTTTCTCTCCCAGAGAAAATGTGGGATTCATTTACGTGATGTATAAATACTTTTACAATACGAAATAAATACTATAGTCATCTTCAATGAAGAGGAAGTCCTCTTTTCCCAGTTCTCTTACAGTTCTAGGATGAGAAACCCAAGACTGCTCTCAAAAAAAAGGAATGTTTTTGTTGTTGTTGTTGTTGGTTTTTATGGGAACTCTGAGTGATTCAGTGAAATTCTGCTGCTGCATAATAGCAGTTTAAAAGTCTGAAATGTGAAATCCTAAATTGCACCTGTTCCAAATTTACTTATTATGTTATTTTTTTCTCTAAACTCCTATTTAAGACTATGAAAAACAGCTGGGTAAAAGGGTACTTTGTCCCATAATCACATCATTAGTATTTATGTTTATTAAACGGAATAAGGAGAGCTAATGATATGGGAGGGAATATAGAACTATGTAACAATTTAGAACTCTGTAACACTCTATCTTACTATGCTCTAAAGAATATGTGGAGTTTGTTGATGACAGGCCTTATTTATCTCAGAAAAAGTACAGTACATCCTGGTAGCATCTACTAGGTCATCTTTGTGCTACTCCCATTAACATGGTCTCATCCTCCATGGGGAGACACAGGAAACAGGAAGAGGCATTTAAGACTCTGTGCCCTTATTCTAATTTTTGAAGGTTTCTAGAAAAAAGAATCTGTCTTCTAGAAAAAGGAATGAGAATAGCTCTTCATGTGCATACACTTGAGTGCACACCCACGCATTTAATTTATCAAAAGCACATCCTACTGCCATGTTCTCATCTAAATATCACAGGCAAACTCAAATCATTCTGCTGAATAGCCAAACCACTCTGCTGCCAGTGATCTGTTCAGTGTGGGTGCGTGTGTATATATACATGTATATATGTTATATATACGTATCAGAGAGAAGAGAACCCTGAAAGTAGGACTCCACCATACAAGAGGAGCTGTAAGGAGTTTGCTCTGTGAACTCTCTAATACCACGATACTTGGCAGACAACTAGGATTTTCTTGAAAAGAGAGCAGTAAGAATGGTTTCCAGAGTATGGAAATCTGCTCTTTGGTTTGTGCCGGGCCCCTCTTGGTGAACCTGTCACATCTGTTAATTTCAATGATATTTTAGTGACTGTTAATACTGAAAACATAAGGAGATAGATGGGGTTCTGGTAGAAAAAGAGGCAGAGATGCATTTACGTAGTTTGATTTCCTTCAGGAAATATTTATTTCTAAAAAATGCAAAAAGCCTCACTGGGCTTATCATGCAACCATTTCCAATAGTATTATATACCACACGTGCACTGTCTTTCCAAACAAACAAGGACATGCAATATTGCAGCTTTGAAGTTATCCTTCATATTTTATTGCGTAGTCAAAATTTTAAATGTGTTTTTTTCCCACTTTCAATCTCGCTGTAGCTTTACAAAGCTACAAATATCTCAATGCCATTGAATAAGTACACAAAAGAAATAGACCTGAGACCCTCAGAAAGATTCACTTACTGTGAAGTCTTGAATTACTATATTGTCACAAGGAATGTCAGCAGACAGTATATGAAGTTATCCTGTCCTGAACTCAGAAGGCATAGTCCTCTCCCTCTCTCCCTTAGGCTCTTTGGTATTATCTCCAGGGCATATTCACCTGTGCTACTCTTCCCCCACACTTTTGTTCAGTGCTCTGCCCCCACCCACGTTTATACTTCTCTAAATCTCCTTCAGGCAAGTACCAGATAAGGGAGCAGGATGGATACCGCTACTGTGGTCATTGCCATTGAGCATGAGTGATTGCTCGTAACTTCATTTGCAGCCTTGTGGTTTATTTATTCTTTCTTTTGCAGATACCTTTGGCCTCTTTTACCTCAGACCATATGTAGAAATAATTGAAATTTAATTTAACCGTCCTGTGCTGGCTAGGAAATTTTAAAAACTGATAACTGACTGCATCTACTCACTAAATATCACTCCCTCTGATGTGGCCTTCGAGAGGGCCAGAAGAGAGCCTGCTGTGTGCAGCAAGTCCTTGCAGAAAGCAGAGAAAGTATGGCAGAGCTTTAGGTAAGTGGGATATAATTAGCCATGTTGGAATTTGACCAGGATATCAGGGTTAACACCCCTGCTCCTGTGAGAAGTGCCTTGGGAGTTCCTCAGCAGCAGGCAGCCAGGACCTCTTGTTTTCATCACATTCCAGGCACTACATGACAGCTACCCAAATACACTTTGCCTTAATGAAACAGAAATACACACATGATACCCACAATTTGGAACCAAGGCATGGACTTTATCCCAGAATGGATTAATTCAGATTTGTGAATTGTTCATAGTGAAAAAAGACTTCTGCATTTTGTTGTGGACCTTATCTACTGGGAAATAGTAACAACAAAATCAGTCCTGGTTAAAACTGTGGAGCCCACAGGCTTTCTGAAAATCTCCATCTGCATGTGGTTGACTGATACGTCTAGAATTGGGCATTTCTCGCATTGTGCTTTTGTGCATCACCCACATAACTCTCTTCGGAAACACTCTTTGGAAAGAGCTCTGGTCATGGGCATTACACAGAGCTCCAGACTGCACACGAAGATTTCTGTGCAGGCAGGAGTACCAGTACTTACAGCATCCAGTACTTACAGCATCCAAGAAGACTTGCCCAGCTGCTTCCTCTGCATGGGCCTTTTGACTGCTTATGTTTCTATATTACATGAGCTGCTCCAGCTCTTGCACTATCAGCTAGTTGCCTTCCTGAGGTCTTTTCTAGCCTCAGGTTTCTATTACTTTCCTATGAGTCATGCATACCATGGGTTGATGCAGCTCTGCCCTGCCCAGGAAGACTGAAGGGCCAAACAGCTGCTGGTGGTGGGAGGAATGAATCTTCTCTAATTTCTTCAGTAAATCACTGCTTACTACCAGCAGCTACCAGAGGATATGGAAAAGTGGCTAAGAATTTTGCACTGATTAGTGTATGGACAGAGATTTTCCTGTATACCCATGTTTTCCACAACCCAAAAGTATTAAATTGAGTGAACTGTATTCACCTAAATTCAAATTAGTACCTTTGTCATCAGAAATTTCCAAGCAATTCCATTATTCCTCCACTGATGAGAGATTGTGAGCACTGGTAGAGTTTAGACTTTCCTGTTTTATACATGTTTCCATATGTTGGGCATTGAAGACAAACATATCATTTCTCTCCCAAATATACTCCCTCCTGTGTAATGTGAATGTATTACGTGTAATCATATTCCAAAGCAATAAGATTAGACAAATTACTGTACTCTAAAAAGTGACATAAAGAATTGCCTCTCCATCTTTATTAGCTCACTTTTTCTCAGTCAAATATGTTTGGCTTACAAGAAAAATGATGTTTTGCATTCTGACCTCAGGCTTCCCAAATTCAAATAGAGCTATGGGTCAACAGCTGAATGAGAAAAAGATTGACAGAATGATTCAGATCCTTTTTGACACCTCAGCATCTTCAAATTATTGCTTATGTCAGGCATTGGTTATGCCTGACAGTGAAAGGCTGGGAACAAGCACACGGTTCAGATGGTGATCTGCAGGAATTCGGATAATCTTGCGGTAGCTCTGCTCCACTCCAATGCAATGAAAAAAGAACACAACATTTTTATCTCTATGGCTAAAGCAGGAAAATAAAACAAAATTCAGCCAATGTAACGAGTTAGAAATGTTTTATATTGTCTTTACATAGAAGAGTTGATTGTATATTTTTTTTCGTGTTTTGTGCCAAAAAGTGTTTTGGAGACTAACCATAGGCAATACATGCCAGGGCAATTGATTTTGCTACATGGTTATTGAAAAAACAATACTGCCACAACTGCTTGGCTAGACAGGACTGCCCAGAAGCTGTCTTCTCTCTGATGGCTTTGGGCAGCAGCAGAAGTCAGGGACCCCATATGGGCTTCTGTGTCACTGCAAACCTGACGTCTCCCTCCAGCTAGCAGGAGCCCATGAGTAAAATTGTGGCTTTCCAGGTCTGTCTAGGCCCTTCAGGAGGATGCATGTTTGGCAGAAAAATGAAATTATCTCCTTTTCAGCTCCATGACACTTTTAATAAAGGTAGGTTTTGGCCTTAAAATCGTAATTGACCACAAGATGAAGAGCAAAAATAAGATAGCTATAAAGTGGCTTATCTACAACATGACTCACAACAACCCACAGCAGCAGCTCCCCTTAGAGACAGACAGCCCCTGATGTGCCTGAGCTACCGCCTCATTTCTGGGCACAGAGGAGTATGTGTGGTTGCTGCAGCCTTGGTTGCTGCAGGGCTGGGGCCCTTCATGAAAGTTGCAGGAAGGGGACTTCCTCTTCCATCCTCTAACTGTGGGGCACTGGGAGCTGGAACAGTGACTACAGGGAAAGATGCTAGCTCTCGAGGTAGAAAAAGAGCAATTAAGGAGAAGTAATATTGAATCAAAGGAAACAAATAAGTAGCTGAAATATAGATGCACCTGGTGAGGTGGAGGGGGTGGTGGACAGTCCCATACCACTGGCACAGCATTGCTTTACATTGTGGACAGGCTGCTTGTGCTTCTTCAGACTCTAGGCTTTTGCTGTGGCTGAAGGCAGATGATTAGGCTGGTTGAAGATACCCGGTGGGTCCAGAGCAGTGGAGTGGTGACATGTGGGTCAACTGGGGGTCTGCTGGAGCTCAGCAAATGCACAGCCTGGCCACCATCACCACTGCTGGTAGGCAGGGTTGCCACAGCTACCCCTCCTAGCTGTGGCAAATTCAGCTGTCACACAGGCAACCAGGGGATGGCAAAGCTCTCCATCCTGGCTGGAAATGGCTGGGTGGCAGCACTTGAAGTAGACCATAGAAATGTGTCAACCAAGGGGGCCATGTTTTCTTTTCTGTTTGCATAGCAACCAGCACATTGCTGGCACTCAATAAATACAACCTAACATGAGCGTTTTGTGCCTTCCATCAGGACTCTCTGTGTATGCTTTAGTTCCTGCATTTTTGATCTTCCAGGCATTTGACAAAAAGCTGTAAATAGGAGGACCTGGGCTGAGCACCAGGCAGGAAAACAGCAACTCCCCAATGGTGGTCTGTGCTCTCTGTCATGGCCCAAGGCAACTCGCCCAGCGTGACTCCATATCAACTTCCACTTGTGTAAAGCGGGGATAACACTCACTTTCCCCTTCCCATAATCAGTCTGTTTGCACTGTGCTAGGAAATTCCACAAATGCTTCTTGATCATAGTAACGTTTTTTTCCTGGAAACCCCCAGAATGACAGTACATCAGCAAAACAGTATTGATATGGTTTGTGTGCCCCTAGATGTGCTGTGCCAGGAGGCTTCACTGTTGATGATACTATCACAGCCCAGGTAACTGGCACAGCAAGGGCAAATGGGTAAAATACACAGGGTTATTTTTGGTCATTGAGCAAATTAGACAAACTCAGTCCACAGAATAACTTTTCACTTCAGGAGGAATACTGTGATTTTTCTGTGTAAAACACTTGTTGAAAATTAAAACAACTAATTTGAAAAAGCTCGTAGACAACCCAGGCAAGTAAGTGAACTGTATTTTAACAGAGTGTAATTACATCAACTCACAGATGGTATTCTGAATTTTGGGAAGTTCATCCTGCTTTAAGGTTTAGCACTTGTGATTAAAGACAGTACTGTATAATTTAAAAGATTTAAGAATTATACTCTAGGAAGTCATGCTATAATAAGCTTTAGATCAACAGTTCATATAGCATCATGGGATTCTCAGACCCCCAAGAGAAAGAGTCCTAATATACTGTAACCTACAACTTTCCCCTTGAAATATCTTAGTTCTACAAAGCAATAAACCAGTCTGGACTAAGTTACTGAAGGTCTTTGAAGTACTGGAAGACCCATAAATAAGGTGAGTACTTTGGAGCGGAGGGCTCATTTTGTGGTGTACATATACAACTATTTCATAGTCAAGTTGATTTGTAGCTGCCTATACGTCAGTTTCCTGGGAGCAATAAATCTTCTTTCAAGCAAAACTAAAATGTCACCAGTATTTATTTCATGAATTTTTTACCCCATCAGGAGAAGGAAAAGTCAGCATTCACATAAACTTCTATGCCCAAATTTGCAGCTCTGTGCTAAAATTATGCTTCATCATATGAAATTTTTGTGAATCTGAATTGTAAACATTGGGTAACAGATGTACCATTGCATGGTCAAAAAAGAGTGGTAACTGTCACTGGAGAAATAAAACTGAGTTATTGTTTCCAGTTTCAAAAGAACAGCAACAAGTCTAAAAAACTATATGTGATCTTTGTCCTTTTTTCCCCTCAGACACCTGCACTCATCTAATGTTTCACTGAGCCCTGAAAAATAAATGCATAGCTTCAGTCTCCTAATCCATGTGGCTCCAGAGACCACTGTTACATGAGAACTTAAACTGATGATGCTGAGCGTCCTAGGGGCAGCTTAATCTTTTTTAATTCAAATCAACTGAGTCCCATGTGGCGCTAGGATGATACTCTATATGCTGCAATCAGACTGACCTAGACTTCTTGTGCTCTAAATGATTAATGAAACTGCCTCCTAGTTTGTTTCTATGGTGATCTGAAATTTGACACGATGTAGGAATCTGCCATTCACGCTGAATGAAACAAGGAGGAGATAGTCCAGGAACAAAACTCCATCAGTACAGAGAAGACTGAATTTTAAGTCATTAGTCTCCTTGTACTTGGGTTGTTGACTCTTGAAAATAAGAGTCAGATAAAATATACTAGTTCATATAGCTTTAATTGCGTAGTTTACTAGTAAATTGTTTCAATATTAGCAAAATGAGTTACTCTGAATACAGCTTTCTATGTTTTCTTTTGATGGGCAAATGTGGGATAATGCTAGAGCAGTAGTTACAGAAGGTTTGCAGCTCCCTAGAAAGAAACTGATTCAACTGTGAAAACTCTCCAATGCCTTTAAATACTGTAAATCATGCTCTAAAGAAAAACAAAACTTAGGAAAAAAAATCTATGTTCAGGTTTTATTGAGTGCACAGAGAAGACTTCTTGTATCTTTGCAGTTTGATACTGACATTTCAAATAAGGAGTGATTTAATTTACTACAGTGCTTTGAGGCTTTCAGAGAAAACAAATGCCTTTCAATTTTATTTCCAGAGGGAGCATATTACCAAACTTTTAAATATTTTGGATAGTCCCGGAACCACTGATGAGTATCTGCAGTCACCCTTTGGTCTATCTATAGTGTTAAGGCAAAAAACATTTGATTGGTAAATTAGCTTAGCTGCCTCACGAGCCACAACACCATCAAACTCAGCTAAAATCATCTGCCTGAATTTTTACTCAGTGTCTAGAGCCAGGGTAGCAGCCCACACTGGATGTCAAGAGGCTATTGCTAAACTGTAGGTAGTGCTGGCTTTAGTTAGTTACTGAAGTTGACTTGGTTGTGCTACTTCTGTAGCTTGACTGTCTTTAGAGCAAGCCTCATCTTTGCTCCTTCCTATTCCCAGGCAAACACATTTCACAGAATATGCTGAGTTGGAAGGGACCCACCAGGATCATCGAGCCCAACACCTAGCCCTGCACAGGACCATTTCCAAACCTCAATGACCATTTAAAGATGGATGAGAAAAAGGTTTTCTGAAGATGGTGAGAGCAGTGGAGCCCTATAACCTCTAAGATAATTTGCTGGTGCTCTTTCTGTCTCTATCACTTAACATTGCTTTTATTGCCTCCATTCCAAACTCCCAATCACTGAGCACAGCACTATTTTTTGTTTTTTTACCAAGTCCCGTCTCTCCACCAACACAGGGAGAGATGCTGCTGCTCTTTTCCTTTCCATGTCTGTTTAAAGGGAACACTGCTGTGCTGTATATTTGCCTCTGATGAGGCTACCCCAGTACTGATCTCACTGCATCTCTCAACAGCTTTTCAAGAGGGCACAGCACACCCGAATCATCTCATCACTTCATCTGGAATCAATCATCGCAGGTCCACTGATGTCAAGAAAACTATGCTCATTTGCATCAGCACGTGACCTGGTCCTATCTCTTTGTGATCTTTAGATCAACAGTGCTCCCATTGGGATTCATGATCTCAGAGGAATCTAAACCTACTTTCTAATATATTTAACCACTGCCTGCTATTTTTCTTTCCTATCTTAAACCACATTGTGGCTACTGACCCAAGTTCATAACAACTCAAATTCTTTTGGTATGAATTTGGGACTTTTTTCTTTATATTGCACCCTGCATTCAGAGAATCCAGACTTAGCAGATGGTTTAATTGATACTATATTTCTTGGTAATCACTTACCTTTGCAGATATAAAGAAGGTTGGACATGCTTCAAGCAGGAGGT
>VZRE01002188.1:4324-56033 GCA_013396775.1 Cephalopterus ornatus
CCTGGGCCGCCGCTCGCCAGCCGCGGCGCCCGTTGATGCTGCAGAGCCCGCCCGGCGCCACCCCCGCCACGGCCACAGCCCCCGCCATGGACAAGAGCAGCCCTTGCGGCTCCGGAGCGCCCGGACCCTCGGCCGGCAGCAAAGGGCAGCAGCCGCGGTCCGCCTCGGCCGGGCCCGCCGCGGGGGAGTCTAAGCCCAAAGGCGGTGAGAGCCGGGAAGGGGCTCCGGGGAGAGGGAGGGAAGGGGGTAACCGCGGGGCAGCGGGGGCCCACGGCCTGTGCCGCGGTTGGGTTCGTGGTGGAGCTGAACTTGGCCCTGTCGGGTTGTTTGTCTCTCAGCTGGGTTTTTAATAGGCGGCGTTTCAGGTCACTGCTTGTTTTTGGTTTCTTTTTCCTTCCTCTTCCGGCTCTGCTCGCTGTTCGCAGAGCTGGGATTCCCACTCTCCTCTTCCTTTGAGGATTAGTACTTTATCTTCATTACTATTGGAGTAATCAGCTTTAGAGCTAAAGCTCTGGTTCTGTAGTAAGAACATACGTTTGCCAGTGCCTGTGAAGAAACCCTTAACTTCGTTCTGTGCTCAGTGTGTTGTCACACCTCACTGAGGGTCTGCTATCCTACACAGCATTCCCCTTACCCCACTGTTTGTGACCTGCTTTGAGCTCAGAGTTAGATGTGTGTTGTTTGCTCATCCAGCATTCAAGCCAAAGTGTCACAGCTGTCATTGCAAACAGCTGGTTCTGCTGACAGAGCAGTTCACCAGGAGCCGGGATGGTTCCTGTCATCTTTCCACGGTAAGACCTAAGCCCACTCTGGTTCTCTAAACATGTCGAGGAGCAGAGTGTTCCTGGCAGCCTTGCTTTTTTTTTTTCCTAAAACTAGAAATGGGGCAGTAGTGATTAAAATTAGTGGTTTTAATCCTGAAACTATGTGAGAGGGTGTCAACAGGTTACTACACCACTGCTGTACTAATTTCCTTCCTCCTCAGCTGTGTTGCTTCGGGTCTCTGAGAAAGCAGCAGTGTTTCCCAGAGGGTTAACAAAATTAGTATCTTGAAGGTGTTTTGTTGATTTCTTTTTGGAGCTCCTAAATGTGCTCATGCCGTGGGTAACCAAGTATTGCCTGCTCTTCACCTCTATTAATTGATCTTCCACAGGATTGACAGAAGTGGGACAAGGGAAGTGACTCACCCACAGCTCCCCAGGTTGTGGCGTAACTGTGCAATTACAGTGGAATTTTAACTTCAAATTCAAACACGTAAAAGTCTTTTTAGGGAGAACTTTATCTGTCCCTGTCTTGCCAAGAGACAACTCCTCACTACAGCTTCTTTTGTGGTGATGTGTGGTGCTGTGTGGAGGGTTGTTCACAGAATACAAACATCCTTCAGGAAGGAGTTAAGATGGGCTGTGCTGTGGCTGGTGTGCCTTCATGTAGAAGATACAGTATCTGTACTGAGGAAGGAAATAAAAGGCCTGTCATTCCAGCCCAGAATAAAAATGTTAAGTGATTTTTGGGGAATGTCGTGTTTTACAGGCTTGAAACAATACCACTGGTAGAAGAGGAGCAGTGAGGAGAGGAATCCTGATGACCATACTCTTCTACTCTAATCCTTCTATTTCCAAGCTTTTTAAGACCTCTTTTTTTAATGAAACAGGAAAATTTTGTCTTGGCGTAATTCTACCTCTATGATACTTGTTTCTTAGCTACAATGGAGGGCAAAGGGATGAGTTGCTTCCTTTATGATACATTGAAGAGGCCTGGCAGAATTAGAATCTCTTTTCATAGGAGTGGATGTTTAGGAATATCTTAACTGGAGGATACTGAAAACTGAAATGAGGAGATTCCCTTAGTCACATTAGGGCAAACAACTACACAGGATGCAACTGTGTTAATTGTGTGTTTTGGTAGCTGTTGCATGTAGGACACTGGCATGTCACCATATGGGATTTTTTTCTTGAGGTCCTTATCACTGGACTTGTAGCTGATGTGGTCCAGCCAGTTTCTCTCCCCTTTTCAGGAAGGGTGTAGGATATATTCTGAAAATCTTGTTTCTTCTCTGAAATGGGAAGTATTTTTATGGACGACAGACCTTCCCCAGATGGTCACTGGGTTGAGTTCACTCAAGCTCTTTCCATTTGATGCTTTCCAGAGTTACCTCCTGAAACTGTTAAGCTGAGGAAATGGACACTCATGAAACCTTGTGGCAGCTTCTTTTGTTTCTCTTGCAGCACAGCTGGAAATGGGCTGAATGGAGTATTCTCTTTCACTTGTGCAAGTTGGATTCCACCTATCTTTCAAACTTGGTCTTAGAGACTAAATTAAACCCTGAAGTTTCCAACAGAAAAGTTTCTTTGGGTTATATATTCCAAGAGGAATTACATTCCGTTAGGATGGAATAAAGTAGCTAGGGGAAAATAGGCTTGTTGGGTTTCTCTGCAGTCCTGCAGACCTGATAGACAGCATTAGTTCTCACAAAAGTTGTGGGCCTTATCATACCCAGTGTGAGATGCTTGGCTGGGCTCTGTGGGTGCTTGGTCACCTCTTGCTCACTGGGATGTTTGCCTTGGCAGCAGCAATAGCTTCAGTGTGTTTTCATGAAACCACCCTGTGGCTTTAGTGCGATCCACCACAAACCCCTTATGCAATACTGTTGGCTTCAGCACAGCTCAGCAGAAAAGAAGAGATGAGAAAAGATGGAAGGAAACTGCAGTTCTCACCCCAGCAGCAAACCAGCACTGCAGCCCCAGTGCCGAAGTGGTCACCTGGAGCTGCTCCTAGTCCTGTGAACTTGGTCTCCTCTCTGGGTCGTTGGAGGTACAGGTCCTCTAACAGCAGGAAACACCAGTGTCAGTGCTTGCTCCAAAATGCAAGAACAGTTTTGTTATTAGTGTTTTTAAGTTGTGTAGACAGTATTTTTTATAAGTCTTTCGGAGTGTGAATGGGTAGATATATCCACATAGCCTGTGTGGATATATATATACATAGGTTAGATCCTATGAAAACAGCAAAAGGACACAGGACCTGAGCGAAGAGTAAGTACCTCACCAGCACTGTTGCTGTTGCTCATTCCTAATTTGCCAAGGAAAGAAGATAAAAAGAAACTACCAAATCTATACTTATGCTGCTTAAAACTGGGCTCTAACAAGAGAGGATGGCAGGGAGAGTCCTTCACTTTTCTCCCTGCATGAGTGCAGCTGTCCTGCCCTGCTCTTTGTGGGAGTGCAGGGATGGGTGATACAAAGCAGAGAGCTTCCTGACGTGTGGAATGCTGAAAGGGTTTGGAAGGAACAACATTGCTTAGATTCAGGGTGGGGGAAAAGTGTTCCAGTTTACAAATGCATAGTCCAAGCTCTTGGTTGTCTGCTGACCGATTTCAGTGCTACTCTGATGGGCCAGACTTCTCCTGAGGATAATTATTCTGGGAGCAGGGTGGAAATAGCAATCCATAAATCAGATTTGAAGCATTGTGAGACTGGTTGTAAGGTCCTTTTAAAACAGGCACAGGTGGAGAGTCCTTTCCTATGAAATGTGACAGTCAGTAGTGACTCCCAAAGACTTTAAGAGTTGTCTTGAAAGGACCTGTAGTATGACAGGAATGTGTGTAAACTGGCTGATTGACAAATTTGGTGGTGAGTAACTCGATTAAAACTTAAAGTGGTAGGAAATTCTTCTGTCAGCTGCAGGTGCAAGCTGTTCCTTGTTCCTGGTCCTTGTAAAGACCCACTTTAGACTGATTTCTCTTGAGTTGTTTCTTTTCCCTAGTTGAAGATTACAGAGAAACTGCAAAGTTGTACAGGCAGTAGATGTGTGCCCCTCTAGATTATTCACTGAAATTGGAGATTTACGAAGGTTGTTGAGCTCTAAAGGGACAAGCTCTGCCCCTGAATAACTGCAGTAATAGTCCAGACTCTTCAAAATGACTCAGTTTTTTACCAGAGATTCAGAGGTGTTGATTATTCCTTTTTCGCTCCAAACACTCTCAAAAAACACTCCAAGTAATCTTTCAGCCAGACCTGGTCACACCCTCAGTACTTGGCAGCTTCTGGTGTGTTTTTTTTTCCTGATAACGCTCAAGCCGTGTCTTTTTAGCCTGATGTGCATTAAAGCAGTGCCAGCTATGCAAGCGTGTGTTTGCGTTACACAGCTGTGCTTCTGACAGAGTTGATTTAATTCTGAATTAAAAGATCAGCCCTTTCAATAGCAGAGTAAATGACCAGTTCTGATGATAAAGTTTGTCTGCAAAAAATGGCTCTGTCACATCATGTGAAAGTAATGATAGTGTCTTTCTATAGCTGTAGTTGCAGGCAAAGACTGAAATCTGCCAAGTGGAAGAAGAAGCAGAGCACCACAAAACCCCATCCAGCCACTTTTATTACTTAATTTATTCTTAATAGGTTGGATTCGCAGTAACAGATAATAACACACAGCCTTCCAGTCCTCTGCCCACCTTTTTTGGGAGGTGCAAGTGGGAGGGAAAACTTAAAATAACAAAAAAAAAAGAGAAACTTTATGTGAATGACGCCACTCCAGTTGTTTTAAATGCTTGGGTAGATGGGAAGTGGTGCTGGGAAAGGGGAAAACTGGGAGCACTGGCAATGAAGCTGCGCATATGGAAACATGATACTGAACCACAGTGGTGTGTTTGCCTAACTCTTAAGGTTTATATTAGGGGGTGGGGAGGACTGCAAAGTGGGAAAAGGGAAACTAGAAGGCTTTTATAAATGCAACGAGATATTGTGTGGGGCCTTGCTGTTTGTGTAATGTTTACTGAGTATCCAGAGTGACTTCAGGGCTGGCTGCTGTGGGTGGGTGTCTTGCTGGGCCTGTGGAGTTTTGTTTCTAAGCTTATCAACATACCTCTTCTACAAATAAAACTTAGGGCAGGTGGTGGAAATGTGAGGTTAAGCGACAGGTCAGCAGTCTGTTGTGTAATTGGGCAGCTCTGATCTTGTGTTAAATCTACTAGAAATGCCTTCATAGTATTAACTCCCTGTCCTAGCAGTCTGATGTAGCAGCTGTTTTAGACACAGGGAACCCCTCTCAGGAGCCTGACTGATTTTTCTGCTCTTGTGAGCTTTATTCCTGCAGTATTTTACTTCGTGCTTCACCGCTGTGTCCTGTGTTAGGGTCAGTGGTGTGCTAAGCATGTTTTTTGGCAAACAGTTCTGGCTGCGTTGGTTGGTGGACTTAGACATTAGGTATGTGCCCTGCAAGGCCACGAAGCATTGAGTTTGTACTTCAAGATCAATGAGCGTTTGTTGGCCTCATGACATAGAAGTATATTTTTAAAGCAGAATTAGATCTGTTGGGGTCTTTTAAGCACAGGGGCAGAACTGAGTGAAAACAGGCAGTGGGAGACTTCAAGAGAAACACAGGCAGTGTATTTATATGAGGGAACAATGTATGATAAATTGTGTGTTTTCAGAAAACGGAATGAAAAAAGGAAACTAGTTGTTGTCAGTTTTTGTAATGTGGCATGAAGGTGTGGTATGTGATCTTGGTGTTTATCACGTAATGTATCAGGCGACACGCTGACATCTGGGGATGGCAATTCCAAATCTGGATAACGAAAATTCAACCATTCTGATAAAAGATAAAGCGCAGCAAATATATCCTTCTTTTAAACTCTTTGACTAGCTCTTGGGGCAGTGATAGGAATGAAATGATTTGGGTTGCTGGGGGGTTTGATGTCCTGATAAACACCAGGGCTCAAGGTAGTGGCTGAGGTAAAGTCACACGGGGTCAACTCTGAGGCTGCTGATCTGATTCTCTTCTTTATTTTTTTTCCCCTTTCAGATGGAAAGAATGCGAGTGGATCCAAACAGCGTTATAATCGTAAAAGAGAAACTTCATATTCAAAAAATGAGAACTTTTCCAGTCAGTCCCGTCGCTCCAATTCACAGAAAAGCAAAGCTTTTAACAAGATGCCCCCTCAAAGGGGAGGCAGCGGCGGAAGTGGCAAACCTTTTAGCTCTTCTAATGGTGGGAGACGAGATGAGGTGAGAATTGTAATGCCATGCCTCCAGGGCCTTCTTTCTTGGGATGATGGGATCGCTCTGACCTGCCTGGATAGGTCTGCTGTGTTCAGCTGCTGGGCTGGGAAGGGAAAGAGTCATAAGAGGTGCTAACTAACATCCTTGAGATGCCAGAGGAAGTGTGAGCAGAGCAACTTGGCATCAACAGAAGAGGAGTGCTTTCTGCACTGAGAGACTCAACTGTTCCTCATCAGATGTGTGCTCCAGACCCTTCCCCAGCTCTGTTCCCTTCTCTGGACCTGTTGCAGCATCTCAGTGTTCTTATTGTCATGACCCCAGGACTCGAGGTGCAGCCTCACCAGTGCCCAGTACAGGGGGACAATCGCTTCCCTGGTCCTGCTGGCCACACTGCTTCTGATATAGGCCAGGATGCCCTTGGCCTACTTGGCCAGCTGGGCACACTCTGGGCATACTCTGGCTCAAGGTCAGCTGCTTTTGACCAGCACCCGCAGGTCCTCTCCTGACAGGCAGTATTCCAGTTGCTCTTCCCCAAACCTGGAGCATTCCATGCGGCTGTTGTGACCCAAGTGCAGGACCCATCACTTGGCCTTGTTGAACCTCATACCAATGACCTCAGCCCGTTGATCCAGCCTGTCCAGATCCCTCTGCAGAGCCTTCCTGCCCCCCAGCAGATCAACTCTCACCCAAGTTGGTGTTGTCTGCAACTTGATTAGGGTGCCCTCCATCCCCTTGACCAGATCATTGATAAAGACATTAAACAGGACTGGCCCCAGTGCTGAGCCCTGGGGAACACCACTCGTGAGCAGTCCCAGCTGGATGTGACTCCATTCCCCACCACTCTGGGCCCAGCCATCCAGCTGGTTTTTTGCCCAGGGAACAGTGCACCTTTCTGAGCTGAGAGCGGCCAGTTTCTCCAGGAGAATGCTGTGGGAAACCGTGCCAAAGGCTGTGCTGAAGTCCAGGTAGACAACATCCACAGCTTTGCCCTTGTCCGTTAAGTGGGTCACCTTGTTGTAGGAGATCAGGTTAGTCAAGCAGGACCTGCCTTTCACAACCTGATCCCCCTGCTTGTCCTATACATTATATTTTGATGGCACTCAAGATCATCTGCTCCGTAACCTTCCCTGGCATTGAGGTCACACTGATAGGCCTGTAACTCCTTGGATCCTCCTTCTGGCCCAGCATCACATTTGCTGGCTTCAGTGAGCTGGGCCCACCTGGTTTGCCAGGACTGCAGGTAAAGGATGGAAAGGGGCTCCGTGAGTCCTCCCACCCAGCCCCAGACCTGTGTGTGTCTGAGTGGCACAACAGGTGACCATTTCTCCTTGAATCATGGGGGCTTCATTCCGATCCCTGTCCCTGTCTTCCAGCTCAGGGGGCTGGGTACCCTCTGGAACACCAATCTTAGTAATAAAGACTGAGACAAAGAAGGCATTAATTACTTCAGCCTTTTCCTCTGTCGCTGTGTTTCACCCCACTCATCCAATAAAAGATGGAGATTTTCCTTAGCCCTCTTTTTGTTGCTGATGTATTTATAGAAACATTTTTTTATTGGCTTTTACAGCAGTGACCAGAATAATTTCTAGGGCCCTTCTACTTTTTTCCCTGCATAACCTCATGACATCCCTGTAGTGCTTCTGAGCTGCCTGCCCCTTCTTCCAGAGGTCCTTTTTTTCCTGAGTTACAACTAAAACTCTCTGTTGAGCCTGGCTGGTCTTCTTCCCCACTGGCTCATATTTTGGCTCATGGGGGCAGCCTGCTCCTCTGCCTATAAGATTTCTTGAAGAATGCCCAACCTTCCTGGACTCCTTTGCCGTTCAGGACATCCTCCCAAGGGACTCTGTCACTCAGTCTTCTAAACAGGCTAAAACTTGCCCTCTGAAAATTTATTTTGTCCAACCACTTTAGCGCACAAATTTACATGAGACAGGGGTATTGGGAAAATAAATGTATTGGCCTCGGTGACATCAAGGTGGAGTAAAACCAGATTGAGGCTTTTATGATGCTGTAGATCTAAATACTGTAGGCTGTTTGTGGGGTTTAATTGATACTCTGATTTTTCAGTTTTGGTGGATGAGCAGCACTGCTTACCTAGACTGCTGACTCAAAACTCACCTGCTTGCCTCTGAATTTTCATTCTTTGCTTCATTTTGTGAAAACTAACTGAAACAAGTACAACCTGTGCAAACAGTAATCAGACTTGTATTGCTGTCTGTCTAAAAGAATATTGCCTGGATTTGAACAACCTTATTCTGTTACTCACCTTGACTGGGTTTTGTCCTTACATGTTTGTTTTTACACTCTCCTCCTTTTGCTCGGTGTGGGGTAAGACCACTGAGTTCTGACTTTCAGATTCTCCTGCACTTCTAACACTGCACTACTTGATTTGCAGAACTGGGATGGGAGAAGGTGAGTGAGGGAATGCTGCATGTTCTGTGTGTAATCACTGGTGGGGCCTGGGCATTCACCTGTGCTGATGCTTTTGCAGTACATTCTAGCAGGTTCTAACAAATGCTGTTGTCTCTTAGGTAGCAGAGGCTCAACGGGCAGAGTTCAGCCCTGCCCAGTTCTCTGGTCCCAAGAAGATAAATCTGAACCACTTATTGAACTTCACTTTTGAACCCCGTGGCCAAGCAGGACATTTTGATGGGAATGGACATGGCAACTGGGGGAAAAGGAACAAGTGGGGACATAAACCATTCAACAAGGAACTTTTCCTACAGGCCAAGTGAGTGGGAGACCAAGAGGGCTCTTATATTTCTGCAGAGACACTGAGCTGTAAGGGGTGAACAGCCAGGGAATTGTGTTTGGCCTTGACTCTTGTATTGTCTTTTTCCATACTGTTTTTAGTGGTAATGACTGTATTTGAAAGGGATGTTGTTCTTACCTATTCACAAGGTGTCCGATGGAGTGAGTCCTTTAGCTACAAACCAGTTAATCTGCTCTGATTTTCTAGCATCACTTTGGAATATGACACTCCATTTTGGAATTAATATGTAGTTCCCTTATGGGAGACTGTGTTTTTTTTCCAAAACATTAATATGTTAAGGTGGAAGAGATTGCACTTGCTGGATGAAAGCTGATTTGAATATATAAGTTCCAGAGGCAATTACTTATTTGGGTCTTAGTTCTTAAGCTGTTGATTATTTTGCAGGTCCCTAAGTATGTAGTATAACCCAAATGATGATCAATATAGTCATCCAGCAGCAGAATTGCTTCTGACTGGAAATAATGGTTGTTTTCACTGGAATTTGAAGTGCGTTCAGGACTTCCCTCTCTGATAATGTTAAAGATAAAAAGTATTTTCAGCATTGGTGCTTCTGATGTTTCCCTATTGTTTTGTGGTTTATTGTAGTGAAGTCTATTTTCCGGAACCCAAATAGTTCTAGTTTTCATGACCGTATTTTCTCCCCATGTGGATTCCTTGGTTTTTAATAGATCCCCGATGGAGCTGGCTGTTCCTTACGCGTTTCAGGAAAACCACACTGCCTGGCTCATTCTGTAGTTAGTTTGTGATGTTGTGTCTAACTGAAATTAGACACATCTGTATTCTGGAAATCTGGTTGTAAATTGAAATCTTTTTTTTTGTAGATAGAAGTTACTGACTGCATCCAGCAGTTTTCTGCTGGACAAAGAAGTAGCTCAGAGAATCCTGTAAAATAGTTCTCAAAGAATTTTTAGAAACAACTGAGTGGATCATCTGTCTCTTTGCCTTTCCCCAGCTGCCAGTTTGTTGTCTCTGAAGAACAGGACTACACAGTCCACTTTGCTGATCCAGATACCTTGGTCAACTGGGACTTTGTGGAGCAAGTGGTCAGTTGTGATGGGCTAGATTTTTTTTTTTTTTCCTCCTTCTTTTTCTTAAGAACCTCAACCTGTCTTTATCTGCCTCTTTCCCTCTGTGATGTTACATAAAACTCAGCTGTTTTTGAGTTGAGGCCTTTTCTGTCACTCCCACAATACTGGGAAAGATCTGTCATGGAATATATTATGAAATACTTTCATGACAGGAAAAGAGAAGTGCTAAAATCTATTAGGAAAATTAGCAGCTTCTTCTTGCTTTCGCAGATGGGAGCTCATCAAAAATAGTATCTGACATTCTGTAGACAGAGTCCTTGTGATCGAGATATTAACAGAAAACTTGGGCACGAATCCATGGAAGAGGACTAGAGTGTAGAATTTTGAAGAATTATTCTGTGCATAGGTGGCCTATCTTGCCTAGCAACAAAATAGAAAAATCTCTTTAGAATTGTGGTCAGAAGTTTGGGTTGCCTCAAGCAGAAACTTATATCTGCCAAGACAGTCTGGTGCATGGTGTAGGTGGAGAGGAGGTGGGCTTACTGTTACCTGACACTACAAGAGAGCTGAAAAATCGAGGTGCTTGCTTGGCAGTTCTGTCTCTGCCACACAGAGATGCTAACCAAGTGTCTGACTAAACCCAGAATGTTCATGGAAGTGGGTAAGTTCAGTCTCGCAGCTGAACAGGGCTGCACAAGTCTGCTTGTGTAAGTGAGGCCACAGAGCTCGTTTGCTGTCTCCTCACTGTCTGAATTTGGATGATGAAGATGCTGCTAACTCTTAAAAATGGTGAATACCTCAGGGGAAACATGAGAAGAGTAGTTTTTTGACGTCATTAGCATAGAGATACCAGATGGGTGGCTTTGAAGGTGTGCAGTCTGAAGGTGTTAATTCACGGTGTACTAATTCTTTGGTAAATAAGCAGAGCCTTAAAGAGCTGGAAGATAATATGTTGGAGTAGATCTTACAGGTGGCTTATTCTGTATCCCAGGAACTGATTTCTGAGTCTAAGACTTGTGCTGTTCTTCTCATGTACCATTTCAGCGAATCTGTAGCCATGAAGTGCCCTCTTGCCCAATATGTTTGTACCCACCAACCGCAGCCAAGATCACCCGCTGTGGGCACATCTTCTGCTGGGCATGTATCCTTCACTATCTCTCCTTGAGCGAAAAGACCTGGAGTAAGTGTCCTATTTGTTATGGCTCCGTTCACAAGAAGGATCTCAAGAGGTGAGACGATGCTTATGAAATCATGTGTCTCTTTGAAGTGTTATTTTTACACCGCTAACCTCCTCCGTAACCATTGCAGTGTTGTTGCTATGGAGACACGCCAGTATGCAATCGGTGATACCATTACGATGCAACTTATGAGAAGGGAGAAAGGTGTTCTGATAGCGCTGCCCAAGTCTCAGTGGATGAATGTGGTGCAGCCTGTTTACATCAGAGGTGAGTGTATCCGAGGACTGGTGGTTGGAATCCTGCTCCCAGCTGTGACCAGGATTTGTGTAGACACAATTTGCCCTGGCAATGCCGTGCTGTCATCTTAAAATAAACCAGATTACAAAACATGGGGTTTAGCAGCTGAAAAGGTTAATGACCACATATTAACAATAAGCTTTCTACTCACACTTCGGTTTTTTGTAAGGCTTTAACTTGTGTGCTGTTTCCCTTCAAGGGGCTGCACTGCAGACTCCTGCCTTCTCAGTCTTAGTTTGGTGTGTGTTTTGTATCCTACAGTCATTGGTGTGACTCTTGCTGCTTTTATTGGCACTTCAGTGTCCTTAACTTTTTTTCCCCCCTGGCTCCTCATTATACAGCTTAGCAAAAATAACTGTCTCTGTGTCTAAACTATTTCAAGGCTGTAATCTTCAACAAGGTTTTCATCATCTTCACTTATCAACTGAAGTCAGTGAATGATATGGTGAAATAATCAAAATTATTGCAAAGCTATTCCAAACATCTGTTGCCTGACATCTTCAGTTTTCTCCAGTCAAGAATGTGACTAACTCATCATCATCTTATCTGTTAGTATCACAAAAATTTGGTGTCTAAAGAAATAATTTTACTGAACATTGCTGCTTTGTGGGCTGTCTTGGCTCACTTCGTTTTGCAGTCACATTTAGGAAAGGCTGCATGCATTTAAACTCTCTGGAAAAAGTCAAGTCTCCTGAAGTGTGATGGGTATGCAGCATGCAGGCTGTGGGGCTTACATGTTTCTCAGTGTTTGAAAGTAAAGGTCTTTAAATTCTTTCATATAACAAACGAAAGAACAAATACAGGATTTAAGATCGTTCTAAAGCCAGGAAATTCAGCATTAACTTGATGTTCTGTAGACAAAGTTGGACCCTTGGGGAGGAGTGAATATAGGGACTGTATTAATATGTGATGCTGTGGTTGCTGGAAACTCTGTAGTTAAATGTTTCTGTAACAGGGATGAATACCTTTTGCTGAACTTGCAATTCTTTAGCTTACTCTTTCTGCTGTGCTTCTTGTAAAAACCTCGTCATAATGCTTTGTATGGATTTTTAATACATGTGGGCTTATGAATAAGTTTGGGCCAAACCAGGGGTTGCACTGAAGAGATTTCCAACTGCAGTATTTTTGAGTATATAGACGAGAGGAAGAAGCTATTGGAAGTTTTGACCCCTCAAAGGCAGTGCTTCCATCATGTAGAAGTGTAGGCTTCATTTTTTTTTTCATGTGTGTAGCAACTGAGTGGCAGATAAACTGCTGTGTGAGGGAGATGTATTTAGCAGAGGAGGTATGTGGCACCAGCCTGTGATAGAATGATACTGTGTGGAGACTGAGTATTGTCTTCCCTGGGGGCATTAATTCACAAAACTGAGCAGCGACACAACTTCAGAAGAAGCAGCAGCCCAAACTGGTGCCTCTGCATACAGACACTAATGATTGGTGCTCTTTCTGTTCAGATGACCAGCACAGCCAGTATTCAAAGCTGCTTCTGGCATCCAGGGAGCAGGTCTTGCAGCTGGTGATTCTGGAGGAGAAAGCTGCATTACTGAAACAATATGAGGAAGAAAAGCACACCCCAGAAGCTTGCTTTATTGAGGCAGCTATCCAGGAGCTGAAGGTAACAACCTCTCTGGAGGCTTTTAGTAACCTGAAAGAGCGTGCTGAGTGCTGAGCATCCATGCTCTGCTGCACAGATGGTAGTGTTCTATTGGGCAGACACAGGCAAACCTGAACAATGTTCCTTTTCTAAGCCTTTAGGTGTCCTACATGGGTGTTCTTTCCAGTAGCAAGAAGGAGAGGACCTCTCTTTGAGTTACTTTTTATCACAGATGAATTTCTGTGAAAATCTATGAAATCTTGAAGTATAGGACAAGGCTAAAAATAACTCTGGTAGTGGTTTATGGCTTAAATGGCAAATTGAAACTTGCTCCCTTTGGATGACCTGCAGGAGCGAGAGATGGCACTCTCTGCTGACCAGGATAAAAACAATGGCATTGCTGGAATTAGTGCATCTGTGGAAGAATTGGTCCTAGAAAGCTCCAAGGCTGTGGAGCCTGCAGTTACCCAAGAGAAAAAGGTGGGTGACAACTCTGCTCTGGCAGATCCTGTTAATATTTAATTCTACCACTTCACACTGCAGTGTATGGTGAACTCGTGCCAAAGATTTTGGCAGAGATGATAATCTTGGAAGGAGGTGGCGTGGTACTAACTCTATCCTCTCTGCTGTGGTAGTGTGGTGTGGAATATCTCTCTGCATTTGATGAGGAGGTTGTGGAGCCTTGCTCTGACCTGGCAAGTTCCTTTTCACCTCCTGTGGAAGTAGAAGAGGCAGTGCTGGAAGAAGAGGAAGTACCTGAGGTGGACACTGTAGAGGAACCTGATACGAACACTACAGAAGAACCAAATCCAGCTGAAACAAGTTACCAAGATTCTAAAGATACAGTTAGCCCTGGACATCTTGGCAACTCTCCTTTTTACTATTTCTATCAAGGTCAGTGCAATGAAATCCTGGAATCACGGGGGCAGAGATGCCTCCTTTGGGATCCTTCTTGAGGAGTCTGCTTGTCCCTTCATTAGATGCAGCTAACCCCTGTGAAATAAAAGTCCCACAGAAACTCGGAAAGGAGCTTTAGTTTTATTACTGGAGGGTGCCCTGAGGTGGGGAGAAGGGTGCTGGAAATGAACAGGCAGAGAAGGAGTGATGATGTCTTACCTTACAGCGGAGGACGGACAGTGCATGTACCTTCACCCCGTGAACGTTCGGTGCCTGGTCCGGGAGTACGGCAGCTTGGAGAAGAGCCCCGAGAAGATCACTGCAGCTGTAGTGGAGATAACTGGCTACTCGATGACAGAGGTCGTTAATTCTATCTTCTTATTAATGAGGGGCCCATGTTTTAGCAGATGTAGCTGACAGGAGACTTGTTGCTCTTCAGTATAATAATAACTATAATGGGTTGGGATGCTCATCTGTGAAGGGCATCTATGGAAGGTGCAGTGCTTTTATTGTTTTTTGATAAGTAGGCTGCAGTCTTGCTTTTTTTTTTCCCCTAGAAGGTAGCAAGTTCTAGGAGTAAGGGAATTGCAAGCTTAAGATTGGTTTGTTGTTGAAGCTGTTTTAAAACAAGCAAATTTTTTTCTTATATAGGAGAGTAGCTTGAACTAGACAGATTATCATCTTTCTCAACTTGAAGTGTCTGCCTCAGTCTTAAAGAGTTGTTTCTGAGCAGTGGGATGTTATGAAAATAAAGAGGATGGAAAGAAACTTCAGTGTTTTAGAGGGAGTGAAAGTGCTTAAGGCACTGAAGTTCTGGAAGAGGGGATGGGTCTTGAATTAATTTACCTCAAATAAAGACAACTGTAAGAATTGACACGTGCAGTAACAACGGTACATAGTTTTTAATTCATCTTTTAAGAAATTATACATTCAGGTAGGAATGGATGCAGTGGTAGTAGGGAATTGTCTTCAAAGTTTTTCAGCTCTGCAAGGAAAAATAGAAAATGCTTGATTCAGCCTAGCAAAATGGTGGTCATTGGTCCAAGTAATTTAAGTATAAAAGGCAAATTTGATCCAGCACAAAAATAATTGCATTGTAAGACTGGTATTGCAGAGTTTTATTCCCGTGATGTGAGTGAGAAGGGAGGAATAACAAGAAAATCAGTAAGCAAGCTGGAGTAGCCGCATCCAAATCTGGTTATGGTGTAGTTAGTGGAGGTCTTGGAACATTTGGTTCTGACTCAGGGCATGCTTCACGTGTTTGTAGTTTATAAAGTAATTGTTGTGTCACTGCTGCTGTTTTTTTCCATTTGATTTGACGGATGGTGTGCATTCCATCTCTGTAAGCTGTTCGTCACTGTGGCAGCCTCTGGGCCTTGCTGTGATCATGTATTGCTCTCTTTTTATCAGGATATAAGACAACGTCATCGCTACCTCTGTCACTTGCCCCTCACCTGTGAGTTCAGCATTTGTGAACTGGCTCTGAAGCCACCTGTCATCTCTAAGGAGACTTTAGAGTTGTTTTCAGGTTGGTACTACCTTTCTAGTAGCGTCTGCCATGTATCCATGAGGGTGAAGGGGAAGTCGTTCTTACCCCTTAATGGCAGAAAAAAGAACATACTTATCAGCTTTACTCCTCTAGCACCAACTATCTGATGACTGCTAGACAGACCAACCCGAATTCACTGTTTTATAGACAACAATTATAAAAAGAATAAAAAAAAAGTCCTGACTGCTTGGAAGAGCATATGTTGTTTGTAAGAATATTTTGTTACTAGTGTGTTATAACTGAATACGTTGTTGTCAGAGCTGGAGAAAACGCTACCAGGGTATTGGTGTGGGGTTTTTGATATCCAGTGTTGTGCATTGCTCCTAGATGACCTTGAAAAGAGGAAGCGCCTGCGGCAGAAGAAGGCTCGCGATGAGCGACGGCGCGAACGCAGAATTGAGATGGAAGAGAACAAGAAACAGGGCAAATGTAAGTCGTGATTGCTCGTAACTGGTGGGTTTCCAGCCATATTTAATTGCTGACATGATTTCTTGAGCTGTAAGGATGAACTCTAAGGCCTTTAGTTTGTAGTGTGTACTTACAGCAAAATTACAAAGTTAGAAACAATGTCAGTACAGTGAAAAACATAAGCTGTTTTAGTTGAGATGTTAAGTGATGTTATGCAATGGCTGCATACTTACACATTTTGAGAGAGGCAGAGGGCATTCGAGGGCACAGCTCTATCTCCGGGGTGTAGAAATCTCTCAGGATTCTTAGTTTCTGTTTTTGTAGTAATCACGATGTAGAGCGAAAAGTGAAGAAGGAAAAAAGGCCTAGGAACTGCTTCCATCCAGCAGCAGGGCTTGTACTGGTCTCTGAAATAGAGGCTGGAAAGAAAATTGAGTTGGCATCTCCTAGACTCCTGAAACAACTTACATATTGACAGTCCTCCCCCACATTGTGTAGTGCTTTAATTTAAAACCTCTTTCTAGATCCAGAGGTCCATATTGCCTTAGAGAATCTGCAGCAGTTCCCTGCTTTTACTTCTTGCCCTGGAGAAACTACCAGCATTGATCATCAGAGCTTCTGTCAGTCTCCTCTTGGCAGAAGCCCTGTGTTTCAGACAGGTGAGCATCTGGAAAAACACACCACATCCAGCTCCTGATTATTCTTTTGGGATCTCTTGCTCAGGTCTTCATGCTGAACTTTCTCAATACTGATCAAAGACGGCTTCTTTTCAGAGAAGTTGTGGCAGTTCAAGGCCACGTTGGATGGGGCTCTGAGCAACCTGGTCTGGTGAAAGGTGTCTCTGCCCATGGCAGGGGGGTTGGAACGAGATGATCTTCAAGTCCCTTCCCACCCAAACCATTCTGTGATTATTTCCTGGGTTGCCTATGAGATCATACACAAAGGGCTGACATGGTTAAAAAACATTCTGGTCCTTTGTCCGGTTTTTACTGCCTCTACCTCAGTGACTTGGAGATCTGCAATGTAATTATCCCATCTTTTAAATCTCTGCTGAGGCCAATGAAAGTCAAAAAATGCCCCCAAAAGGGGAAGAAAAGTGTGTATGCCAGGAAAACACTACTGGCATTTTCCTTTCTACCCTCTCCATCTTCCCCATCATATTATACTAAAATAAAATGTAGCTGATGAGCACTCAGTTAGGTTGTTGTTTTATCTTGCAGTTCATAAAAAGTATTAAATAGAAACTAATCTTAAATGCTTTTCCCAAAACCAAAACAAAAAACCAACAGGCCCCCTGAAACCAAACCAAACACCCCCAGCACCCAAAAATAAGCAAACAAAACCCCCAAACTCCCCCACAACCCAACTTAAATTTCCCTTAAATAAAAAGATTGCAGAAATTTGAGAGGTCCCGCAGCGTGACTGATGGATGGAACCAATGAGACAAAAATGGTTAATTACATAAGATAAAACTTTGTTTCATCCCAATAAGCAGCATAATGAGTGTCTTTGCCAAATGCTGCTGATTTTAAGTAATTCTCTGCTCCTTTCTCTGTAGAGTCTGTTCCAGCTCCACTGTCACCTGCTGCCAGCCAGGTCAGCCCGTTGCTCTGTGGGAGTTTGGAAGAAGAGTCTCCCTTCCCTTCCTTTGCCCAGGTAAGCCGTGTAGCAGAGTAAATCTTGTCAGAATTACCCATGTCTTAGTTGGGGATTAATCTGATAATACAATTGCTTCCCCCAGGAAAACAATGTGGGATAAATCTTAGGGAGACATCACAGGATTTGAGTGCTTGAAGGGGTTCCTAAATTTTTTTGCCACTTAGGGGGGATATGCATGTTGGTTCTAGTACATGGCATTTAATCACATCTTACAACTTTTTTGATAGATGTTGAGAGTTGGAAAGGCAAAACCGGAAACATGGCCTAAACCTGCTCCAAAGACAAGAGGTAAGAGAAAATTTGGTGTTGCTACTTCAGGTTTTCTACCGTGCGTTTAGATCTGAGAAATCTTGAAGCTTCACAAGAAACATCTGGAGTGTGGAGGGGCATTTGCACGGGGTTTGTTGAATGCAGCCTTTGCATCCGTTTCCCTCTTTCAGATGAGAACACTCTGGCACTCCCTGTGCCCGTGGATAGTGATGGAGAAAGTGACAGCTCTGACCGCATCCCTGTGCCCAGCTTCCAGAATTCCTTCAGCCAAGCTATTGAGGCAGCCCTCCTGAAACTGGACAAACCGTCCACGGCTGACCATCTGTCAGGTAAAAGGCAGGGGGGAAGGCAGGAAAGATTTCTGAAGTGAAAAAAATGGAATATATCCTCTTCTTCCTCTGGGAGAAGTGAGAGCAGCAATTTTGGGGATCAGAAATTGGCCAGAGAACAGTTCTGAAAATTGCCAGGTTGTGGTTTCTGAACAGCTTGAGTAGGGCTTCTGTCAGCTTAAAGCAGCCTCTTAGTGGGAGCTGAGATCTCCAACTAGCAAAGAATCCTGTTAGGACAGAGATGGCTTTTGACAATTGTGTTTGCCATGTCTCTGCTGGAACTTAAATTCAGGTTATGCATTTTTAAACTAAAAATACCTGAGCTGCTGAACTACCACTCAGGTTTGACCAAAATGCTGAGATAACTGCTGGCTGAAATTCCAAGTTAGGGAGTGTGAAACAAATTGAGATGAACTTAAACCTCCAGCAAATTGAGATGGACTTAAACCAGCTTGATGCTGGCTGATAAAACTCATTTATTATGCTCAGTTCTGATGTTTAGCTTTGGCTTCTGTTTGGAAACTGCACTGGATGATGGAGAGAGTTGGATGGGAGGGCCTGGGAGTTTCAGTGGAGTATCAGCTCCAGTTGTGTTTTTTGGACATGGATGGAAGTGGTATTTATCAGAAAGACAAATTGCTGCATGCATGCAGTCCTGGGATCTGCTGTTGCAACAGCAACTTGGCAATCAGTTATGCTCCTTTTAAGTGTATTTTAGGTGTGATGGAGTCTCCCTTAGTTTGTCTGCAGTAGTTAAAATTAAACTACCTGGTGTTCAGTGAGTTGATAGGAAGTGTTGTGGACCTGTAGAAGCTGTTCAGGCTAGGGAAGACCATTTGTGTGACGTTCCTGTTCCATGAGAAGAATGACAGTTTCATTTTAATTCTTCACAGAGGAAAAGGGAGGCAAGAAAAGAAAGAAACAGAAGCAGAAGCTATTGTTCAGCACCTCTGTTGTTCACACAAAGTGATTCTGCTATTCGAGAGAAGTTTCCTCTCCTGGTTTTCTTTTAATTTTGCTTTGTTTTGCTGCTATAGTTTTAAGTAAATTTGAACAGCCTAAACTTGTGTTTCCAGAGCTTCTAGGGGCTTCAGAAGGAAACCATGACAATATGTGTTGAAGTAACATGTTTTGATTCCAACTGCTTAATGAGTTTATACTGAAACAGAGTTTTCAAAGTAATGACCCAGAGACAAATCCACCAAGGCTTCTAATTGCCGAGTCAGTTCTTTGGCCTGATAAGCAGTATTGAAAGTCTTTACAGCTGTGTAGCACTGCCAAAGTACTGCAATATTACCTAAGAGAAAAGGCAGAGGGCCTTTATTTCCCTATAGTTAATTATTCATGGACAGAAGTCCATCTGACTGACAGTGGTGCTGTTTCAGTAAAGCTGTCAAACTGCTCTCTTGAGAAACTGGTTTTGGCTGCACTGGAAACAGGCAAAAGAGCTTACTGGCTTTAGAGTGTTAGCTGCTATATCTGTTCTGTTTCTAAAGAGCAAGAATTCCTGTTCTCCTGGCTTGGAAGGATTTAAAGCTGAGGTGAGTGAGTGTAAAGCAGAACTTGGCTACTTGGTTTTGAAGTGATTCAGTGAGTTTGTGTATTTCAAAATGGCACTAGTGGTAGGAGGAACCTCCTGGCTTCTCTCAGTTGTTCAGCTCTGTTTTAATGTGGGTGAGTGAGGCTGCTAATTTTTTTTTTTTTTAAATTTCTGTTTTTTGCCAACCACGGGCTACACATTCTTTGTAACCTGATCATATAGAACAAACACTCCCCCCTAGGACTTCTGGTAACCACCTGAATGATGGTTTGACACTGGCTGCTCTTGGAAGAACAACTGATAGCTGAAGTCTGTAGATAACTTTTTATACCCCAGAAATAAACTGGGGTTCTCTTGTACTGGGATAAGGGCCTGTATCTGCTTGGTTCTGGGATGTAAATTGATGTGTGCTACAAACATGCCTCTTCTGGACGCCTCCCCGCTCTTTCTTTGGGTGGTCACATTCTGCACTGCTTGTGGTTTGATTTGAGCTAATGAGTTAAGTGGTGTGGATTTTGTTGAATAAAATGAACTATAGGTGTAACATACCAGTCAAGGCCAGCAGTTGCAATAAATCATATGCACATGCACTTCAGAGTACTAAACCCTTCCTCCTCAGCTGCAGCTGACCTGTCAGACCAGCGTGGAGCCCTAGAAAACTTAGTTCACAGATTCCAATTTTACCTTCCTGCTGACAGAATTAATTCCAGAGAGCTGGTATAAAGTACCACTGAACTTAGAGTGGGAGCCTGAGTGTCTTCTCTTGTCTTTGGCCCCACTCACACCACTGGTCTGCCTGCACTTGCACAGGCTTCAGCGTGCTCGTGCTCCTTTCCTCACACCGTGGTGGATCTGAGCAGAGAAGGGTGTGTCTGAGGCTCCTGGAGTCAGGTATTGCAACACCACGGACAGTCACTGGTTGTGTCGCTGTTTAAAAAGCTTATGTCATTACATGGGTGCTCAGTTCCAAAGCAACAGGCTCCACATTACACCAGTGCTTCCTCGAGGCACGTGTGCCTCATGGGAAGCTGGTACCAAAGAGTGCACGTCTCAAAACTCAAGTGGGCGTAAACCAGAAAGAACGGGAGAGAGGAGAGGTAAAGAATACTTCAGCTGCTGCAGGAGGATGGAGGGAACACCTGCAAAACATTATTTGAAAGTAGCTTGACTTCACGCTTGGTCACAACTAACCACACTTGATGGAAAGACAGTACAGCTTGTCAGGGACTGCAAAGAAACTAAGACAAGGTGCCTGGAAGTGGTAACACATCTTGCTGTCAGTGCTTTAAATGCATATTGGAAAACAATTGGCGAGGGCAGAGAAAGCACCTAAGATATATATGCAGTTAAGTGTGTTCACAGTGTGTCATTTTAAGCCATGGAACAGGAGTAACTTAGTGTCTAACCAGTATCTGTTGTGTTCTATTATCTCTGCACATTTATAGTCAACTTTTCTTTGCATTGGGAAGAGAGACAGAATAGCTGGAGCTGGTGTGACTCACCTCCACATGTCACCGGCATTAGGACAAGGGAAGTGATATGGGCAAGGCAGGCTGTCCCTTCTGGAGGGGCAGTCTCCACAGGGACAGCGTGTTCAACTGTATCTTGTTTTCCTATGGATTTGAGATAATACCAGCAATGCTACTTTCCTGTAACTGATTGGTGTAAACTTAATAAATATCTAAGCAGTACTTGTACCTATGACTTTTATAATGGGTGGGATGGAGTTGAGCCTTACAGCTCTGCCTTGCATTCCCTGTACTCTCTGCTCCTGTATACACAACTGGTGCTTTGCTGACTCAAAAAATGGATATTCTGTGGCTAACAGTGCACTGAAAGATGAGGTAAAATCCAGTAAGAGGTTAGTGCTTGTTTACTGAAGGAGAATAACTACATTCCTTGTCTGTGCCAACTGCCTAAAGCTCACTTCTACCTCAGCACGAAGACCACGTTGAGGTGCTACACTCCTTAGGAGCCCTAGTGGTCTGGACTCCTGGAGTGAAACAGGCAAGTAACCTACTTAAGGGAAACCATGTTTTATTTTTTAAAAATGTATTTAAGAACACTTGGAACAGGGAATGAAGTACGAATATGAACAGGTGCTCTTCCTGTGCCCTGCTTTGCTTAACACTGAAGATAACAGGTCCCATCTTGATTACACAAGTTCAGGATGGAGGTGAACAGTAACAAGTGACGTTCAGTCTGTCTCTGTGCCATCATCATCGTCCTCATCTCCACTCTGAGACTGCTCTTCTGTAAGGGAACAGCTCAACAAGGACTTCTGTATACACTGTCTTTCCTCTGCAATAAAGAGAGCAAGAGAGGGTCATTACTTGGTCTTTTCACGTACACTGGAATATCCTCCACTTCTAAAGAAAGAAACATTTCTCAGGCCAAGAATTCAGATGTAGCCCCCCATATCCTACAAAATCCCCAAGAGTTGAGGCTGTGTTTTAGTAAAGTGGCTGGAGGAACCCACCTTCATTTGTACAGTTTTGCAACAACATCAGCAGCTGTCTTCTGTTATACTGAATCAGAAATTTCTGACATGTTCTTATGGTACCTGTAGAAGTCACAAGAAAAACATGTAACAATCTGCACAACCAAGTGTTTCAGAGCTGCTGGTGTATTTTCCAAAGAGCATTGTATCAAATGGCCCAGGAAACAATATTGTTACTGCAAATGCTGCAGAGGGGCTGTAGACTTCATTTCTGCACTGCTGGGTTTAAGTGGTGGAATAATAATTTCTAACATGCAGTGCCTCTTAGTTCGCCAAGGGGTTTAATTACCAGGTCATAGAAGATACTATACTTTGAAAATATATTTTAAAAAGAAAACAATGTCATCTTGTATTTGCTGGTTTTGTGATAAATGTAACGAAGATTCAAGCAAAATTAACGACGGTTTCAACAAAGACCTGCTGGTGCCTGTTTCTTATTTAGATCTGCTGGCAGCCGTGATGTGACACCCGTGATGTGACACACGAGCTGTGCGACACCCGCAGCTGCACGAGGCGGTCCTGGCAGGTACAACTGATCTCTGTCCTCCCCCCAGCCCCCAGGGGCTGTGCCCCAGCCCCGGGCGGCTCCTGACCTCCGACGTGCAGGGTGTTGAGGGCGCAGGGGTAGCGCTGGGAGCGGCTCTCCAGGGAGCGCACGAAGGGCAGGGCCGAGCACAGCAGCCGGTACGAGTCCTTGCGGCACCGCAGCAGCACCGTCCCGGTGTAGGCGTTCAGGTACTTCACTGCGGGGACACACACGCACCGGTGAGCCCGAGGAGCCCCCGCACCCCCGCGGGCCGCGCGTCCCGCCCGCACCTGTGAAGGAGATGGAGCAGCAGGCCAGGCCGTAGTCGCCGTGCACCCGCCCGATGGCGTCCCTGACGGCGAGGCCCACGGCGCGGTCCTCGATGCACTGGCGGCAGCGCGGGTCGTCCGAGAGCACCTCGCACAGCACGTACCTGCGGACAGCGCGGGGTGAGCGGCCCGGGAGCGCCCCGCCCCCGGCCCGGGAGCCGCCCGCCCGCCCGCCTCACCTGTTCTTGAACCGAACCATGGCGGCGGCGGCGGCGCGCGGCCCGGACGGACGGGCCGCCCGACCAATGGGCGAGGCGCCGCTGTCCGCTGTAGCCAATCGCCGCAGCGCGGAGGCGGGACCAAGGGAAGGGCAGCCCCCTCCGCGGTCCCGCCTCCCTCCACGGACCGCGCGTGCGCAGTGCTGTCGCGAGCCGCCGGCCGCGCACGGAACCGCGGAGTCTCTGAGTTGATTAAATCGGAAAAGACCTCTGAGATCGCCGGGGCCAGCCTGTGACCCAACACCACCATGACAGCTGGACCAGGGCACTCAGTGCCGCGTCCAGTCTTTCCTTCAACGCCTCCGAGGACGATGACTCCCTGTGCAGCCCGTTCCAGTGTTTAATCACCCTTTTTGTGAAGAAATTCTTCCTAATGTCCAACTTGAACCTCCCCTGACCCAGCTTGAGGCTGTGTCCTCTAGTCCTGTCTTTAGTTACCTGGGAGAAGACCCCGCCCGCCATCTGGCTACAACCTCTTGTTAGGGAGTTTAAGGTGTAATAAGGTCTCTCCTGAGCCTCCCCTTCCCTAGGCTGAACACCCCCAGCTCCCTCAGCCGCTCCTCATAGGACGCGCATTCCAGAGTCTTCCGCTGCTCCGTTGCTCTTCTCTGAACCCGCTCCAGCCTTTCAGTGTCCTTCCTGAGCTGAGGGGCCCAGAAGCGGCCTCACCAGTGCCCAGCACAGAGAGACGTCCCCCGCCCGGCCCCGGTGCCCACGCAGCTCCCGGCACAGCCCGCTCCCGCTGTCCCTCTGCCCCCCCGGGCCGCCCCTCCTCCAGCCCTCGCCCTCCGCCAGGGGGCGCGCGCGGGCCGCGTGAGGGGGCGGCTGAGGGGCCGAGGGGCCGCGGCCCCGCTGCGTTCGCCGAGGGTCAAACCTGCGGCTTTAGCCCCTTTCGCTGCCTTGCACCGGCCCGCCCTGCCCGAACCCGCCTTGTCTGGTGCCGCAAAGTGTGAATGATGGAGACGGGACGTCTCGGTCTGACGGGAGCCGCGGGAGGTCCGGGGGAGACGGGTGAGGATGGTCCGGTGCTTGTCACCCCACGGCTGTGGGGTGGCTGCTGTGGGGCCGCCACCTGCCCCCAGAGGGCTTTAACAGAGTGTCCAGTTCCTCCCCGGTGCTCCTGGAAGGGCTCTGCTGCCTCAGAAAACTCCATTTTGTAGCTCCTTGGGCTACAGGTATGGGGGATTTGGGGATATGTGCTAACTCATGAAAACAGCTGAGGAAATTGTGGAACAGAACTACTTCTTTTTTTTTTGGCATGGTTTCCAAAGCTGTGATCTGGCTCATGGTCTGAGGAAGCAGGGAATGCCCTTTGCAAAGATCTGATATCAGAAGAAACTGGGGAGAGGGGAATGGGAGGGATAACGAAAAAGGTGTGAGGTGGGAGAAGAGCTTCAGTGGGGTCCCTGGAGTCAAGTCACACGGGAGCGCTGAGGCACTATAGATTAAGAGGGAACTCATTGCTAATTCAGAGTGGAAACAACTTCTTTAATGACCTTCATTCCACACAAAGAAAACAGTGATAAACCCAGTGGAAATCCTGTCCTCCGTGATAAACTTCTGCCCTCTGAAATAGATGCCTGCTCTGCTGCTGTCTCCCTGTGGCTATTAACTCCTCTCTCCTTCACCTGTGATCCCATTTTCATGTTGTGTTTTTTTTCTGAGAACTGCAGAATTGTTGAGTTGCCTGGGGAGAAAAAAAGCACAAAGTCCGGTATGGACTTTCTAAGAGGCCTTTTCTCTTGGGCCACGATCAAAGGAACTGGGGGCAGTTTGTCCGTTTTGAAGCTAATACAGATAGAAGCATTTTCTCCATGAGAGTACTGCATTGCATTGATCTTTGCTATATTGCTCTGTGTTTTAGTATCCAAAAGGGGATCTAGCTGTCATCTGTTCCACTTGTCAATACAATGAGCTCCTAGGTGATAAGCTAGTTTCACATTTTTGAACAATATCAAAGTCCATGAAGATTCCCATTTATTTTCTTCGTGGAGTGAGGTCCCAGCTTAGCCTTCCAGCATAGCTGACCAGGTATATTTGCCTGCTGCCCTGGTGTTTGCGGTGGCATACCCCCTCCTTCTGACAGGGCTCGTGTTGCCCTGTGCTGCTCAGGTTGCTTTTATCCATCCCTTCCCTTATTGCCTTCTTTTTGCAGAGGCACGCTGGGCTCTGACAAGCAGAGCATGTGAGTGCACTCTGCCCTGTAATCCAATAGGACATGTGCACTGTGCATGCTACAGGCTGGGCCCTGTGTATAGCACAGGCCTCTGTTTTCGGTCCAGAAGGCTGATTAGGAGAGACACGGTGCAGAGAGCGGTGTTGTGAGATAGCCCCGTCCTGCCTAATTTCTCGTAGTATATCGCCTTTAGTTCCCTGTTGTTGGTTTGGGGGATGCACAGAGCAGACCTGAGCCCCCACAGCTCCCTGTGCAGTCACTGCCTGTGTCAGTACAAGGTGCGTGAGTCGGGTCAGACATCGTGGTGTGCTGAGCTGACAGCACAGGACTAAAAAGATTACAACATCTTCACTTTTTTTTTTCCCCACCTCCTCACTCTCATCCTCTGCCAGCTCTGCTGTATTGATCCAGTGTCAGGAATACAAGAAACTGTTGCAAGGGATGGTGAGTTACACAGTCAAGGTGGGAAAGAACTGTCGCCTAAGAAAAGATCCGAGAGGAGAAAAATCAGAAAATGCTATTTAAATAGAAGTGTGGGTCAAGAGACCTGCCAAGTGAGAGGATGGATGTCTCTCCTGCAAACTTGCAGAGACAATGAGGCCTCAGGATAGCCTATCAAATACAGATTATGGAGGACAGAGCATGTGAGGACAGGGGGAAATAAATGTGCACTGTCTATAGACATTAGAGACAATTTGTGAAGCAGTTTGAGAACTTTGGATATAAGGATCCCTATCAGAATAAGTGTTAACCAATGATTGTCCCATAAAGTGGTGATGCTGGGGAGGTGCAAGAGGAATACTGAGGTGTCATTTTCCCAGCTCCTGTTTGTTATGTGTGGTAGTGTGCCTGTGGAGGGGCTATTCCCGATCAGTCTGGGTTGGCTCTTAGTTTTCTCGGTTTTAGTTCATGTTTTGACATTTTACTGCAGGCTTGAAGATCTAGACCCTCATTTTGGATTTACATGCCATTCGTAATCTCCAGGTTGTGGGTTAGATTGCATTTGTATTATATGGAATTAATTGTGCTAATAATCTGTACTAGACATAATGCATATATTTTATTGTGTGCAGCCAGCTCTTAGAGTTTGTATGTATTTACTGTAATTAAAACCATCAGCAAATGTGTCCACTGCAAAAAACATATGTTAGTGAATCCTTGCACTCTTTTTGGATGGATGTTTCCATTTTGTAGATGAGGAAACTGCGGTACAGGGGGATTAAACAGTTTTTTCATAGAAAATAACTGTCAGTCTGGAGATGCAGAGCAAGGACATAATGTGAGTAGAGGAAAGCCGTGTATTAGCACATACTGTGTTGGAGTATAGGTCGTGCATGTTGCTCGTGCGTAAAGTAGCCAAGTAATTACATTATGAAGTAAAATTAGGATGCCTTGATACTCCATCCACTGTGTGGCCAACACCATGATTTTTGTTTCCCCCTGGAAACACAGAACTGAATTTCCCATCAGGTGCAGTATCAGAGTTGGGGGTGACAACTACATTTTGTTCCACTGGATGCACATTGCATCCCCAGATAACCCCACAGCCGAAAATACAAAACAATCTGGCTAAAATTAAAACTGCTTCTTAAATCCTGTGTGATGTTGCCCGAAGCTTTTTGTTCAGTTTATCTTCACAAGGTCACTGAGACAGAACAGTGCATTCTGTGAGCCTGCTGGCCTGGAGCCTTTCATGCAGATGCTTTCATTTAACATTTGGGACATTCTCCTTCTCCCTTTGGTCCCTTTTTACTCCCCCATTTTCTATATCTCTCTACTCCTCCCTTTTGAGCTCAGGTTCCCTCGGATCAATACATGTAGGAATAAAAGCTATCCTTTTTTATCCCCTTAACAAGTCAGGGCTTTCTGGACACCCAAGCTGTCATGGGTCAGAGGCTGCTGGTCTGTCAGAGCTGCCACATGAACAGCCACATGTGCTGCCTGCAGCACTGCCCTCATCTTTGCTGTCATCCTGCCACGTGCAGCTTCTTTCAGTGCTTGCAGTGTGATCTTGGACTACTTGTTTAAGATAAAAATAGTAAATTCACATTTCTTTCTTCTTTTTTTTAATAGTCAAGAACAGGACATTGCAGTTCAGGTTAATAGGGACTGTGTGCTCTGAGAGACATCCCATGAGTTGTAAGGCAAGCTTCCATTAAGATATTGGAAATTGGAAGCCACTTTGGAAGATTGAAGCCAAATTTTAAGATCTGATGAAGGGCACAAGCGTCTGTGAGTTTGGCACGTGCTGTCCGGCATGAACATAGGATCAGGAGTCTCCTGTGCAACAAAAACCAGTGTGAGAGAAAAGCAGTACAAAAAAGGTGATGTGCCAAGTGAGAAGCTGGCCCTAGAATTGTAAGCTTCATTTTCTCCAGCTCTACAATGGTAATAATTGAAAATACTTTACTCATGGATATATGTTAAACTGTAAACTGTCCACTTAAATGTTATTATTTATAAAATATAGTAAAACTGCTTCTCTAAATGAGAGATCTGTAGGCAACACACTTCATTTGCAGCAAGCTGCTGCAAGAAGGAAACAGCTGTTTCCAAACTACTTAATTAAATTAAGGCAAGAACTAGAATATTAGTTCAGATAGTTCAGGATTCTTTTCTCTTTCCTTTCTGCATTGGGGAACACAGACTGAACTGTGGGCCACATAAGTTACTAAGTAATCTGCAGTATAAAACCCCCATATTTAATAGCTCCTTAACAGGGATGTTAAGATGGATTAATTATTCTTTGTTCTGGTCTCTGAAGATAAAGAGTAATTACTATTAATTATGTGTAATTGAAAAATTACTCCTTTACAAAGAATCCAGTAGCATTAGGGGGATTTTAACTTCTTGCTATCTATAGGGAGTCTTACAACATTCCATAATGTTATGGCAAAGGCTGCCATAAACTTAAGAGCGGCCTCAGCAAGTCTTACTCACTTTCCAGCCCACACCTGAAACCAGTATTTTCAGAGATAACAGATCTCAGAGCAGCTACAGAGGCAGGACTGGGTGTTATGTTCTGTGCTGAATGGCACTTAAACAGGAGGTACAATTTGTGAGGCTTGTTGTCACTGAGGATGCTGTGAGACTTTTCCTCAGTAAATTTCCAGAAACCTGTGGAATAACCACAGTAAAACCAAAGGGAAAGTATTAGAAACCAACAAACAACAAGAACAACAACAACAGCAAAGCAAACCCTTGAGTTTGCCTCTCTGGGGGAGAATATTATTAAAAAAAGAAGTAACCAGTACATCTCCCGTGGGTAAGCACAGACAGCAATGGAGACTATGTTGAGATATTTGAATTTAGGTGAAAAAGAAAAAAAAAATTAGAACTTTTACAAGAGCAGAGCACTTTCAATTATATTAGTAAATAGGTTTGCCTGAGACCTGGAATTCCTAACTGCCCCACTGATTTCTGTTGTCAAAATATGTAGGTTCATAACTTCCTTTGATATCAGTAGGAACAGGGCACCCTCCTATGCATAAAAGTCTGACCCTTAAGCTCTCCAGGCCTGAGTTTAACATTGCCAAAATGAGGATAATAACATTATCTACTTCAAGGAGTGCTACAAATAAATTATTGAGTTATTATGCACTTAAATAATATAATAACTAAGATAATACAAACTCCTGTGGCATAAACGTGTCCTACCTGAGTGACCTTCTCCACATGCGACTTGGTGTGAAGGCCACTCTGAAACAGAAATGACGTGTCTAGTGTTGCTTGTCTTGCAGATCTTTGCTCTCTGCTTTTCCTTTCCCCCGAATTCCCATGAGCAGATTAAGCCAAGGCCCAATTTTACAGTAAGATGTGTCTGCTTATGTTGCCGCACACTGAATAATCCTTTCTCTACGCGGCTTTAGGTTTAACTCCAGCAGCCTGGAGCAGCACAGGACCAGAGCCTTCTGCAGAGCACTTGTCTCCCTAATGAGGGAGGCAATGAAAAACATTTTCCAGTGCATCCATCACTCAGCGCTGAGGCGAGTGGACAGGCATCCCGGAGCAGCCTTATATAATCCGTGCCTCTGCCTGGCCCCGGCTGGGCAGCGGCAGCGTGTGCAGGGGAGAAGGGGGGCTGTGCTGGAGCCGCTCGGTGGGGCACGGCCGGGGCTCCCCTTGGCAGCTGCAGGGTCTCGGCTTGTGCTGGTGTCAGCTTGGTGCAGGCAGCGTGTCAGTCACTGCCTCGCTGGGGCACACGGGGCTCAACTCTGCCTGACCCGCTCTGACAGAGACCTCCGCACCCGTCTGTTCTTGCCTGGATCCAATGTTAGCTGCAGCGTCCCACAGCTCAGCACAGCAAGGGAAAGCCCCGGAAAGCAGAGTAGAGTGCAGTGCCTGCGTGCAGATTTGAGGAGGGGGGAGAATCAAGAGCACCTCTAGTTCTGTTGTGCTGACTGACGGTGCTCACAAAGACCAGTAAATGCAAACAGATTTCCAGAGGCGCTGGTTGTTATAGATGAGAGAAGACAAAAAGCACTGGAAGCATCTGACCTATTTTGGGAAGCTTGCTGGGGCTTTTTACATTTATTTTGTTCAATTTTGTTTTTCAAAAGATATACTTGCACCTGAGTCAAAGAGAGTAAATATTTATCATTTTTTTTAACTATGTGCACCACAAAACCAGAAGCAAACCAAACAATATCTTGCTGGATTTGCGAGGCTGTTGCCACCAGTCACCCTGAGGGCACAGGGATTTGAGCTGCTCTTGAGATGCCTTTTGCCTGCTGCTGGTTGGTCCCAAGCTAAAGCTCCCGGTGATGCACATAGCAACCGTTTTGCAGTGCTTGATGGCATCTGCCACAGTGAGATGATTTGGGGGCAGTTGACCCAGGGCACGTCCCTCAGGCCCCCTCAGTAAAATTCCATAGTGCTCATTCTGGAACTCAAGCAGTTGTTGCTATGTGACCTTCTCTGTTCCTGTTTCATACCTGTGAAGATCATGTTTATCCTGCTGTAACATTAGTGACTTAATTAGAGCTGAATTTGGTCCTACTGTCTCTGAACATGAGCAGCTCCCATCTAGTCATCTAAAGGATCAGATCTGGTTTCTTCTCTCTCTCAGTATTGGTGGCATCTGGTTTCATTTTCCATCTTTCCTGAGGGAGCTCACTTTTCCCCACATTTCAGCATATGCTTGTTGTATGTCGGCACCCCGGGCTGCCCATGTGTCCGTGCCAAGCCAAGTGCCACTTTTCCAGCCAGCGAGGGACAACATGGTGTAAGGACAGAATGTGAGACACATCAGGAATTGGTGGTGTGGACTGTGCGTAGCTTAAAACTAGAACCTGCTTGCAGATCAAGAAACTAAGCTGGAGCCAGTTAAGTGTGGGGTTTTTTCCTGTGTGTAGGATGTGTAGAGGTAGCAAGATTTTCAACCTGTAGGAGTCTGAGGGACACCATTCCCAGGGTAAACACCAGGGTGGGGCACTGCTGATGGAGTGACAGGGCTGGCAGGGGACACCACACATCGTACCTTAGTGTGCAGCACTGTCTGCATGACATCCCCATTTATCTCTAAATATGCTGGCATGGGAAATTTTCTATGCGTTTGTCTCCAGGAGATGGATTGGTTCCTTTAACTTGTTCCACCTCTTCTCCTTCCCTGTCCCCACCCCAACCACTTGGCCAAACCACAACTCCCTCAGCTTTGTTTGCAGCACACAGAGGCACAGCTATTCAATCAATAATGAGGAAGTTATTTTTTGTAAGATGTGGGATTTTTAAAAAGTGTAAAGTGATGATTTTGAGTGTTTATTATATTCCTCTAAAACACACATTCAACTTCAGCTCTCAACATTTTAATGTATATTGCTACGGAGATAAACTTATTGCTTGAAAAAGCTTATGTACTCTCTGCTATTTCTCTGTTATTATAATGTTACTCAGTATTGTAAAATCAGCATCTGTGACTCAGATCACAGACATTAACAAAATAATTTTTAAATAATTTTATTTAATGAATTTACTTAAATTATACATACTGAGCTCTTATTTTTGGGACTTGCAGGGTGCAGGTATTTCTCTGTAAGTGTGGGGGCAAGCAACTTCATTTGTCTTTTAATAGTCTCTTAATATCAGAGATGGATGGTGTCACCTCATATTGAAGCTCATTTTTTAATATAACTGCAGCAGTTTATAACATGGATACAGAGCTCCTGCTCCCATTCACGTTCCCTCCTACTCCACCCCATGTTCACCACAGTGACAAGCACAGGAAACCGAAGGACATGTACTAAATATCCTGTTCAGTTCTTTAGTGCCTCTCACACATTATAGCTTTATGGAGGAGGTGATGTTTTGAGGACAGGGTATAAGCAACTTTAGATTAAGTAATGGACTTAATAACTTCCTATCCCAGCAGACTGTCTTTGTGGCTGTCAGTGCCGTGTAACCGTGTCCCTGATATCCAGTCTGCTGTTTTCTGTATCATTATTCATAAGCTCCCATCCTGAACAGCAATCAAACTCTTCAGGGGTGCCGTCTGGGGGATTATCACACTCGCGGGGCGGTTAAAGTCACTTCGCCTCGAGTCTTCTGCCTCTGAAAAGTGCCCAAGGCTAATCACTGTGAAATGTGATGCCTGTCATGTCTTCTTGTTCAAGTGTCTGCAGCAGGCCTGTCATTCACTAAAAGCCTTAACATCTGTTATTACATGGTAATCCTCACGCATCAGGCTTCCAAATAAGAAACTGGTGGAGTCCAACAAGGTATGGCTCAGCCTTGGTTTGCATAATTCCCAGAATGCAAGGCAACTTGCTCTCCCTTCTGAAATCATTAATAAGCAATAAGAATATTATATAAGCTGGCATCTTTTTTTAAACCATGATAATTTCAAATGCTATTATAATTAGGATGAAGATGAGAGTTTGAGCTGGGGGAGGGAACAGAGAAAGGATTAAGCTGATCTCCACCATGACGTTAGAAGGTGGCTTTGTCTGTAATATCCTAGTTTGGACAATAATGGATACACTTTAGAAACATGAAGAGGCAAATAGACAATTTATTTGAAGATATGAATCCTTTTCATCCTGAAATGTTATCTCTTGCCTTAAATAGGATCACAGCTTTCCAGTCCACTTATATTCTGACTACTTGACCCTTTAGAAAGGCCTGAAAAGCAATATATGTTTGTGTTGTACCCTGGTGACTGTCAGCTCCATAGTGGGTCTCATGAAGTGGACAGAAATGTTCTGTGGCTGGGAGTGTCTTTGTCTAAGCCAGAGTGACTGCTAGGTGATTGTGCCTGCAGTGCTATCACATCACAAGAGACGTGGCCTCTCGGGTGGCAGGTCCCAAGCCATGACAGATCAGATGTGATATTTTAATGAAAAAAGTTTAGTGTCTTGATCGAGCAGGCGGGATTTGCCGGAGAAGGCGAACCAGGTGAAAATATGGTTTATAAATGTAAGCAATAGGGCCGCTTCCTCTGGAATAAGGAAGATTTAAAAAGTCACTTGTCAAAATCATTTCCCTCTAAGGCTGCAGCAGCCCTCAGATCTGAGCATGTTCCTGATGTTCCCCCTCACTCACATGCACGAACACGGGGAGGCAGGCGGGAGGAGGCAGCTGCACTGACACACTATGGGGTTTGCAGGAACACGATGGCAATTTAGAAGAGCGATTAAAAGATTGCAAACATTTATTAATAGCTTTGCTGCTGCAGCAGCTCTGCTGGAGAAGCCTTGCTTCCTCAGGGATGCTCTTACCTCCTGCCTGTTCCCTTCCAGAGCTCTAGAAACGGAAAAGTCAGGTTTGGACTGGGTTTCAGTTTAAAGCCATCAGGCTGCAGACCACATTATCCCAGTAGCCAGGAGAGGTGACAGGGGGGACTCGAGTGTGGGAAAGAAACAAGAGAAGGTACACAGAGCAAAAAAAAAGGATTTGTTCTTTCCAGCTATTGCTTGGCCTTTCTTTTCTTCCCTCTGCTGCTCTCCCTTTCTCTCATTGCTCCTCTTTGCCCATTCCTTCTCCTCTCCCTTGGGATAGAGTGACTTTTTGTTCAGTGCATTGGCACGACATTCAGATGTGAGTCTACAGTGTCCTTTTGATACTGTATAACAAAATCAATGAAAGACAGGTAAAAGAGCAGTATTGGAGAGGATCTGCTGAAAGTTCTGCAGAACGATCTAATTTCCTACATAAGCACAATCAGTTCCTTTGCAAATCTCATGACTGTCCTTGTCTCTTCAAAGACATTGGGGAAAGGGAGAGGTGAAGGTTCAGTGAAAAAAAAGAAAAAAAAGGAAAGGAAAGGGCAATTGGCTGAGCAAAAAAATCACCTTAATCTTCATGGCTGATCCTGCTGAACAGCAGTAAGCACCGTAAATGAGATGGGCAATTCTGATGTTTGAGTGCACAATATCTGAGACATTTTTATCCCACAGAGCAGATGATGGTGACTGACTGATACAAGTTTGCAACAGGAGGATATTTATCCTACGCATATGGTGACCTCCTCCATATTCCTATCCACAGTGGAATAATCAGTTTCTTTCATTTTTTATTTTTTTCAAACTGGGTCCTAAGAGAAACTGAAATGTCTGGACAGCCTAAGAGAAATGTATTTTTACTGCCAAGCAACAATGACAGCAGATATAAATGCTTGTGTCCCTGTCACTATCTAAAATCCTGCTGGATTCTAGAGGGATGACAGCACAACCCAACCTTGGCCAACAGCATGGCCAAGGGAATGGATGTGCCATTGGGCATCAGCAGCTTTCTACCTGTGCTTAACTTTTTTAGTTCCATTGGGATCATTTTTCTTCCGTTCATATACACAGTTTAATCACCCCATTTTTCAATTTAAGACAAATCTCGCTGCATAATTACTACATCTGTGCTTAATGTAGAAGAATAGGCAGAGGGGAAAACAAAGTTGAGCCAGTGGATCAGAAAGGAGGAAAAATATAACGGTGAAAGAATGGAGGAACAAAACTAGTGTTGAATTAGGAGTCCTGCATTATTCATACCTGAACCTGCTTCGGGTTGATTTGGGGTTTTTTCAACTGCTTCCTCAGTTCCTTGAAGTTTTCAGTTCAAGTACTTCCTTGGTCAGTTTTCAAGCACAGTGTTCAATTTGAAACTTGACTGCCTGAATTTCTGTGTATTGCAAGGAGATGTGGCTTATGAAAAACACCTGATTATCTCCGTTCCCTTTGTATTCCCTGCTCCTTGTGGGAAGCTACACAAGCAGAGAGATAACACAGAACATCCTCCCTTGGGATATTTAAGGAAGGTCTGTATAAATTTCTGGGGCGTTTAGCAGAAAGCCTCCTGGACCTTAAAAAGGCCTGCTTTTCTAAGGAATGTATATAATACTTTGAATAATCCTAGTCTAAAAGACAGAACTCACCAATGTAATTGGGCTAATTGCTCCTTCACTTTTTCTTTAGGAGCTGGAATTCCCCGTGTTCCGAGCAGCCAAAGGACATCATGAGAATTAAACAGACCTGGATGCTGGAGAGGTACCTGGTCTCAGGTGAGAAGAGATGTAGATAGGATCTCACAAACAGCATTTCAACAGAAGGAACTACTTTTAGAGATGTATTCCCTCTCATTTCTTGTTTGATGGTTGTAAATGGCAGCCCTTTCCGGGTCGTAGCAGCTGTATTGCTTCAGCTGCTCTGTGAAAATTCTCATCCTTTCCTAGCAGTGGCTGTTGCATTCCCATTGATTTCAGTATCTTTAATTTCCAAGTTTGCTGTGTGTGACACCAGAGGATTGCTTACAGTATTGGGACAATTAGGACACCTGTTGGTGAAATTGTTTTATCGGGATTTTTTTTCATGTCTGAAAGGCTATTTTGAGATCTTTGTTGGCCTTTACAAATATTTAAAGCAAGAAATTGTGTTTCATCAGCATTTCCCTTGCTCCCACCAGGACCTCAGCTCTCACTAAGGCTCTTGCCTCACATATTCCTCATTTTCTTTTTGAAACTGTTTCTTGCTCGTTAAAAAAAAAAATAATGTATTGTTCTTCTTAAGTATGAGAACCACCATTCTCTTAGTGTGAAACTGTTGCTGTAGCCTTTGCCATTGGCATTCCCTTGCATTATTAGGACTCCCTCTGGGTAGACTGGGCATATCTCTTGAAGTAATTGCAACTGTACTTTGCATACGAGCAAGGAATTTCCTTTCCCATCTATTGAGACATTTCTCTATGTCCTGTATCTTGCACTGGCTGCTTTCTCTGTATCCAAGTGGCAAGTAAGAGGACTACAGCAATGGATAAAATAACCTGCATTGACCTCAAAGCGTTGAGTTTCTGAACTGATAAATACATTTATTAGTGAGAATAAAAGAATTCTAAAATGCCAAGAAAGTCATGAAACTTCAGGAGTTTGCCTGTTCTATCCTTCTCCCATCATGAAAGGAAGACAGGGCTTTGACAGCATTACCAGGGCTTTGACCTCTGTGCTTTTCTTTCTTAGCCATCGCACAACACAGAGCTGGGGGCAGAACTCGGGCGCAGCCCAGATCCATCCTTGAGACACAATTAATCTGCAGTTGCACGGCCTTTGTAAAGGTTGGATTCCACAGAGAGGCTGAGGAGCGTCGGGATCAATAGCAGTGCAGCTAGATCTCTTCTAATGGGAAAACTTAGGGTGAGAGAAAAGACGTCGACGAGCCTGTTCCTTCTGCACAGTGAAAAGTAGGGAGGTGAGATTCATGTTGTTACTCACTGACATGGGAACACTGCAAGAGAAAACAGAGATTATTCTTGGTATTCTTGTTAGGAGACAGAGAAGGGATAATAATGAGAAAGGGGAAGACAGGTTAGAGGTTGTAGCAGAAAGGAAAATTGTCCTCTTATGGGTGCCAATAAATAACTTTCTAAGTGCTGAGAAGGTGGTAGAAAGCATGACAGAGGTCTTTTCAAGGTTTAGGTTCTTCTGTGGAGTAGGTCCCTTCTGTTTAGAAAAAAAGTCACCAAAGATAAAATATTCCCAGACATGAATATAGAAACAATGAGGTTGCACATGAGGAATTTACAAAATTCTGAAGTAAGTCTGTTTTAAAACACCGTCAGAACAAAGTCATTAGCTTTTAACATAATGTACCTTATTGGTTTGATGACGAATTAAAAACTGGAGGGAAAATGAAGAAGCAGCTCATGTAAAGCTGCATCATCTTCTGCCTCCCTCGAGACAACAGTGTATCACCTCAGCTGGTAGCAAAAAGTCTGCCAGGCTTTGTCATCGTTTGCATCATGACCTGAGAGCAAACGCCCCCTCTGCCGTCACCCGGGGCAGTGCTGGGCACCACTGGCAGCACTACGATGGCCACAGAGCTGGGGAATATTTGCCTTGTCAGCACCAGCTGGCAAACGGAGGGAACTGAAATATATTGCTCTGTGTGTTCCGTTTGTGTGGATCAGCGTCAGCCTTACTGGTCTGCAGTTCCAATAACAGCTATCTGTGAATTTTCTTTTTCAAGGTTCTGCTTGCAAAGATTTGACTTCACCTAAAATGTATGGTAGCCTTGATTGCCTGTCCTGTTGTCTGGAGCTTGTCTTCTCACACAATGCTTGAGTGAGCCACAGGACACAGGCAGTAAACTTATTTTATGGAAAACATACCAGAATCACTTGGATCACATTATCTTAAACTCTCCATGTGAAAGAAATGTAGCACCAGGAGATTTCCTCGTGTCCTGTCTCCAGGTCTTGCTTTCTGCTTTGTTTTGTTTGTTTTATTTTAAGAACAGTAATACTGGCTTCCAGACCCTGCTTGTGTTCTCCTTTGGTGTTGACTTTGTATTTTCTTCCCTACCTGATATTCTTTTCCTTACTTTTAATCCAGTATTGGTTTAAATTATTTCCCCCACTGTAAGTACTCACACCCAACCCCTCCAGTCTCCGATAATCACAGCAAACTGGTATCATTTTCTTGGCTAGAACTTTTGCTTTACTTACTTACATTGGTGTTTATCCTAAAATTCATTAAAAATCTATCTTTATTGTCTTAGGTTTGAGAAAAGACGTGTCTCAGGAGAGTTCCATTTGTCTCTGAATAAAGTCAGTGTGAACAAATAATTGCTAGAATTTCTTTACTCTGCTTACCTGGTGTCCTATGCAAGTTCAGGAAATCACTCCAAGGAACACTGCTTTCCTGCAACAGCAGTAGAAGAGATACAGCTGTCTATCAGCTAGGTGAATTTCTGTCACAATTAAATAAGCAAATCTGATTTTCTTGTTAAAATTCACATGTAATTTCATCATAGAAAATACAGAGATGTGCCTGGTAGCACCCCTGGCCCAGAGGTGAGGGTTTGGCAGCTCACCTGCTTGTTGCTGTGCCCATTTGCTGAACAGTGTCACCACACCTTGGTGAGGAGAAGTTCCTTGTAAGCAGAATGAGAGGTTCAGTCCCTGAGATCTGCTCAATCATTTCCATAACAAACCAAGTACTGGGTTAGAAGCTCCAGCTGAACACCAGGGTGGTGAGGATAATGGTGTGGACAAAGGGGTTGAAGTGCCAACATAGGTTTCTAAGCCCTCTTGACAAATTTTACATTGTTCACAAAGTGATGTGACTTTTGGGTGCTTATGAGTAATGGGTAGAGCTGGATTGTTTAGTGTCCCTGTCCCCCAAGGCCACTGCCCTTTGAGAGGGAACAGTGTGTGCCACTGTGCTTGGCAGCCACACTCCCAACCTGACGCAGGCATTTTGGGGGGGCACAGAGCTGGCAGAGATGACTCATTCCGCCTCAGTGGCTCATTGAGGAGCTGCAGGGAGAAGCTATTTATAACCAGACCTTTCAGGTTCAGTGCAGCAGCATCTTCAGCAGGAGGGGGACGGGAATGGGGATGGTACACAAGACTTCCCAGATACAGATCAGCTCCCACCTCAGTATTGTTCCTAGAGCCACACAGCCACCAGCTGACTTCAGCCACATCTTTTCCAAGTCTTTTGTCCAGCTGTCAGGGTGCCCTGGTCCTGGTGTAAGATTCTGCTGATAACTCATCAGCTCCTCAAAGAGCAGGGAGACAGCTGTGAATATCATCAGTGTGAACAAAACACAAACTCTTTCTAGTGTAGCTGCTACTCTGGCACTTGCTGATTCTTTCTGACCCATGGCATTATCACCTTTATCTTTTCTTTGTCTCTGTGTTTATCTCGAGCTCTTTTCATGGGTGTTTTCAGACAGTCTTTATGCTTCCAGCAAATCCCATTGAAACCTCCTGAAGTTTCTCTTCTATACAAGCTGTCACTATAAAACTGTAGTGGGTTTTCTGATCTTGCTGTGGACTCATTTCATCTTTAGGTGCTTCTATGACTCCACATGTGAAACAGAGATAATGATACCCCCTGGGTTAAGCACAGTGTGATCTACAGCAATGAAACACCACCTAAGTGGTAGTATTATTACCAGAGAGAGTTACAGTACAATAGGAAAGTGTTTTATACAACAGTAGAGGACAGCATGTGTTAAAGAAAATATTTACTACCAACACACGTCTTTGTATCTAGGTAACTGTAGACTTTATCTTGAAGCATGTTAGCACACATAAAAGTTGAGTTTTCTGTTGAATTAAACTTCTTCAATTCTGTTCTCTTAACTGGCTTTTGAATTCAAAACCGCAAAGCACCAGGGATCCCCTGGCATGAATGTTTACGTTGTTCTTGTTCTACCTCTGTCCTATTCTTAAACCAATTTGCATGTCTGGAGCTGGGCTGTGGCTGGATGGCTCCTTGGCTCTTGTCACTCTGTTGCTTCTTCCCACAGCTTAAATGGTGCGTATCTGGCCCTTCATCTTCCCTTTTTCTTCTCTTTACTTCTTTCTTCCTCTCCTTCTTCATTCAGTAGACAATTAGCTCAGCAGTGTGTGGCTGCTGCACAGTTTGATGAGTGTAAAGACTCAGTGTTAAGGCCATTTGGTAGATCTGTAGGTTTCTTTGGGGTTCTCTTGGCTGTCCTACATCCCTGTGCTATGGACCCAGAGCTGTACTGGCCTATTTACAGTGGGTTGTGTTTATTGTCTTCATACAGAAGCTGTACTATAAATAATTCTTGCTTTCAGTCCTGGCAACCAGCTAAAGGGGAGGTCTACCCTGCACAAAACAGTGTTGCAATGATAATTTATTTCTTCAAGTCCAGCTCCAAGACTGCAAAGATATGTGAATGTGGCGCATATCTCATAATCTGGGCTGGAGGCTCAACAAAATGTAGCTGGTGCAGAAATATTTGTGTGGGTCTTGAGAGAAAGAGACCATATTTCAGGGACAGGAGGTGTAGTGTTTGGGGGTTTTTTTGAGTGGTAAACTGAAATGTGCTTGTAACTTATAAACGATTATAACTTGAATGTCAACTTTGCTCCTTGTCTCTTTCTTCAGCAAATTTTACACAGTAGATAAAATGGTTCTTAGAGCTGTTGGTTTATCCCTTTGGCACCTCAGGCACCACGAGTACAGTGTATAGAAGTGCAGCTGACTGCCCTGGGTGTCTCACCGTCTCCCCTTTGCCTGAGGCTTGCAACATTCCTGAGCAGACCCCTGGAAGGGGATCCCAAGGATGGGCAATATGGCCAGAGAGCACACAAGGAGATTTGTCCAGGTTTGACTTCATGAACCCAGAACCAAGAGGGTTGGGAGGGGAAACCAAGAGTGTGCATACATGTCAGAGACTGAAAGGATTTACTTCCCTGCATTTCCAATTGCTTGTTTTCTATCTGGGGAAAATCCCTTTTGACAGCCCAGGCGGTGAGCTTCTAATTCCTGTCTCCGGCTCATTTTTCACTTCAATCCCTCAGCGAACGGATTTTAATGCTTGATGGATTCAAACAAAATTATTTCCGTTCCTGTGGCTTTGCAAAAGCCTCCAGGGTGTGTGTATGTGTGCACAGGGGAGGAGGGATGGGGCTTGTTTTCGTTACACTCCAGTAAGCCTCCTCTCCAAGGGAGACCTATTTCATTTCTTCATTTAGGGCTTTCTTGCTGATGACTCCCCTCATGCTGTCCTCCTGGCTCCTGGGTCACAGGAGGACCTGTAAAACATTTGCTGTTCCAAGGGTTACAGGATGCAATGTTCCAGATCAGTGTTTCTGATGCAAGTGGGGATTCAAATAATATGACCATACTGTGCTTCCAGGAATAGCACTAGACTGGGGGGAACAACTGCGGGAAAACTTTGATACTCCCCTGCTCTTGCTGGGAGTGAGACACCACCACAGGCTGAGAGATGGGGTTGGTGACTGAAGCATTGTCGGGGTAATCAGTGTTTAGCATTGACAGCTTGTTTGAACATGTGTACAATTCACCCTACTGCCATTGTAATGGACAAGTGTTGCTTTTTATTACAATTTCCAGCCTCTCCCGCCAGCAGAAATCACGGTAGGGAACTGCGCAGGGGTTCTTCTTGCATAACATTCAGTAATCAGTCAGAATTTCAGCTGCTCAACCACCATGTGTCCCTGCTGGGCTTCTTGCACAGAGTTCTTATGTCTGGGAGGCTAAACACTGTTAAAATACTCAATATCTCACCCCTCTATCCAAGCCAGATCAGCATCATCATCCAAGTTAACAAAGCAATTGTTCTATGATACACAGCTCTAATAAGGACTTATAACTAATAAATGCTAAATATCCTCATTTTCTGAAGGATTTAGAGTGTAGCATAAAGTTGATGATGTCTCTCAATGTATAAAACTACTGTTGTTAGGGTGTGCTAAGCCCACTTGGTGATACCATATCTAGATTGAGTTGTTTCAACTTATTATAACAGCTCCCAAGCTGTCACTTTGTCAGGCAAGGCAAAAATCTTGTTCCTGAACTTGGAAATGTGTTCTGTGTTCTTCTTCAGCATATGCCTGTCTTCTAGGACAACCTCCCTTGTCCACAGCCTCCTGTGAATATTTGTTTAGAGCTATCGATCATCATAAATGTGTGTTGTGTCATGTTTGTAAAGCTGGTGGATCTGAGGACTACAGAGTGTAACTTGTGAGTTTGTTCCATTTTATCTATCTCTCTATATTACTTCACAACCCTGGTTCTTCTTCTAACTCCATTTTTTTTCAGTATAAGTATTCTAATTCTCATTTTTTATTTTGTTAAATACATTTTCCACAGGTGAGAAACCCTGTTTTATTAGTGTGGTTTTCTAATACGCTGCATCAGAAACTATTAACTTCCATTATAAATACTCAAAATTATGCATGAAGTATACATTGAAGTTTTAGTTGTAAATATGGTAATACCATTTCAGGAATTATTTATCTAGTTAATGTGTTCTTGCGTGTAATTGTATTTTTATTTCAACTTCATCAATAATCTTCAAGGTTTCAAGCCAGGGACAGTAAATTGAAGTGTTAATGAACTTCGGAACTTCATTAATAAAATGATGTAAAGTCTGTTTGGTAGCAGAGGACACTAATTTATGAACCAATAGATACCACTGGCCTGACAGCCTCAGCTAATTGTTACAGCAATGGTACAGGCAACTGTCCTTTTACATATCTTTAGACTGAAAAAATAAATAAATCTAATTGACAGTTTGCAAAGGATCAATAAAGAGTTGAACTAATTGTGAGTAAAAAAAAGAGTTCTTAAATTTCTATCTTGTCTTTCTACTGGAAAATGTGGATATTTTACTGCGGATGTAGCTGATTAATTAGCCTTGTCCTTTGCCACCAGAGAAAGGAAGTAGACAAATATTTGGAAAATGTGGTTTTTAAATACTCTAGTTTCAGCCAATGTTCTGGATTGCTTCTGTGGTGTTAATCATGTTTATTAATATTTTGGTTGAGCGTTTCCTAAGTCACCAGTGTTCCTTTTGCAAAGGCGTGAGTTGTGAATCCAGCTGGATACCCATTGGATTTACTTGCTGGGGATCAAATTATCTGATATTAAATACATCTTAGCATATGACTGCACCAGTTTTACCGGCAGGATTTGCCAATAAATGATAAATTATTTTAATCCTGGTTTCCACCACATTGCTGGGGTGAGGTTAATGGAGACTGGAAGTCGTTGCTAGTGACAGAATAGTGTCAGTACCACTGAGAAAGCAGCATACTGGGTTTTAACTGCCACTTGTTGTCTCTTTTAGTTGGTGACTCTGACACCAACTGGAAAACCAGCATCAGGCTTTTCTTTGTGCTCTGTATGGTACCAACCTTCCTGCCTGTGCTGCCATTTGCTCGAGTCTAGCACTTGCTGTGCCTTTGGCACCGTAACCAATACTCTCAGCCACTACCCTTAATTGTTTTTCAGGATCCCATTTACTCATATATCTACTCTCTATAATCCTTTAATGGTGACAGGCTTATCAGTGTAATCTCTGAATTTTACCTGGCTATCCCTTGTTGCTGTTGCTTTATTTTTTTAATTGCACACAAGACCGTGTCTAGCACGGTCCCCGTGTGCCATTGTCCAATTTAATAAATGTTTCATTTCCTTTCAAGCTGATAGTGTATTCATTTCCCACTGCAACACTGAGCTTTCCCTCATCAACAGTTCACTGGAGGTGGCACAGCAGTGGTATTGTCCATGTCGTGCAAGCTCTGCTGCTGCTTGCAAAATGTGTAAAGCTGATCCAGGACATTTCTCACATCTTCTTCCACATGCCAAATATTTTCTTGGTCCGTCCTGGTTGTCATAGAGCACATGTGATTCTCCATGATTTGATCTTTGAGCTAAAAGTGCTTACATCTCTCAGAATCTCTTGTATGGTGTATTTTGTGTTTTCATTGTGTTTAGATCTGACTTGCACTTGATTCTGGACTGGATGATTGCCAGAGGTTGGTTCTTTGACCTTCCATCAGCCTTGAAAATTTTGAGGGAAAACCAATTCCCTACTAAGAGGACAGACCTTAATCTGAATTTTCTTAAAAAATCTCAGGAGAGACACCCCTTAGTAATCTTTGAAAAGGCAAGAATCAGCCAGGCACATGCATTTCTTCAGGTCCACTTTCCCTTTTTTTTAGTATTTGCCTAAAGAAAATAAATCTTTACATTTCATTTTTATGTGAAGTACAATTATCTCATAATGCATATGGATTTCTAAGGAGTGTTCACTGCCAGATTTGACTGAAACCTCTTAAACATTTCAAATGCGTCAAAATTGAGTATTAAGAAAAATAAAGCTTTTGATTGTCTTCCTTTTTACTGGCATACATGGCTTTTAGATAAACACAGATTTCTAGCATATACACATGCAATTTATATTTTCCCAATTGCCTTCTGTATTTCCAGACTTTCAGCTCTTCTGGGCATCTTGGTAGCTTCTTTTCTACTGAAGTTACACTCCTTGGCATCTTTTTATTCCTGATACCATATGGCACTCTTTAATCCCTCTGCACCCAAACTGCTTTCAAAGTTATTCCTTATTAATGACGCATTTCCAGCTGTCTCTGCTTAACCCAGTGAAGGCTTTTGCCTTGTCCCTGTTCCTGACCCTGAACAACTGTACAGTTACAGTAGCCAGGGCTGTGGCCTGGGAGGGAACACTCCGGGCACAGTCCCTGCAGCAGAAGGCACAGTCTGGGAATGGCACATTGGCAAGGGTGGTGAGTTCCCAGGTTTTTTCAAGAGGAGGAGACCTTGTAAGTAAGAAGTGTATTCCAAATGCAGCCAATACTATTTGTCTGATTACAGTGTATGACAAACTGAAGTTTCTGTAGAACACAAGGAAACCGTTGGAGCAATTGTTCCCATGGGAATCCCATCACAGGGAAATGGCCCAGGCACTGGAAGGAAATACTCTTTAGGGCACTTCCTCGAGAGATTGTTTTTGGAAAGAAAGAACCAATCTCCAGAAAATAAACCTAATAAAGCCCAGTTTGTTTGCGTGGCATTGAGCCCTGTAAAGATCCGTGCTAATTCCTCTTGGCCGGTGCTCCGGTGTAAGGAGCTGACATTGCCGCTGAATGACAACGGCACTGTGTGAGTTCTGTTCTCACACGCTCTTCCAGGAAAGCCGGGACAGCCGCAGGGGGGTAAATGAGCAGATGCTTTTCCCCTGGTGTAGGGACACCTGCTGTCAAAGGCACATTGCTGCACCCCTAGATTTTTTTTCTTTTGGTGCTATGGGTTGCAACCTCTGCATGAGTTGTTGCTGCTATTATTATTACTGCTACTACTGTTATATTGTGAATAATATTATTGTTAATTAATATTGTTATGTGATGCTGAAGCTCTGTTCCCCTTCCTCCAAGATGCTGTTTCTGCCACAGCCTTTTCTGCCTTTGATCACAGCCAAGAAAATGGCTTTGACATTGTATGTATTCCCCTAGCCCACTGCAAAGTCCTAATCCTTCTAATAGCTGGAGGTTTTCAGTTTAAGTCTTTTATTAATATTCAATCTTAATTGTAAAGCACTTCAGTGATATCCAAAAGCCTGTCTTACATAACAGTCTTATCCACATTTGAGTCCTTCAGAGCTGGAGTGTCAAGAAAAACCTCTGTTTGATCTGCCTAGTCTGTCATTAGTCCTCACGCCTTTAATGCACAAACCCATTAGAAATTAACAATACCTTTCAAACGTCTAAGCTCAGTCAATGTATATTTTTAAATATTTGATATTATTAGAAAGAGTATGACTTGCTGTCATGTTCTTATTTAAGTGGTGTCATGAGCACAGACTCTATACAGTCTTCTGGGAGTCTTGTTTGCAGCTCTAAATCATCTGGAAAGTGAAAGTGCTGGTGTTGATAAGACCTTACTATGCATGAGGTTTTTGTCAGCCGGCTAAACAGATGAGAGCACCTGGAAACTGGGAACTACTCATTTGCTCACAGTGGATATTCCAGAAAGTCACTGGGAAGGAAGAAAGGAGAGGCATTTTTCCTAATCAGTAATAACCCTTTTTGAAATATGGCTCTTAAGGTGTTAATTCATTGCTGATAATCATTCCTTTTCCTCTTACACTGATTCATCTATTTCAGGCAGTTGCCAGCTCTTCCCAATGTTTATGTATTTTGGTGAAGACTAAGGGTGAACCTTCAAACTAACAAACTGGCATATTTAGAATATGAACCTTCAGGTTTACTTGTCTTAAGGAGAATTTTTTCAGGGGATTGATTCAGCTCAGACATATATTGTTCAAACTGAACAAGGACCAAAGTGTAAACTGAGAGCCTTCCCAGTCCACTAATGCAGGAAACACACAGTTTAATACAGTTCAATGTTATTAATAAGCAGATAAAGGAGAGGTGAACTTGGGCTTCAGACAGCAAATATCAACATCTCCTGAAATCCCGCTTCAAAAGACAAAGGACATAACAGCACATGTCCACGGTTTGCATTTAGAAATCACATCCAGAAGCTCATTTCTGTTTCCTCCAGCTTCTGTACAGGCTGTGTTAAATGATTTTTATAAGCTCACAACACTTTCTCCTTTGTATCTGAACAGAAGTTCTTAAATCCAAAGACCTGAGAGCTCCTTTGGGAAGCAGGTGTTGTTGTCTGGGCTTCACATGAAAGGAACTAAGGCATAGGTCAGGAAAGTTGAAATCCCTGTAGGAACTCTTCACTGGGTGAAAGATGTCAGGAGTTATCATCTGTGATTCAAACAAAATTACAGGCAGGCAGGGTGGCCATTAACTCGCCTTTGACACCAGTTCCCTGCTCACACATTGCTGCCTGCCCAAAAACTGCAAAGCTGGTCTTTGCACTACACAATATAAAAGCAAATATGAAATAGAAATGCTTTGCTAGATGTTTACCAGGATTCCTTGGAAATTACTAAAAACTTACATTATTCAATATAACTTGATAATTGTACTAATGAGATGTTGTGAGATCCACTACCAAAACATAACACCCCTTTGAAATGAGGCGTACAAAGCATTTTGCAAGTAATTTATTTGTACAAATTACTTCATCTGAAACTGAAAAGTAATTTAGGCAGTTACTACCTAAGCTGTAACTTTGTTCAGGACATCAGGTCTTTTATTAAATTCTTGGGAAAAAAAAATAATTAGATCTCCAAGATCAGGAATTCTCCGTACCTTGTCTGGTTTCTTGTGCCAATGGCACTGGTAGCAGCATCTTGCCCCTCTCTCCCCGTGAGCCTGCTGGCTCGGCAGGGAGGTAGGTGTTTGCACAGGAGCTGCTTCAGCTGCTGCTTGAACAAGGTGTCCTTCCTCCACTGGCATCCCAGGGCTGTAATTTTTCATCTGAAAGGGAATACTGGTTGCTGATAGAAACCTGACCATATTTTGTAACTCATACAGCTTCCTTTCTGGTTACAAGCCGTACATGCCAAACCCTGTCTCTCCCTGGAGCTATGTGCTACCAGAACTGTGCTGCTTATGTACCAGGATCAGTGTTCATTAAATAAATTATTTGAGAGAGAGCAGCTCTGTGGAGAGAGAGTAACTGCCCTGAAGATAATGAGTGATTCACTCCAGCTGATCCCAAATGAATTTCAGCTCACTGTAGTTATTTCATACTCTTGCCTGTTTGTTGTATAAGTGAGTTTATGTTGTATAACTGAGTTGCTTCATGACAGTAGCTCATATTTTAGTTGGTGGCAGTGAAAGGGTCAAAGGATGAAAGCAGCAGCTACTTTTATTCTGATTTCCCAGCTGCATCAATAGTGACAGAATAAAATATGAGGGCTGATGTATGATAATCTCGATACACCTTGATACTCTTCCCATTGGAAAATAACCCTCTCCCAAAATAAATACAAGAGGATTTCTTTGCCAGGAGAATGGCTGGAGATCAGGCTGCCAGGCAATGAGCGAGCAATAACAATTTATTCAGCCTTGTCCCCAAACCACTTCCAACCCAAAATGCAAGTCTCTGGCCTTCAGTGCTGCTCTCTTTCCCTTCCATTCCCTGAACTAATTCTTTAGGCAGTTGATAAATAATCCTTTTTTTTTTAAACTGGCAAAGATTAAATGTTCCCAGTCAGAAAAAAAAAAATGCAGGCTTTTTACCTGATAATCAGGGATCCTTTTTAATGCAGCTGAAGAGTCCACCTGTCTCTCTGAAAAGCAGCCATAATCCTGTGGTCCAGATCACATTTCAGAAAGAGATGACTCCATCACATACGTAGTTTATTGTGCTTGTAAAACATCTGCACGGGCTTGTGAAAAGCTTTGCTCTTACCAAGGAGAGCTCAGGTCATCTGAAAGTGGAAAATTGTGAAGTGATTTAATTTTCTCCCTCGTATATTAATTGCTGATCTCAACGTAAGCCAAAGACAGGCTGACCAACTGAGCAGTCCTTTGCTATTTACTATTTGGCCCATCTTCATTTTATACCTCACGACTGTGTCAAATGGAGAGAAAGATGACTATCACTGTTAAAACCACATCAGTTTTGCTTCAGTGATTTTCAGAGGTTTGGGGTTTTTTTCCTTAGAACCTGTACTCAGACCTCCCCTTTAATGTGCTTCCTGCCTGCCTTGTGGTTCACCTCCACTTGCACAGCAGTGCCTTCTACAGACATGTGACTGTGAAGTTGATTGTAGTTTGGCAACAGAGATGTCTGATATGAAAGAGGTGACATTTGCCAGCCGTGGGCTCTACAACTGCAAAGCTGAGCCAGCTGTGTCAGCTTAATTAATTGCGTTCTTAGCTGTATGAACTGAGACTGAGACTCAGAAAAGGTGTGTGGGAAGGAGGCAGGGTGAGGAGTAATTCCAGGAAAATTATTTACTTTTGTTACACGCCTGGAGTAGGGAAGGTTGGGTCTCTTCATAGGAGTCTGGCTAAAGTTAGGCCACACGTGGTAGCTGAGGCAGCTCGGTCCTATCTGTCCCACTGAGAGCAGAGTTCCTCTTACATCTTGTTTCATGTCATTTGGTTTAATAAGCTAAGAAAGGGCTGGGGCATCATCTCTGCGCTGACTGGCCTCTCGTGTGCCAACAGCATGGAGCTGTTGAGTCAAGCCCAGGTCTGTGCCCTCACAGAGCATCACAGTGAAAGTGTCTGTCACTTCCCTTTGGAAACAATTCCCTTCCTCCACACTGATGATTGTACTTACTTGTTTTTCCCTCTGCCAGCTTCATGGGGACCACCCAGCCCTCTGGCCGGTCCTGTGTATGTACATTATAATGTGTAGGGAGCTTCACCCTTGTCACACATTGCTTCTCCCCCTTACCTCTCTGTCATCTGGCTTTTCCACAACTGTGTTTTTCCTGTCATTCATCCATTTCTCTGGTGGACTGTTATTTTTGTTCTAGTGTCCTTTCCCATTCCTGTAGGCTTATTACAGGATCACACTGCAGTCTTTCCACCTTCAATGCTATTTGACCATAGAAAACAGTCACTTCCAAGCTATCTGCCACATCCTGACAAATACAAAGGGAAGTTATCTGTTTGCAATCAGGATGGAAGTAACCAGGGTGGATTTGAGCACAGGGATTACAGCTGGAACAATAATGCCTTTGTAATACTGTCAGGATTATTAGTCTCCTGTGGAGTAAACCTTGAAGAGGAATATCAAGTCTTCAAACAAACAGAATTTCCAGCTGTCAGTGCTTTTGCTTCCTCTGGAGGAGACACATGCCCGTCCAAATACAATATGCTAGAAGACCAACACTTGGTATCTATATGACTACTGAAACATGATGTGTTTCTGAAACCCTTTAAAAGCTATGGATAATTAGTCAAAGGAAAGACCATTTAGTATGTTGATTCTCAGCCCAGTCCAGCTTTGACTTTCATTTGCTTTGGCAAATTGTTTGTATTATACCTACCCAAGATGATTATGTCCTTGCAAATGCAGGTGAGAGAAATAATAAAGACTAAGAAACTATTACCAAGAGAACTGCTGCAAAACATCAGAGACACTTTGTGCCTTCCCATCAACAGCTTGCTGGAGACTTTTTATTTTATGAGCATTTCACTCTCAACTCCTTTTTGAGGCCTTTAAACTGAAATGGAAATACAGTCTCCTGAGTTCAGTGCAGGCAATTCAGCCCCTGTTTGTTTGAACAGTATTCCCATTTTTGTCAAAAATTTCCTCTACACATTGTGAAGCCAAAAAGGATTGACCAAGGCCTTTCCCCCAAAACGCTCACGCATTTGCTCGTGGGCATGCTTTTCGCTAAGCACTCTTACGGAAAGCCACGATTTTACACTTGCGGGCAGTGCTGTGTTTGTCATTGCACGCTGGAATTGGATCTACCTTCCTCTGCCAGCCTGAGGCTACTCACTTGCTCCAGAATCCCCCAGGTTCAGGGAGAGAAATGCAGCTCCTCTCTGGCTTGGCCTCAGACTGAATCACACGGATAGTTTAACTCAGCTCTGTCTCAGGAAGCAGCGAGCATGCACGTTACATAATATAATCTTCGTGTCTTGAGGATTCAGGCCTGTCCTCTTTTGTGCTGCCAGATGGAAGAGGAGCCACGATCTCTCTGGAGAGATGTCCCTGCACATCTCACCGCTCAGCCGTGCTGGAATTATGTGCTTCTCTCTGCAGCCGGGCACTGTTGTTCCCTGGCATTTGGCTCCAGAATAGCTCTTTAGTATGCAGTGGATGCTACACAGCCACTGTGATCCCAAGACTAATTTGTCTAGAAAAAGACATACACGAAGAACCTCCAAAAGGAATTTGTGAGAAGGATATAATCCAGATTCTTTGAACAGCTGGGGTTTGTTCGCAGCTGAAACCCAAATACAGGTGTTGTGGACGGCCAGGTTTCTGCTTTGTGCTCTCACTCTGTCCCACTACACATTTTTTTCAGCTGCTGCTGCTGTTTTGTTGCTCGGTTCTGTAACATGGCCCCTGCCTGCATTGTTATTACCTCTCTTAGTCAAGCCGTTTCGTGCCCTGATCCCTGACATGCTCTCCAAAGTGATGAATCACACCTGCACTAGTGAGTCCCTTCTCACTAATGAAGCATATGCTCCAAATTCTGCAGTGCTCAGTTGATTGAGGCATGGAGCTACAACCCACCTGTAGACAGCAATGTCACTACAGTCCTCAGGAACAGCTCATAAGACAGTGTTAGTCAGACTAGACAAGAATCTTATCTCTGTGGACTTCCTCACAGCAATGCCTCGTCAGCAGCAGCTGCAACTCCAAAAACGGCAGCTTCTCTAGAAGCAATGTTACATCCTGATGGAATTAACTTCCCAAGACAGAGAGCTATTGGGAAATGTTCATTTAAGCCTCCTGCTACCTCTGAGCTTCCTGGCAGAAGGACCAATGTAGGAGCCACAGCTCCAGCAAGCAAGTGCAGTAGGGAAAGCCAAGGCTTGTGTTCATCCAGCCATGAGTAGTGATTCTGCATTGCTAATATCAAACAGGAGCAGCCTGCTCTAAAATAAAAAACAAACCCCCAAAAGGTACCTTGGCTATAATTAGGAGCTGAAATGACACTGTAAGTCTGAATGGAAAATTGGTGCTTGACAAAAATCCCTGCCATGAACCCCTTCAACAGCCCATTTAGCCACCATGACAGCTGCTGCCAAGCTACAAAGCAGGGAAGGGGCAGAGGGGCCAGCCCCTTCTCCTCTCTGCCATCCTGAGGGTGGATGGAGGGCACCTTGTGCAGGAATGGCTGCGCCTCTGATAGCACAGGTGAGGGGACAGAGCACACCGAGCCAGGGCCACAGCATAACTCTCCACGGCAGCTCTGCCCTGACCAGCACACCTGACTGTGGTGGGGGAGGCACAGCAGCACTGGCTGCAATGGGACACCAGGCTGAAGAGAAGTTGCACTTGGGTTGTTGCAGAGAAGACTGTCATTACATAGTAACTGCTGTGCATGTGCCAGCAAGAGCAGAGCGAGCATGAGTAAGCTTATTATGCGATAATCACACCTTCATCTTTCTGGGTAGATAAACTGCTGAGGTATCCAAGTCTGGCAGTGAGGCACAATCACTGTCTGAGGATGAGCAAGAAGCAACTGGGTCCTTTCCTCATTGGAAACATATGTCTGATTTGATGCCATTATCTTTTTCTGGTTTTAAACAGAACATTGTTATTGAACCACCTGGTGCCACTTAACTACCTGTGTTTGATTACAAAGATGTTAAGTAATCAGCTTTTTAGGTACAAGCTCTTTCAATTTTATATCCTTTTATCCTTTTATGATGTGCCCTAACAAAGCCTCTGTGTCCGTTTCAAAGGCTGAATCAAAACTTCCCCTGTGGGCTACGTCAGGCAGGCAGTGGCTGAGTGCCCAACCTCCTCTTCTGAACTTAGGGAAATCAGCATCAAGAGTTTGAATCTTTTCAGTTAGAGCGGTAAGACCTACAGGTGCTGACCCATAGGGCCAGTGTCACCGTGGTCCCGTGTCGGTAGGCTGAGCACCCAGGTGGGGCAGTCGGGTGGCCCACGACCCCCACAGCATGCTGCCCACCGGTGCAGGCGCAGAGGAACCGCCCGAGGGGCACACCTGGGGCAGGTGGGACACACCTGGGGCAGGTACTGTCCTCCCCGGCTCTACCCTCGGAGACACTCAGCTCCTGCCCTGGTAGCTGCGGGAGCCTCGGGGGTCAGGCCTCCCCCACTCTCGCCCCCTGGACGCCGCCCCCAACCTC
>VZRE01002188.1:62393-87774 GCA_013396775.1 Cephalopterus ornatus
GGGGCCGCTCCCCGGGCCGCCCGGTGAGTGTCAGAGCCGGGAGAGCGCCCTGCTTGCCGTGCTGTAGCGACAGCCGGTGCCAGATGCGTGTCACAGGAGTCCGGGTACCTGCGCGGGGCTCTTGCGGCCCCTGTGCCTCCATCCCTGCATGAGCTGCCACAACCCACGTCCATGCATGTAGCCTGACATAAAAAGCCTTCGTATACATGTCTTGTCTATGTACACACAGCCTACTCGTGCAGCCTCTGCTAAATCTTCTGTGTGGCTATACAACCACCTCTGTACACGCTTATGCATCCCTGTGCTTAAAGCATCGACCGGCGTATGCGCACTCCCCGCCTGCTGACACCTGCCACACCTTCCCAGGTATGTCTCATGTTTTCTGTATGTAGCAAACTCGGACACAGAGGAACATTGTTCCACTTGAGCACATCCACTCGGCTCCTCCCGTTTGCAGCTTGGAGGAAAATTTATCACATTTATCGCTTGTAAAGAGCTTGAGGGATGTGAGCCAGACGTACAGAATCACCGAGGGGCAATGGATAAGCCTCCTGCCTGCAGTGGGTCTGCCAGCAAACATTAATCTTTGCCAGTGACTTACTTTTTAAACAAATCTGTTTTAAAAGGCTATAGAAAGACATCAAAATAAAACCAAGCTAAAAGAACATTCATTAAATATTCTGTTCATGAAATATACAGCAGCATGATCTAATGCACTGAAATACACAAACCTTCTGGTTAGATTCAGCTTATCTTTGGAGAGGAAAAAAGCTTTCAATGATAAATTAATCATCATGTAAATCAGTCCACTGTCCATTCCATCAACCTTTGTCACTTTGATTTTTGTTTTGTGCAATACTGGGTATCATCACAGTGTCAGGGAAGTTTAGCTTTAGCTTTAGTGGCTTGGCTGCAGGTTTGTCAGCTGAATTAGCTGTGGTTCTTTGTAGCATTCCAGCTTCAGTAACTGTTTTTCCCTGATGAGTCCATGAGTGGTATTGATTTCCAATAACAAGCAGCTATATGGTGTGAATCCAGTAAAAGATGCCTAGCTAACTTTGGGCTCCCTTTCAATAATCCACTGACATTCCTGTGACCTTAGAGAGCAACAGCAGTGCCAATGAACTTGAGTAATCCTCCAATTTCAATCAAATGCCCTGCTTAAGGATAAAAACAAAAGCCTGTCCTAGCTTGTATGGTCATATTTAGATTTTTAGTGGCTTTCTGCACCAGTGTAAGACCATGAACTCAGCACTCTCCATGAATGAAATCATTAGCTATATTCTAATATTTCTTCCACCCATTCCTCCCCTAACGTACTTTGCATCTTGCAACCATCTTTGGAAAGAATACACAGCATTGCTTCATCCCACACAGACAAAAGACATTCTCTGCTCTTGGAAGGAAACAGGCAACCGTGTAACATTGTGAAGCATCGTGTCACAACAGTTGAAGGCAGGAAGTAGAAAACCGCCAGCAACCCCCTGTGTTCTGCTGAAATAATACACAAAGGGTTTAGGTAGTTTGGGACCAGCTGTGTTGAGATACAACCAGAGACCTCGTCCTGGGATGTGCAGTTTGGTTCCTCTAAAGATGCTGTCAGATCCTTACTCAAAATAGAAGTGAGGTTGGATCTTGATTTCACGGTGGCGTATCTCATTTCATGCTCCAGGGTTGGTCTGAAGTATTTGGTTGATATTGGTTCCCAGATCTCTGCTCATCTGATGGTCATCCACACTTTCAGTGTGCCAACCCAACACTGACCCCCTGTCCCTCTTATCTTGAAAGAGGTGAGGGAGCCAGGCAGAATCACCTGCTTTTGCAGTAGTCCCAGACAGTGTGACACACAATTCTCATACTCTGGAGCAAAGAAAAAGGATCATGTAAGGTTTACTTTAAACAACCTCTGTATTGCACATCCCTGACAAATTCTCTCAGCAGCTTCTGAGCTGTCAAGCTTGTACTTGTCTTTTTGTAGCCCATTGATGATCTTCAGGATCATCAGCAGAAAATATCCACAGCACATTGTGTTCTGGCCAACGCACCTCCTGCGTAGAGACTCGGAAGTTGGGCTAATGCAAAATACATGGACCAGATCTGCAGGGAAGGTGTCAGGAGAAGGCACGTTCCCATCTATTTTCATCTAATATAGAATGAAGCCAGCTATTTACAGACAGAGCTGTTCCAAACAGAAGTTGACAGACAGTCCAGGCTTTGTTACCTTGAGAGGGATGGAAAATATCCTTGGTCTTTTTAATAACCTTTCTGTTGTTTGTGATTGAATATGATCCAATTGCTCTAATGGAGGAGAATATGATGCACAGCATGAGTCAGCAACACTTTCTTCCTGGAACAGCTGACAGCAAAGAAAGTTCCCAAACTCTCTGCAGAAATATTCCTCCCCCTAGATGAGAATCTGGACTGCATCCACGAATGCACCTACTGGTGCCTCCCCTTGAGATGGACCTGTACGTGTCTGGCTGGAATATGGAACCATCCAAGGCTCATTCGAGGTCAGAAGACACAACTCAATGTGCAACAAAAGCACTTGGGAGCTGATGCAGAAGAAGAGAGGGAAGTCAGTCACCGAAGTTTGGAGTGCCAGTACATGTTTCAGCCATCAGGAGCTTTGAAATGAGGCCCTTGACAGCACTGGCAACGGGAGGATGTTACCTATTCCAAATGCTTAGTCTCATCTGAGGTCAGCCAGTAATCAAGACTGGGTTGTTTCTCGTGAAATACAAATCTACAGCTACCAGCTAAAGGGTGATTGGGAGCAGATTTGAAAGCTACTAATTCATATATGCACTCTTCACTCTGGGATAGGAAAAAATAGACCAAAAATTCCTACCCTCATAAAATAAATAAGGTGGCATATTTTGAAATACTAAATGTTTGATGCATGCAACAGGCTCTTAGTAGAGCTGTGGACTTCAGTAAAAAGATGCTAGGAATGAGTTTTCCCTGCTCTACTACATGCGCCTCACTACCTATCACCCTGTTGCACTGTTTGTGTTGTGCTGAGAACAACCATCTGAGGTAATGTTCCAGCAAGTGAAGGATTGTGCACTGAAACAGGCCTGGCATCTGAACAGTCTCACAGTACAAACTCATACTTTCACTGGAAATTCTTGCCAAGCAAGGCTACAGTTTGATAAGCAATCCCAAGTTTCATACTGACTTTTATTCTTTCTATTGTGTCTGTTGGATATTTGCTGCCACTGGATAAAGTTCCTGGCAACTGCCAAGTGATTAGCTGTGGTGGGATCCAACACTTTCCTATGAAATGAGCATTTCTGCCAAAGGTGCCAGCCCAAAGCACAGCACTGCTGCTTTTTAAAGAATCCAGACATATTAAACCACCTAAATCATTCCTTGTTCAATGCCAAGTCGCCTAGCCTTCTTCCTCCCCTGTGCTCAGGTCAGTCACTGTGCCAAATGCTTCTTTCCCGTGAGCCGAGACCTTGCTCTGTGCCAAGCTGCATCCCCTGAGGTCTCTGCTCTCCACCTGGGACCTCAGGGGAGAGGAAGGGGTGCACAAACATCAGCAAGATTCACATTTCACAAAGTTCCTACCGATTTTTAGAAAGTTTACGACAGAGCCCCAGACCTTAAAAGAACAGTGTGATTGCCACAAAGAACAGTGTGGGAAAACCAGTACACATGCATGTGCAGCCCTCCCACACGCATACTGACTACCCCAGATATAGGCATACCCACAGATCAGCACCTACACACAAATGTTTTTGACACACTTATTCTCAGCATCCTGTTCTCCTACAGCAGCCTCAGTTGGAGGAAGGGAGAAAATATGTTCCTTCCAACCTAATCTTCTAATGACCTTTGTGCCAACTCCACTTTCCTGCCTATCTCTAAGCAGTCCGTGCTGGTGATGGGAAGATCCCATTGTAGAGAGTGATTTTCCTCCTCAGAGCTCAGCAGGGTCTGTTTGCTAGATTAAGGTGTCCTGACTAATTACTCTTAAGAGATTCCAGGTAAATAAGGAGATAAGAAAATTGTTTATGATCCCATCTCTTGGGCCCCTTGCAGCTCCACTAGAGTTCCTGCAGAGTTGAAGAGTTGTGCTGCAAACCTGGTACAAGTGGGCTCCCGTTGCCTCTTCCCTTCCTGGATTGCGAAATCCCTGCCAAGCCTGGCAGCAGGTCTCAGCACTCACTCTGCCCTGCAGCTGCCTGTAACTGCAGGGAAGAGAAGCTGGAGAGCAGGCACACGCGGCGGCGTGCCATGGTGGCTGGCTCTGAGCGCTCTGGTACAAGCTCATATTTAGAAGGTGACCATCTTTTGTTGAGAGGCTTTTAGAGCTCTGTGAGACACACTCCACAGCTGTCTTCCAAAGCTGTCCTGCGGCAGTCTGGGGGGCTGTGATGGATTCTTCTGGCAGGAGATGCCTGACTCCCTTGCTCCACTCCCTCTCTCTGGGAGAATGGGGGAGATGGGCACTTCTCAATTGCAGGGTGTTCCTGGCCTCCTTGCTGCCTGTCGGGGGAGATTCATTAGCAGCAGGAAGGCAATTCTCTCTCCTCTCTGCTCTGGAATTGAAGTCGTTTGTCTCAGGAAGGAGCCCAGGCGCCTCACTCGCTGTGTGGCAGCTTCTGCTCAAGGGAGACAAGCACTTTGTCAATAAACAAGGAGCCTGGGGAATGGCTGCAGCTGACAGGGGACATAATTAATAACTGGCACTTTGTCGGAGGGTAGATCAGCCTCCCATTAGCTGCTTTAAGAGGGGAAAGAGAAACAGAGCTAAAGATGGCAGCCTTAGAGGAGCTGGGAGTTTCGGGATCCTGCAAAGTTTCCCGCTGTGAGGCCCCCGGGCTGGCACAGCCCCTGAGGAGTGACTGTGTATTTCTCCAGCATTATGAGTCTTCAAACTGTGACAGCAGGAGACAGGCCCAGCTCAGGAACAGTTTCACTTCCCAGCCTACTGTGGGTGGGCTCTGCTATGGAGGTCTTCCAGAGAAGAGCTTCCCCATCCCCTCTGTCCCTCTCTCAGCCTGTCCTGGATTGAAGGAGTGTCTTCCAGCATCTTCCAGCTGCTGCAGCTTCTTGTTTAGGAGCTTCTTTGTGTAGCTCCTACCCAGGCCATGCAATGAAGAAGGCATTGAGGGCATCTGAGAGGAAGCTGTTCCACTGCCTTCACTCTTGGGAACTCTTGTACTCTTAGTACAAGGAAGTACAAGAAATACCATCCCCTATGGCCATGCAATCCTTGCTGTGACTGGAACTCAAGAAGCTGTTGACTTTTGTCATAGCTGGACTCCTAATATCATTGCCTTAGGTGGAAGAAGCCTCTAAGGTCTAAAGCAACTATTGATTCACCTCACAGTCATACTTAATTTGCCACAGCACCATCAGGGTGGAAGGAGAAATCTCTGCTTTGTTGTGACACTGACAGTTCATCCTTCTCTGTCCTACAGCCCTAGAGCTGCCAGGAGAGTGGGTCTTTGGCTCCTGCATAAAAGCCTGTGGCTTAGGTTTTTGTTGAAGCTTTTGTTTGGAACCACACTCACGAAGAAAGTTGTGAAAGCTCTCAGCTGAACACCGGAGCGTCCAACCAGCCTGCTGCATGATAGGATGTAAGAGCAGTGTCATCTCGGTCTTCACAGTTCTTGAAGGAAGTAGCTTTGCATGCCATGGCTTCTTATCACTGTGGAGCTGCATCTGTGGTGGCTCCATAGCTTCGGGTGCATTCACTATCCTGTTCAGAGCCAGTTGCCTGAGTGTTATGCTGAGTTTTCTGTGCAATTTAAATTTCTTTTCAGACTGAATGCTCTTATGCTCAGCCCAAGATTAGAGGAAAATGTACTGGGGGCTCATCCCTTTTCTTTTGGAGATTATTCTGTTACCACAACAGGCATAAAGTCCAACAAGTTTAGAGCTAGCTCTAGGTTCAGGTGCTTCTTATTTATTCCAGGACTTGGGTGCTTGGAAATGGAATGGATGGATCTGATGTCCAAATTCTTTGTTTCACATTATCTAACTTGGGGCTGTTCAGATTTAGGATTCAGGTGTGAGCCCATCTTTGGCAGACTTATGCAGATTAAACTGCCTGTTGATTTTTACTTGCAGAAAGCTGCAAAAACTTTACCACGAGACTGGCTCAAGGTCTCTCCCTTGTGGTTAAAAATTACTATCCTGGGACTGAGTGTTGTATGGTCCTGGGACAGCTGTCTCCACGCTTGCTTCCACCATGGAGGGGAAAAAAATCAGTCACTTCTAGGTCTGCTGGTATTTATAAGCTGAAACAGGTCCCACCCAGATAAATGGTCCATTTCTGCTCTGAAACGAGCTCTGGACTCTGCTCCAAGCCCCTAAGTGGATTGCCTTCTGGCCAGCCTAGTGCTCTGGTGATTGAAAAGCTGAGAGGAGTTAGGAGGGGGGTGGGTAGGGATGCGATGTTCAGAGGCTCTGTGGACCCAAACTAGCTGGATTCACTGAACTCATCACTGAAATCACTTCTTGCCTTGCCTCTGTTTTAATTCTCTCTGAAACAGCCCTCTCCTATGAGTGAAACAATCTTGCCTGCAGATTGAGGGGGGTGGGAGGGATTTGAACATTAATCTGATGTAGATTATACATCCGCCTCCCTCTCTCTCCCCTTCTCACTCACTCTCTCTCTCCCTCTCTCTCCCTCTCTTTCTGTCTGTTTCTCTCCCCTCCCTCTCCTTCCTGCTTCATCTCTTCAAGAAAGTGAACATAAAGTAAAATACGGAGAGAGAGAGGCAGAGAGAGAAAAAGCTCCCTGAAGAGGGAAAGCCCCAGCAGCCAGTAGCTGTTTGGATTTGCCTGGCGCTGCCTTTCTTGCTTTGCTCCCAAGGAATACCTTTAATGGGATCAATTGCTTCAGTTCCTTTATAACCAAGTCCAACGGAAAGGCAGCCTCAACATATTATGGGCAACTGTGTGAAGTCTCCACTGAGAAACCTCTCTAAAAAGGTATGTTCCCTGAATCAAAGTGCGCTGTGCATTTCCAGCCCTGCTTCTTGGGATGGGTGACATCGTGGGCAGATGGGAATGGGAGGTGGGAGAAACACAGAGATATGTATGAAGGGTTCAGCTCCATTCACCAGACTTTTTGTGTAAGAGCTGCTCTTGCAAGTGCAGCCATTAGAGCCCAGGACACCGAGAGCCATAACGTGTGTAACTAAATATGTGTGTAGGCTTGTGTCCTGCTTGGTGTGTGTGCACAGCTGTCCTCTGGGTAAGTGCAAGCATGAGCTTGTTGACATGCATAGTGTGCTGGCACACTCTGTAAAGGCATCTTGATGTGTGTGCACATGTGTTTGTGTGTGTGCACGTGTGTGTTTGTGTATGTGCACGTTTGTGAGTTTGTGTGTGTGCACATGTGTGTTTGTGTGCGTGCACGTGCTTCAGCTGTGAGGTACCTGCATGAGCAGTCACATGTGCCATGGGCGTAAGGACATGTATCCATGTATGTGTGAAGGGGCACATGTCTGTGTGTGTTCTCGTTGGTGTGGAAGGGTGTGCACACCTCTGAGCCCATCTGGAGTGTGTGTGTGTGTTCTCAGCTCTTCACGTCTCCACATACACAGCCTGAGGGGTGTGAGCAGGCGTGCAGTGTTTGTTGGGAGTGCGTGAGGGGGGAATTTGTGTGTATCACACTCATGCCCCTGCTTGTACAGTGCTATGTGTGTGTGTTCACCTGCTAGTGGGTGTCCTGACAGAAGCCTCTGTGGGGTTGTGCATGTGTTCTTCTGTCTATCCATCCTTGTGCATGCACACATCTAGTTTTGTTGGGGTGTGTTTGGGCACAGAAGCATGGTTTTTTCTGTGCTCTGTTGGTCCATGCATCTGTTTGTGTGCGGATACACTGGGCCCTGGCTGCGTGTTCGTGCATCATGGTGCGCATCAGCGTGGCCCCTGTGTCTCCATGCTTGGGGCCCAGCTGGACTTCATCTGAGAGCTGCCACGTGTATCTGTTAGGCTTCAGCCCACAGTCTGCTCTGTGCTGAGGTTTTACAATGATCCCAGGACGAATTAGATTCAGGAATGATTCTGCTGGTAGAGACAGGATTGAAATGGGAATGACGTGCCCCAGAAAACCTTCTTGTTTGACTGAGGAAGATCTTACAGCACTGTGTACCTGTCAGCCACAAGGTTCTCAGCTGGCATTGCTGCAAATCTAACAGCTCAGCAAAAAGCTATACAGTTCACTCCTCATAAATTAAAAAGTTATGCTGAGCATCCAAAGTATTGCAATGAGGAGCTGCCTCTGTGGAGACCTTGATGACAGTGAAATCCCACTGCCATTAAGATCCCATCCTGCCACCCAGGAGATCTTGCCACCCAGGAGATCTTGCCACCCAGGAAAGCTCTTCTGGGAAGGAGACACTGGGGAGAGGACCTCCCTAGCAGAGAGTTTCTTCTGGCTGTACATTTGCCTCTTCTGTGCAGAAACACAATTTGCTTGTTATCTCAACTTCTGTAAACAAAGCCAGTAATGGCACAGAGCTGCTGCGAGGGAGCTGGGATACATGAGGAGGGAATTCATCATCAAGCACTTAGGCAGTGCTGAGACCAGTCCTTAGGTCAGGGTGACCTTCAAGAGAGGCAGAGGTAGTTGAGGTTCACCTAAATGTTGCACATGTGAACAACCAACTTGGTTGCTTGTAGGTCACCTCCAACTTGGAATAAAAGGAGTTGGCTGCAGCTGTGCTCAACATGATCAAGGCAATTGCAATTAAAGTCTGACGTGGCCAGGCTGCTTGAATCAAAATGGATTCAAGAATTTATAAGCTCTGTGTCATCAGTCTTTTAGGTAGTTTATGCTTTTTTTCCCTAAAGATGCTTCGAATAATGCAGTTTGTGTTTAGTTACAAGACCTCGGATGTCAGGGCTGAAGAGAAACAAACTGAATTAGAGAATTTCTCAGACATCACTCCAGTGAGCCATGAATTAAGGTCTCGGGCACTTGTCCTGACAGGCCTTGGGACTCTGCCGTTCTTTTGATCACAACACACATGATTATAGTGGAGACTTTGCAAATCAGTCTTTAGCACTGCACAACTTCACTTGGGTCTTTTATGATCCCAGTTGTTTTTCTCAGATTCTGCCTTGGGCAAACTCATTTTGTTGAAGTGTTAAAAAGGAGGGACTGTAGACAACATGTGGGAAAGCTGCTCTTGGGTGACAGTCTAAACTCTTGAACACGTGATTTCAGCCCAAATTTTGGGATTCACTCCCAGGCACCAGCTGTCTTGGTCTGGGCCTGGCTGACACCGGGTACCTTTCTTGTTCAGGTGGCAATGATCAGGCTTTGACTCCATGTCTCTTGTTGTCAGCTTCAGTTTCCCACTGTTACAGTGTCCCCACAGTGATCCTGACAGCCATCCTGGCTGCCTTTCCCTCCGAGAGACATTGCAGTCGGGACGGAGGCCCCTCTTGACTTGCTCTGCAACGTGCCTCTGACATGCAGGCAGAAAAATGAGGTGAATCCTGTTGTTCTTCTGCTATGCAGAAATTAAAAGCTTTGGCATCCAGGTCCCTTGCTTTGCCACCCTTCTCCACCACTTTGGCCATCTCTAAATTAGCCTGGTCCCTTCCTGCTCCACAGTCTGCTTCTCTGACACAGCCAAGGGCATGACTCAGCCAGGAAGGGTAGTGGTCCTTCACTCAGGGAAGGGACACAGAAAGCCTGGTCTCCCCAGTCCTGTTCTTGCATTTTCCTTATCATCACGCTGCTGTTTCCCCTGTAACGGGCAGCCGACGTTGTTTTGCCCCATACCCATTCCACAGCTCCCTTCCCCACTCTGCTGGGATGTAGGAGGAATGTGGTGGAGGGAACTTATGGGGATTCTTGCAGGAGAACCTGTGAGACTGCTGTCAGAGGGAACATCAGATGCCATAAATCCTGCCTGCAGTGGCAGAGCCCAGCAGGGAGCCCTTGTTGGGATCTTGCTGAGCTGTGCATCTCGGTGTCCTGGCACTGTGGCAGGTTGTCTGGTCACGATCCTGAGTGGCTCTTGGCAACTGTTTTGTCAAACTGGCAGTCTCTATGTAGACAGAAAAATAATGGGATGACTATTATGAGGTACCGCTCTGTGACTTGGTAATAATCTCTACTGACTGGAAGGGTCGGCAAACAGGGATTTGGGGCTGTGGGGCTTTGCATCTTTTGTGTGGCTTCACTGGAATTAAACACAGAACTGATGTGGGCTATTTAAGTGATTCATATTATTTGGTATATTAAACTGAAAAATGTGTCAGGAAATAAAGCTGATAATTTTGAAAATACATTGCACTGATATCACAAAGCTGTGCAGTTCAACACAGATGCCTTGACATTTAGCTGAGCTAGTAATATGCCATTTGTGGATGGATGCTCATCTTTCATTTTTTTAAGGACTTTTAAGGACAAGAGTCCTGTGTGTCAGATTTAATCAGAGACAGATTCCTTCCTCAACCGTGACTGCAACAAAAACTCTTTTCTGCTTCATCGTTTTCTTTCTCCATGGCTTGTTTTTGAGTTGTTTTTGTTTTGATGCTTGATATTCACATGACATTATACATGAGCAGATTGGTGTAAGACTGTGTACAAAAAGGCAAGCTACAAACCATGCCTGCAATGTAACAGCACATGGCAGACGCAGCAAGTAGACACAATAGTCTCAGACAAGTGTGAATGGGGCATGGGTGTGTATCTGGCCTTTTAGCCTGAAAAAGCCCCTCAGGCTTTAAGGAAAGGGTTAATAGAGACAATGACAATTGACAGAGCAACTCTGATCACCCCTGGGAACACCGGCTGTAAAAGTAGAATCATTCCTGAAGAGGAATCTGATGTATGATTAATGTTTATTCTGTAAAACCAAGGGTCCTGTGGGTTGTGTTGGCTTTTTTTAGCTGCATGGGAATATCAGGATAAGAGGTTTTTTGCAGAGCCAGGGAAATGCATTTCTATAAAAGGAAAGCAGTGCCTCCTTATAAAATCCAGTGCTGGATTCTGTTCTGGAGCCCTAGCTTAGCAGGACGTGTGCACTTAGGAAAATGTGCAAATGCAAACATACAAAAATGTCGTGCCCGTGCCTAATCTCCATTGGGGAGTGTCAGTGATTAGAAGAGGCCAGGGTGGTAACTGCCTGAGACCCTGAGGATGTAACTAATTAGTAGCAGCACGGAGAGTGTGAGCCTGCAGTTGGCAGAGCCATCTGATGCTGTAAACGGTCCTCTGATAATGTGATAAAGCGGGTGATACTGTGTTGCTGAACTGTAAGGTGGAGCCTCCCGCAGCGGCTTTGTGCAGGCTCTGCCTGGTCTCCTGGGGATGCCCCGGCCGGCAGCTCAGCCCTGGGCACGGGCTGGCACACGTACTGTTAGGCTGGGCTGCGCTCGGCCTTGGCAGCTCATTCGAGGCATCATTAATCTGGGGCTGATGTGAGAGCGTGGCGCTTTGGGTTGTGTCTCGGTAGATGTGAGCAGTGCTGAGAGTCTGGTGTAATTTCAAAGCGAAATTCTCCCTGTTGGTTGTACTTCTATCAGCTTTTGAAAGTGAACTCCCGGACTTGCTGCTTCTGTGCAAATCCTAATAGCCCGGTGGGGGGGGAATGCGGTGTGGACCAGACGAAGGAAATTTAGCAGTAATGTCTCTGCGAGGCGGTTCAGTAAAACTTCAGAGGAACGAGATGGGGAGGTAACATCCTCTGTTGTGTTGTTTGCTTGCTGCTGGTTGGCTGGGAAGATCCGCCATGACGAGAAGACGAGCTATAAGGCTGTCCAGACGAGCGAAGAGGGGTCGTCGGCTTGCGAGTACCAGGGTCCGCTCATGATGCTGGCCCAGAACTGCGCCGTCATGCACAACCTGCTGGGGCCAGCATGCATCTTCCTGAGGAAGGGCTTCGCAGAAAACAGGCTGCCTGTACGTAAGTTACACCCAGCCGGGCGAGACACGCACAAAGCCACGTGGATGTGAGCTGGGGATGTGGATCTGTCCCCACGCTCCGTCTGCGTGGAGCTCGGAAACCCCTAGCCCTGGGTCTCGAGCGTCCCGGCTCCAGCTCCAAGTGCAAATACAGTCACAGGCAAATGTCTAACCTGAAGGATGTGCAGATAGACCTGTGCCTAAACACCAAGAAAGGAGGATCTAAACATGCAGCTACGGAAGACAGATCCAAGCCTACACTCAACTAGCCATAATCATGTGGACTCAGGAGGAGGTCTTAAGACTTCAAGACTTACACAATCATATGAACTCAGGGAGAGTCCAGTGCTCGAAGCAGGACATCCACCTCTCATTCCCAGAGGCTTAGATTGGCATTTAAGGCCTAAATAGCCACTTAAATGCAAATCAGGGCATCCATGTTGGGAACAAGCTGTCCATATTTGATACTATCCTATCAGTTCACAGTGAGCACACCAGTACCAGCAGAAATAAGCAGGCATCTGCCTCCTCACAGATGCCTGAACGCAATCTCTGGTGCACTGTCATACCCAGCCTGACACTGCAGCAATCCCAGCCAATTAACTGAGGAACATCAGTCTGTCCTCATATTTGCAAATAGTGCCAGGCTACCAAATGCTATTACCCTCCCACACACACACACAGAGATAAATAGCAAAACCACGTCTGTCCATTCAGTCACACCTATAGTAACTATATGTTCATATGCATCTAGTGTGTGCATTTATATACAAACAATAAAACTATGTGCTTGTATGTAAATTAAAATGTATACACCTGGACACGTGAAATATACGTAAATACACACCCCAGCATTGTGTCTTTAAAAGAACTAAAACATATTTTTGCACCCAAACGTTCTACTCCTATAGTGACGTGAATTTAAAGACATACAGAAACATATGATTAACACGTTTTTTATGGATATGTAAGAGTGAATACGTGCATTGTCAGGTATTCACAGGGCCTTCCATGTTCCTGTGGTGAAATAAAGCTCACCCCAATTATCTGAGAAACAGAGTTTTCTTGCCTCTGTAAGAAACCTCTCTCTAACTTGTGTGTTGATATGGTCATTTACAGCTGTAGGAGACACCTAGGTCTTTACTTCTGAAACCTCTTCTTCAACCAAAAACCCAAAAAAAGAGTCTTTATGTGTCATTATGGATCAAGGGGCTTTTGTTCTTCCTAACCTTTAGCCACTGAGTGATCACACAGTCCCTGTGCCAGGTCACTAAAACACAACACATAATCTCACACAGGCAAATTTGCTGGCATGCACAGAGCTACCTGTCACAGGAGATAGATCCAGTTCCCTAGTGGAAGGCTCACAGCTGGACAGGTATCCATCGAACTTAGGCCATGGAGGCTCATTGTACCCTAAGAAGTCCCCTAAGTAGGATTAGTGATGTCTCAAAGTACCCTGATGTAGAATAAGTGCATCTGATAAACAGCTTTACTTTTATTGACTCTCTAGATGAACAGGATTTATTGTGCATAGAACAGAAATAAATGAGGGTAAGACCATTACATATAATGGACTCTCTGGGAGTCACCTCTCCTCATATCTAGGATCTAAACTCTTGGAACAGTTTCATTCCTCTTCCCATATGCTCTCCAAAAGCTTTAGAGTGATTCAGCCCATTTCATCCCAAGCAATTTTACTCCTTTATCATTTTAAGGGATCTTCTTTCACATTTAAAACAGAAAACTTCTTCATGATGTTAGTTGTCGCTTGAGTCAGATTTTTGGAGGGACAGACATAAACCCTCCCCCTCCTGCATTCGCAGTCAGTGGCTCTCTGATGGCACAATCTGCATGTGCAAAGATACGCTCAGAGCCCTGCCAACGCAAATGCCTTGGGGTGCAAAATTGGAGCCGGTGCTGAAGCCCCCCTTCTGACATGTGTCAGTCATGTCGGTTGCAACGTGGTCTTCAGTGGGTGAGGAGGAGGATGGTCTTGTGATGACTGTGCTGGAGGAAGGCCTGGGCCCCACCCCAGCCACTCTCACAAGAGAGGTGGCACCGCGGTGAGTCACGGCACCCTTTGCACTGTGGCACGGGCAATCACAGCCCTGCACGTGCCGTGTGCCCAGCCACGATCTCCAGGGATTAATGGCTGCAATCTCTGGAATAAAGTGCACAAGGTGTTGGAACAGATCACGGGTGGTTTTCATGCGCTGTTTTATCCAAGGCAGGAGGGCAATTATGCCTCCTGCATCCGGTCCAAGGAGTTTGAATTGTTCTATTACTTGGTGTTGATGAAAGCAGAACAAATGGGATGACATGTTTGAAAATACCAGGTCTGTGAAGGATGAAACAGCAGAGCCAGAGCGCTCCGACAGTTCCATCCAGCACAGAGATGCCTCTGGGAAGGTTATGAGTGGCAAGCTGGTCATTTCTCTGGCACGGCCCCCTTTGCACAGACGTAAACCAGTGTGTGTCCTAGTTTGCTCTGCACGCTGAGCAGCTGCTGTTAGAGTTCCCAGGGGAGCCTGTGGTTAAATAGCAAACGATCATCCTTCTCAAACTGATCAAAGGCACTGTCTCCAGGGACGTATGGTGAGGCTGGAGGACACCTGGAAGGCAAGGAGAAACTCCCCATGGTTGAGGGGGAAAGCCGAGAGTGAGACGACATAAGAAATCGCGTTTCTGTATTTCCATATCCTCAGATGTTTTGGATTTGCCTGGGAGCCATGAGAGGAATTAGAAAGGGCATTTAAACCAGAAAGCAGTGCATTTCCACGCTCATCTTTTCTTCCTGGTGCAGTGTTGGAATTTTCCTATACTCTTTTATATCCTTCCCCTTCTTCCAAGAAATTCAAATTGGATGTTTGAAGTTGCAGTGTTTCCTGAATATGGTGAATCCTTGTCCTGTTTTGTTTGTAGATAACCTTGATGATGTATTTGCTGTGTGTCTGCTTTCATGCCTGGTTTCAAAATGCTTGGATATGGAGTTGAGGCTGGGAGGAAGGGGGGAGTTCCTACCTTTTTGTGGGGACAGACTGTAGGACATGTCGCTGGGACATTGGCTGTAACAGAGCTCATGGCTGTCGCCATCCTGCCAGAAGGACAGAGATCAAGCAGTGATTTGAGCAGATGATGGTATAGACCTGCTGGTTACAGAGACTGCTTCCAGCTGTTTTGATCTGGCTGTGTCAGTGGGAGCTGCAGTAGAAATACAATCAGAGCTCTAGAGGAGATCATAACTGCTGCAGGGACGGTCTCTGCTCCAGAACCTGGGGCTGGGGAACAACGTAGGAGCTTCATGGAGGTGCCAATAGTACCATCAGATGGGGAAGGCCACACATATTGCTGTGTTGGCCCAGGTCTCTTCTGTTTTAAGGGACCACCTGCCATCCTCCTGTCCAGCAGAAGAGAGGGAGAGGGGCTTCCACAGGTTAACACCCCTCCCATTGGGGAGGAGAACTGGGAAGCCTTCATAGGTAGATGGTATTAAACATGTCATCACCTTCTTGTTTCTTCTCTCACTTTATGGCTTGTCCCAGAACTGTTTGTACCAACAAACAGCTATTTTGAAACTATGTTTGTGACAAATGGCTTTAACATAATATGTTTTCTTTTTGCAGGATAGAGAACTGCGTCCGGAAGAAATTGAAGGTAAAATTTGTTGCTTCTTCTGTGTCCCCTTTCTCCCTGCCCAGTGAAAACCTACTGACTGGCCCTTACAGGTTGGCCCCAGGGGGTAAAATAATTTGGGGCAAATCAAGGGAGATGTTTACTGGAATAATTCCTGAAAACCCCAGCAAAAGAAATAATACGTAAAACTAGAAGAGTGCTGACTGTGAAGGAATTGGCATCTATTGCAGCTTCTTCAGGGTGGGAGGAAAAGTAAATAATGGGATATTGGCTATCAGCAAACTGCTGTCTCCCCCAGCTCCCACACAAACTGTTGTGGAGCATGGCACAACTGTCTGGCTCCAGGGAAGCTGTTTTACTTGCTAATCCCTACAGTGAGAGGTTTATAATACAGTGCAGGTGTAAAAGTTGGAAAAACTTAAGAATTTCAGTTTCTTTATGAAGCACAGTTTAGCAATGAACTGCTTATCACACTTAAAGACCAATCAAGCTTTTCTGTAAGGAATGGGTCAGCAGTGCTGCTGACAGAAGAATTTAACATTGCTCCAGTCATTGCCTCTTTTCAGGGAGATCTGCTGGGAAAATACAGAGTATCTTAGGGAGTCTGGGCTCATAAAGTGCTGCTGATTCTGGGGAGGTTTCTTGGAAAAGGTATTTCAAGCTGTCACTGACAATATTGTTCTTTTTGGATCCATTCCCACAGAGTTAAGAGAAGCCTTTAAGGAGTTTGATAAAGACAAGGATGGGTTTATTAACTGCAGGGACCTGGGGAACTGCATGCGGACCATGGGCTACATGCCCACTGAGATGGAGCTAATAGAGCTCTCTCAGCAGATCAACATGAACCGTGAGTAATTCCCACCTGGCTGTACCTGCCTGTTGCTGCTGTGCCCTACATCATTGCCTCAGGCTCTCACAGTTCCCCGCTGCCTCTTTTCCTTTGGATTTTCCTCCCCCTGTTCTTTTGGTTCTCATTTTCACTCCCTGTCATCTCCCCTGTTTGTTTGTGGTCCCAAGAAGCTGATGCCTTTCTTTTTGCCTATCAAAGGGTCTGTGTTGGACTGTACTGTATATGGGAACAGTGAGTGGAAGGGTTGTCCTTCATGCTTATGCTGTCAGGTATAAAACTGCCCTAGATGCAGGCAGTCAGACACCAGTGCACAGGTTCTGTGTGCTGTCATATTGAAGCTGTTGTCAGATGGTGTCAGAATGAAGGAAGAGAATGGGAAGGTGGAGATGGTTTGGTCCGATGGGTGGTGGATGGCTGTTCACTCTGCAGGGGTTGTTTGTGGATCTGCTGTGTGCCTGGGGATGGGCTGTGAGCGAGCTGTGCTGTCCGTGTCAGATGGGAGCATCTGCTGCAGTCACGGAAAGATGTGACAAATGCATCCAATTCACTGTAACTGTGTTTGTGCCCCTTGTCTTTCACTGTCACTTTTGTCACCTCTCCTCTGTGGCAGTGCAGGGTCTCACCGTCAGCGAGGTGGGGAAAAGGATATTTAGTGCATGTTATTTCTGACACAGGAGGATGTTAAAAGGACAAGTTACTTGGTCAACGGAAGGAAAACAGCCGTGACATATGCACCCAGTCACACGCAAACACATCTGATAACCCTGGCACACAAGTGCTTGGGAATTTGAGAGTGCTCCTGACAGCTTTCAGATAGGGCACTGATGAGTAAAAGAACTAATACAATGATTAAACAGTTGGACGCGCATTAGCTGCGGTAAGGGAGCAGGACTCCACTGCTGCAGGGCACTGCCGGGGCCACGCGGGCACATCGTGCGGTGCCCTTGCCGTGCCCTTTGGCACAGGCGCAGCACAGCGTCGCTGTAAGCACTGACACGATCAAGCCTCTAATACGTAGTATGTGATGCCACAAGGATGTGACAGTCCATGGCTGCCTAATATGGGATAGCTTGGGCTCATTCTGCCTAGCCCATAATCCAGCAAATACAGTGTAGAACCTACCTCTGCTTTTCCTTCCATTGTCGCACACCCTCTGTGCTTTGCTTCCTGCAGAGCCGAGCACTCTCTGGGGGCACACAGAAGTGCAAAGTGAGTGCTGGGCACAGAGTTCTTACACACAGTCTTTCATCTTGTCCCAAGTGGGTGGCCACGTGGATTTTGAAGATTTTGTTGAGCTGATGGGACCAAAGCTGCTAGCAGAGACTGCAGACATGATTGGTGTAAAAGAGCTCCGCGATGCCTTCAGAGAGGTGAGTGCTCCCTCCTGCCTGCCCCCAGAGAGTGAGCAACAGGAGACAGGAAAGAGAACACCCACTGGGGAAGAGAAGAGAAGGAGAGAGCAGCACAATGGAAAGACAGAGAAAGAGCCAAGCCAGGCATGGAATAAGGGAGGAGTGGAGAAAGTCACTAAGATAAGGGAACCCTTGAGGCAAAGAAGAGGAAAGCTGGTGCAGACACAGCACACAGTGAGGGGGTTCTGAGGAGAAAGGACAGACTGGATCCAAAAAGCACCCAAAGGAGGAAAAGGAGGGACACAGAAGGAATGAAGAAAATATAAGGCACTCAGGAACAGGACAACACAAAATCCAAACCAGAGCAAGATCCGTTTCCATTAACAATATTTCCCCTGCTGGTATTTTTCATGTACTTGCAGTTTGACACCAATGGTGATGGGGAGATCAGCACCAGTGAGCTGCGAGAAGCCATGAAGAAGCTTCTAGGGCAGCAGGTGGGGCATCGGGATATCGAGGAGATCATCCGAGACGTGGATCTGAACGGAGACGGGCGTGTGGATTTTGAAGGTGAGAAGGGATCAGCACTCGCTGCCCATCTGCTCTGCTGTGAGCCAGAGTTTCAGCTCAGAGGCTGAAGTGGAAGGAAAGATTTGCATGCTTGGGGCCCAGGTATCTGAAGTGTGGAGAAAAAAATCAAACAGCATTTTTTTTTTTCTAGCCAGCTGAATTGTTCATTTGTGCATCATCTCTTGCTGCATCTCGGTTTCAGTTGGGTCTCCACAATTCTAGGATGTTAAGAGATAGAACCTGTCACAGAGAAGCAGATTCTGGTTCACACATGCTGTGACAGCCTTCTTTTTATGGGGCATTTTCCTTTCTGTTAAATCTATTGCAAGAGCTGTGAGGTGGCTGGATTGCTTTGGAAAATGCATTGCACCTTCCTTTTCATCTGGCTCACGTTGTTATCTGGGTTTATAGAGAATTTGTTTCTGTGCCTTTATGGCAGAAGATGGTCACGTGCCAGGTGTGCTCACTAAGACAGCAGATATCTGATCTAGAGGTGCCATGTTAAATTCTAGAGATAATTCATTTCTTCTCACACTTTTCATGCCAGAAAGACTTGGAAAAATAAGAGTGGTTAGGCTACTATCCTAGTCATTAGCCATGGCAGGAGCAATATTAATAGTGCTCAGGGTTTCTGGCAAGGAAGCTGTTGATATCAGACAGCGAAGAAGATGTAAGAGCTGGAAGATGTGAGAGCATGGCAGGGTGCTTATTTCCCTGGTGCAAATCCAGATGTCCCTTTGCAGTAAGGGTGAAGCGCAGGAAGTACAGAATTAAAGTGAAATTGATGTAATTTTTTTGGCTCAGAGGGATTCCTGGGTCTCCTACATGACAAAGCGTCTCAGTCCTTGGGGTTACTGAAGCCTCTGAGGGCTTTGAAAATGCTAAAAAACTGGAAGTGTCTCCCTAGAAAGTATCTGGTAGCTGCAGTTGTTCTAATGCACTGGCTGATTACATGACAGTAGCTCTCCTTGTTTCCCACAGCTAAATTATGTTAGACAGCTAAAATATATGAAATGCTATCCCAGTATCATTTTCTCTGTGAGTTACTGCTTTAGTTGTCAAAGGAAAGCTCCATCAGAGGAAAAGAAGTCAAGGGGGTAATTTCCACTGCCCTCTTCTTTGCAGAACCATTAGTTCCTTGTCAATTCAAGTGCAGAATGAAAACATATTTATATTTGATGGCATTTACACTCAATTTGAGCAATTGTAATTGACTTCACAAGCTGCAGGGTGGTCATGAAATAGATCCAGGGTATCCTTACGGTTAACTTGTATCTTTAAAAGAACAAGAAGTCCATCAGAGTAAACTTTCCTCTACAAATATGCTGGTACCTATCAAAACTCTTGTGCTTTCCCAGACTGGTGTCTCTGAAGTGGCAAGCTTATTAAGAATTCATACCGTGTTCCCAAGACTGTAAATCAAGGCTCCCTGAAGTTCCAGTGAAGGGAGGCAATGCTTGCCATAGTGTCTCACAAAGAGTCGCCTGTGCAAACAAGACTGTATGTGGCTGGGAAGGAGTCCAAGGCAATGAATTGACCTGATAGAGGGATCTTATCACCATGTCTAGTGCAGGGATTAAAGCACGTTTTGTGTGAGCTCTCAGGGCCGGTCATGGAGCGCACAGACCTGGTGGCAAGTGTGGGGACTCCTGGTTTCACCCTGGCTGCCTGCTGTCTCCAGGGAACGAGTGCTGGGTTGGGGACTGTGGGTGCCTTCTGCTTCAGGGATGTCTTGTGTTGTTGGTTGCAGAGTTTGTTCGCATGATGTCCCGTTGAAGATTATTCTCAGCCTAAAGAAGAATCAGCACCTTAGAGAGGGCAGAAGAGGACCTAGATGGAGCATCTAGCCCCGATGTTCCTACCTGAAGGTTTATCGGCTGGCTGCAATTAGGACATTACAAGATGACCTGCTGCTCCTCCCTCATGGTGGTCCCCATGCCCCTCCACCCTTTCACACTGTGAAAGACTTGCAACTTCCTACAACTGGAACCATTCCTTGGAGATGATTGCAGGAAACTGCAGAGCCAGGACTTGCCATGATGCTTTCATGGGATATTTGCAACTTTAGACTCCTCCTCCTCCCCAGCTTTATTCTCCCACCAGCTGCTGCAAAGCAAAAGCAGGAGAAATCCTCTTGGCTTGGTGGACGAGAGCAAAGCCATTGGGACTGGTGGCAGCCTCAGGGCGTGCTCTGCACTTCTTGGTTTCCCTTGGTGAACCCCGTCTGTGTTTGCTGTCTGTGTGTGTGTGTCTATCTGTGTGGAGTTATTTATGCTTCCCCAGCACTTATTTGCATCTCCTATGGTTATGTTTACTAAGAGTAAATTAAATACATGTCTTGCGGGGGGAAAGCGATAAATATGCACGTTGAAATGATGTGGAGCCTGGATGTCCCTGTGACAGGTGGTGGCTGGGCTGGGGGAGAAAGGCTTGGGCACATGCAACACACCAAGTGTCTGCACCAGGGTCTGGAGGCCAGTCCTTGCCACAGGAAGGGGAATCACTGCTGGCCACTAAGCCTGTGCCAGGACTCCCTGCCGCTGTCTCCATGGCCCAGGGGCCTGGAGGTGCTTCACAGTGAGGGCAGAGCGGAGGGTCCCCATCCCTGCGTCCCCTCCACTGGCACGGGGGCAGGTGAGAGCCCCTGTGGTACCATGGCAAAGGAGCAATGGGAGAGAGGGCTCAGAGGGGAGCTAGGTGGGAGTGGGATAGGCAGCAATAGCCACCCCCTCACACTTTCAGACATTTCAAACACAACTGTGAGCACATGTACGGTGGGGCCATGCTGCCCTATCTGCAGCAGTGACCACAACAGCAGCCTCCAGGCCCTACCGGCTACTTCCAGACACATCAGGTGCTTAGCCTCCTTCCCCTTTCCCCATGATGCTCCCAACCTACTGCTCCTTTCCCCTACCCTACCAAACCTATGGTTGTCCCCTTTCTCTATGCAGAGCCTCACTCACAAGTTGCCAGCACTAATTTCTGCTTGGCTGCAAAGGGCATTGTCATCGCTCTGTTTTCCTCAGTGTGACTGGAAGCTGTTTTCCTCTCTGTCTCTTTAATCCAACTGGAAGGTTAAGGACCAATATCTTCCTGCTTCCTCCATCTCAAATCTTTCACTTCCCAGGTTCTCTTCCAAATTCTTGGGGTCCACAAATCCATATCCCAAAGGAGGATTTTCTCTTCTGTCTTTCTGTTGCTGTGCCAACCAGCATAGCTGCAGAGATGGCTGATATCCCAGTAATGGAAAAACTGTGTTTCCTCTTATATTTGTGTGTGTACTTGTGTTTGCACAGCTGTGTGCACTGGGAAAAGTTTGTGTGTGTGCAGGTAAAAGCCAGGAGTGCAGATGGGCACCTGGGAATGCAGCAGCAGAAGAGTTTGCGTGCAAGTGGGTGTATGCAAACTATGTGTGTGTATCTATGGAGCTGGTCCCATCTTAGAAATGTGTGTGTGAGCCAAGAAATTGGAAAATGGGTGTTTACAGATCTCTACATTTACTGGCACAGCAGCTGTATTGTGTTTAGGAGATGAGGGTGATAAATGGAACAGAGTCCAGTCCTGGTAAGTTATAAATGTGCTTAGGGTAACACTGGGGAGGGAGAGACCTGTGCAGGCTGGTGTCTGCCAAAGGGAGTGCTGGTCCACAGCTGCGCTTCACTTACAGTGGAGCCTGTTGAGGAAAGAGCTGCTTGTGCATGCAGAGCAGGACAGCTGTGCTGCAGAGCTGTGCCTGCCCCTGGGGGCCAGTGACAGCTCGGGGCACATGCTTTGTGCCACGGTCAGCGTGCACAAGCCCAGTGTGCAATCAGAGGCCACAAGTGTGGTGGCTGCCTCTGCCTGCTCCTTCCCAGACTCTGCTCTGACCAGACACGTCTTTTGCCCACAGAGTCAGATGGCAGGATACAATCTTAATTTATTTAAAATGGTAACCCCATTTCTAGAGGCTGCACTCATCCACAGTGCAGCATCACAGTGGGTGGGGACGTTCTCTGCAAACTACAGCCATTTTCACTTAGGCAGGTCCCTGTGTCTGCACCATGGCAGAGCTGTGCTTCTCTTCCAGACACCAGTACCAGGGGAAGGGTGGCTACAGGATACCTTTGTGTCATTGCAGAGGCAGTCCTGGAGTCACAGCTACTTCCGAGGAAAGCTGAGTCTGCCAAATCATCTTCAGCTTTTTTCTGCCAGGTCTCACCATGATACAGTGAACAGGTCAGACAGGGCAGGTCTCAAAAGCCTTCATATTTTTTTTCTCCCAGCAAAAGCTCTTGCTGCCAGCCTGATTTTACTTTCACAAACCCCAAATCATCCCAGGGAGTTTTACTATTTTCTTGTGCAGACAGGGGCAGAGATTAAAGCTCCAATCTAAATAATCTAATTCCAGAGATAATCCTTGCACTCTCATCTCCAATTTGGTACCGGGGGGCTTCCAGAGAGCTCCACGTGGCAGGGCACAGACAGTCCCCTCTGGGCACCTGAGCCCTGTAGCCCCATGCTGTTCAGGAGGTGGTCCAAGCAGTGGGGCTGGCTCACATTGACTTCTTAGATGCCTCATTAGCCATGAGGTCTGCTTCTGACACACATGTCTCTGTTGCTCCTTTTGGACATTCCAAATCCTGATCCCATTTTACAGGAGGAAATGGCTGACACCCAAAACCTGTGCCCCACGTTGCTTGTGAGTGATCAGGACTGTAGGTAGACCAGGCAGGACTGATCCAAGACTGAGTCATTTTGGCACAGCTGCCAGGGGACAGGGAGAGATCAAGGGATTGAGAAGATGACCCTGAGCCTTTCACTTGTAGGTTAGTGGTGTAAATCCAGCATCAAGGGACTGACTGATGGCTCAGTGGATTAGTAACAGGATAGAGCCTTTGACATCTGGGGCACAAGCTGGCATCAAGTTGCTGGTGCCTGCAAGTATCGATTCGGGGCAGCACTGTAGGATATCACAGGCACAGGCCACATGGCATGTCTGCTGTCCTCTGCCAGGGACCATGGCCAGCCCAGGATCTAAGGCTCCTGTCCCTGGATGAGCACAGACACTGTCCCTCCTCACTGACTGCTGCTCAGTTAATCCCTCTTGCTTCATGATGGGCTGCTGATTCTTGGGAAATGATCACCTAGGCTCATTACTAGAAGATGCTCTTCCTGGAGAGGCAGAGGAGGTATTGCAATGCTCAGTGCCTTGCCCTCTAAAAAGGCTGAGTCCTCAGATGGAGGAGAAAGAGAGGGGTTTTCCCCTCTGTTCAAGGAGGGCAACTCTTCTCTTTTCAAGGAAACATTGCTGACGTTTGCCTGTGAGATGTGCAGGAGCTCCAGGAGCCCTCAACAAGGTCCCCAGGCTTGGCACATGCACAGAAGTCCCTGGTGACACTCACAAGGCACGGGATGGCCAGGGTTAGCTCCCAGCTGGCAGAGGGACCTGTCTTGGTCGTACCTAAACATTATCTAGTAAATCCCTTCATGTCTGGGTTCCTGCTGATGGGCACATTGTGTCTGGGCTGAGCAGTCTGATGGTGGGTTTGCAATGACGGCCCAGTCGCCGGCTGCACAGTGCCATTGTGTGTGTGTGTGTGTGAGACCCCTGAAAGCCCTGCTGAACCAGGGAGCAATGGGGCCACCTGCCTCAGCCCACCTGGGCCAAGCACAGCACTCAGTAGGACCTCTGCTGCTCTGGAGGGTTTCAGGACTAGAAATAGAAGGATTCACATCCTTTGCTGTCTGTAACCTCTGCCCCAGCCATCCCCCTGCCTGTTGATGATTTACTTCATCCCTCTTCCCACTTCACTTTCATAGCTCGTGGTGGTCACCTGGTGACACACAAAGTGTTTATGTGCTTTGAAGTTGTGCTCCTGACCCGAGCACATCGCAGTTTAAGCTGAGAGATTAGAGAGGATCGTCTGTAATCAGTACAAATGAGCTCTAACGAGGCCTCCCTTGGCCTCGCCAACTGGACAGCATTGTCCTGGCCACGGCTGCCTGCACTCCTTTGGTAACGGAACTTGGTGGACACCCAACAGGTCACAAACACAGCAGGGATACGGCAGATTAGCCTGGATTTTATCAGATGCTGCCAGGGCTAGGGTCTGTAGTGCTAAGATGATTTGCCAGGAACCAGCGTGAGGTGGCTGAATCTGGAGAGGTGCTAAGCGTGCGCGTTTCGCTCTACTTTTCTGAATGTGGATTCCTAAGTCTCCTTGTAGCTTCAGGAACCCCTTGCTGGCTGCAGTGCTGGCATGGGAGCACAGCAGTGCCACGTCTGCCCTGGTCTACTTATATCACAAGCCCAAGAGCTGATGTGACAGCAGGAGGAATATGCTCTGGTGCACACGGTGGCCTGAGGAGAGCAGGTCGGGGAGCAGGGGGTGAGTGGTTACACACCCTCCAAAACAGCTCACTTCTCCAAGGCTGTGGGCTGGTTAAGAGGCCCCCCAGTGCGCTACAAAAGCAACAAATCCGCTTAATTCTCAGTCTGCTGCACCAAGTCTTTATTTCTAAAAGTAAATGCTTTGTAGCAGACTCTAATAAAACATCACTGGGACTCAGGAGCAGCCGCTGCTAATGCAGCCGGTGCCTGGAGCACAGCTCCGAGGCCTGAGCAGTGTCTGACGCCCCGAGGAGCACCGCGATCAGAGAGAAGGGCAAACATAGAGGCGAACATTGAGTTATTCGCTCCTCCGCCGTATAGGGACTGAGTTTCATTCAACGTCCATCTGGGATGTCTCACTCCAGCCCTCGTTAGACCTTGCCAAGGTCCTCCAGAAAAAAACCATGATGTTACATTCTCCTATAAAGCGCAGCCCAGGGAGGGAGCAGCCCCGCTGGCCGTGTCACGGTCACCTCCCCGCCTCCCCCTTCAGTGCCCGCTTTCCTTCTCATGCAGGTTATTGCGGTCCAAGGTGATTTCACGCCACCGGCCGCCTCGCTCCTTACCGGGCGGGCGGCAGCTGCCTTCCCCCATCCTCCGTGGCAGGGCCGAACGGGAGAACTGGCGCGTTCTACCGGGGCCGCGAACCAGGCCCGGGAGCTGCTGTCCAGAGCGCAGCGGGCACGGAGCTCCCGGGACGCGCCGGCGGG
>VZRE01002190.1:0-23688 GCA_013396775.1 Cephalopterus ornatus
CACTTTTACTTGCTTGAGAGAAAGGCACCTCCAGGAAGATACACACACATGGCGATTTTTCCATCTGAAAATTCCTTTTGCAAATTGAATACAAAACAAGAATAAAGGGTATGTACTAGTAACATGATACACAAGAGAAGCGAAAAAAAAGTAGTTCCAGTTACATCAATCAGAATAAAACACCAGGCTGTGGCTCCCTGAGGATGGAGCCAGCATTGTTCCTGCAGCAGCAGGCCCTCCTTGTGCCCTCACCCACTTGCTCCCACCCCGGGTTGCCCCACACTGGCCACCAGCCAACCCAGCAAAAAACAATGACAAAAACATTTTGTTTTTCAGCAGAAATAGCTCCGTGTTTTGGCTTGCCATGTAAGCACACAAACAACTGGTATGGTGTCCTTTGGCAGTGGTGCCAATTTAAACTGTGCACGGAATTACACAGGCTCTCAGAGAGGATCTCTGGGAAGGATTAACAGAAACTCCACAGTGTTTTGTGCTGTGAAGTGTCTGGCTTTGTCACTGGTGTTCAGGCTGCCAAAGCAAATGCTGCTCCCATGCTGAGGAAAGGAATCCCTGTAGATTCACGTGTGTACAGTTTCCATCATGTGTCTCTAGTATGGGAATGGGAGTGATGTTCCTGACACTCCTGTGGAGATATGAGGGTGTTTTCCCACCACTCTCCACATTTAATGTGAAAGACGTCAGATTAGATGATGAACTAAAGGAGGGTGAATCAAGGAGCAGAGCGCACAATTGAGTTCCCTTAATGTAGGTATCAAAATATCATTCCTTCAAACACTGAGTGTTTGTTTAGGTGGTCTGGAGCACACAGAATACATGCTACCACCCCTGTTTTGCTCATTTAGCTCCTCTAGCTTTGGCTTCAAGTCCAGAGGTAACTGTTTTGAAACCTTAAGTCAAAGTTGTGCCCCACTCCAGCACAAACCGGTGCAGGTTTAGTACTCACAAGCCTTGCTCAGCTGCACTTCTGCACCAAGGCAGAGACAGCAGCACACAGAGGCAGCAACTGCCCCTTGCTTTCCTTGGCAGCATCCTGAACTGGTGAGGTCAGTTCAGTTTCTCCACCGCCAGTCTCAGAGGTGCTGAATGCCGTTCTTGGTGGAAGGGGGACAGGTGATCGGAAATCATATCCCCCTCATCCATTTGGCAGTCAGGATATTATGAACACTAAACATCATTTTATTTTTGCCCCTCCAGAACAAGGAATGAAAACCATGTCCTCAGATGGTTAAAACCAAAGCCACACTTCTTGTACATCCTGTTTGAGTAATGTGAATCTAGTGCAATCAGTGATAGATTACTTTCTTCTCTGCATTGATGTATCATTTAATATCTGCAGAGTAAAGTTTGTTCTGATGTAATGGTTTTTGTGGCTCTCTTACTCATGCATCTGAAAATTTTTGCCCAACAACTAAATGAACAGTGAGGAAAGATTTTCACAGGAGTTCTGAGCCCAATTTTCTTTCAAAAACATTTATAATGACTTCTGCTTCCAGTGTAATCCTCATTTTACCTTGTCTCTAGACTTTTGCAAGCAAAGTTTACATAGAATTATTTTCAGTGGAACAACTGGTTTTCATTGAAAGACAGACTTGGGGAGCGACATAGAGGGAGAAAGTCTGTGACTTTGTAATCAAAGTCTGAATGGGTGAACAGGGAGAAGGAGGATCAGGACTGGACAGACAGGGAGATGCAGGAAAGTGTTTTTCTGTGGCAGAGCTTCAGCTGTGACCTAAAGTGTCGGTTCTGCTACCACTTATCCCGCTCTTGAGGGCTTTGCTATTAAATGATTTCTCTTGGCAGCACTTCCTGGGCCAAAATTCCAGGTGCTTAGGAACTGCAGTAAGACACATAAGATCAACTAACAGTTTCCTGAGATCCCACTGGTGTGGCCGGTCTTTTCAGTCCTCCCCACTGTTCACTTATCCTCACTTCATCTCTCTGTCAGTGAGGATGCTATAGAAAACAGTGATGGAAGTCTTGCCAAAGTCAAGATAGATAACAATCCCCTCTTCCATCAAGCCAGCCATATCATCCTAGAAGGCAGTCTTAAGGCATTGTTTTTCTTTTGTACATCCATAAATTGATAGTGACTGCACTCAATCAACTCTTTTTCCTTAAGAAGTTCAGAAAAGTCTTTCAAGATAGTTCCCTCAGTCATGTCTGTCTGAGTTCAAGAAGCATTCAGACAGCACTCTCAAGCACATGGTGTGGCTCTTGGGGATGGTCCTGTGCAGGGGTTGGACTCGATGGTTCAACTCCTGGCCCAGGAGCTGGACTTGACAGTCCTGATGGGTTCCCTCCAACTCAGATTATTCTGTGATTCTGTGATTCTATGTAAGACTGACCATCTTGTGTTTCCCCAGATCCTCCTTCTCGCCCCTCTTGCAAACAAGGGGGTCATTTGCTTTGTTCCAGTCTTAAGGAACGTTCCGCAGCTGCCAAGACCTTTTGAAGGTGATTGCAAATGATCCTGCATTTACATTAGCCAACTCCCTTAGCCCCCCTGGGTATGTCCCATCAGGATATTACATACATGTACTGGGATATGAGAGTATATGTATTAGATTCATATTTTGGTACATATTTTTTCTGATACATATAATTTTTAAGCTAGACCATGTTTGCAGAAGGTGCTGTAATGCTCAATTAAGTGAAAACAGAACTTTTATAATGACACTGACCTTTCAATATACTGAGTCACCATGACTCTTGTGTCAGCCTCAAATATATCCTTTCCAAGTAACTTCCTTGGAACGATGGTGTCCGATGAAGAAAGAGAAATAGACCAAAAGCTATTGGAAAAATTTTGGTATTGTGTAAACAGAGGTGTTTGGATAAATGAAGTTTGTGAGTATCAAAGGAGAAAAACAAGCAAGCAAAAAGAGCCTTGAGGGGGTGTAAAGGCAAGGCATAACTTTTTAATTATTCTCAGGACTTTTCATAATCGCTGTCCCTGATAACAGAGTTTCACAGCTTTTGATGGATCTACTGCTATCACATTCAACTCTGAAACTCACAGTGAGGACCCAGGGAGACAGGAGCTGAGATTTCAAAGGAGCCCATAGCAACACATTCCAGCTGGCCTGCAGCCAGGATTTCAAAATCAAGCTGAGCAGGAAAAAGAATAATTTTTAAAAGGAGGAAATGTGGGTGCCTCTTTGGGAGCTTTAACAGAAGTTGAGCGCATTTGACACAAATCCAGTATGCAATTACAAAATACCTCACAAAATCAGCTGTCCACTCAACCCCTTTGGTTGCCTCCCATGAGAGGGGAAATGCTTTAAATTATGCCCTTCAGTCTGCAGGCATTCGCTTTGTACATTTCTGAGGAGGAATACAAAAGTTTCATTCTTTGTTTCTCCCAATGATAGAGTAGGAAAAAGTTTCAAGTGACTACTAACAAACTCCACAAATTGTGATTTGTAGTTACGACCTCCACCGGGCCTGTCCCACATCATTCTGTATTAAAAGCATCCCTAACTATCAGCACTTTGAGTATTTCTCTCAAATTAAGCTAGTCCCAGTAGGTCAAAGTAAGTAAGTCCAAACGTTGTTGTGACTATGATTTTCCTAAGCTAGCTACAGTTTATGGATTTGAAACTTCTATCAGGACACAGTTATAACTAAAATAGCCTAGCACTAGAAGGAAGTTGGAAACAAAGATCCACCCAGCTGGGAGCAGTTTGATTACTTCCTAAAATAAAGACCAAAGCAAGAATAAGAGAAATTCCTCATTTTTTCTCAGACAGAAGATTTTCAAATCACTATTCCAGCATCCATTGGGTCAGTAACAGTGCATATCCAGTTGTAATAGCAGTTTCTCAGGATCCACGCTAATAAAAGTACATAGAAGATTATTTTTTCAGGCCTATTCAGAATTTTCCAAGTTTGTTAAGCACTCTGACATCCTGCAGTGGAAAAATTAATGCAATTTTTATGTTGTGAAAGTGGAAACTGATTCAAACGGCTAACCCAAAAGAGAGTCAAGAGCCTGAAATACATGTAGAGTCTAAGTAGAATAGGACAGTTTGAAAAAGGATAAATGTAGGGGAGAGGTGATAGACACCTAAAAAATAATGAATGATGCAAGGAAGCTGAAATGATAAGGATTTGATCTATAACACAGTGGAGGAGCTGTGGGGCACACAGTGATTTCAGTCATCCCACAAATTGTATAAGGCAGCAATTTCAAAATAATAACCAAAATAGAAAAAGAAGTGTGCTTTCATCTGTCTCCTGTAAGGCAGGAAATGTGGAATTCATTGCCTCACAGTGCAGTGGAGACGGAGAGCACAAATGGCTTCAAAAAAAGATTTTTACAAGATGTTGGTACTAGGGTTGGTCTGGAGATTTCCAGGTTTGTTAAACCTCCAGACTACCACCTGGAAGATTACTGGATATAGCAGGGAAAGGACCATGTAGTTTGTTCACAAAAAAAAGTGCTTTCTTGTAGGAGATAGACCTTCTGTCTGATCCAGGAGAGCAAGTCTGGAAGGGAGCAGGCACCAAACAGTAATAAGCACTGGCAGCAGCAAGTTTCACTCCTATAATTTCTATTTCCTCAGCATGACTGTCCCCACGCCTAAAGGTGGAGCAGTTCTATCAGAACCACCACGATTAGTGTGTAAGGTATTCTCCTTCCACACTATGTTTGCACCCACGTTGTGCCAGGCAGAAAAGGTCTATCCCAGGCTGTGGAGCAAGGAAGAATTTGTCCCTGTGTACTTTACTATTTCCTCTGAGGTGTGACATAGACACCAGCCTACATGCATCAATAAATCGCACAGAGAGAAAAATCCTGATCTTCTTCCTGCCAGCTTTAAATCTTGGAATTGCTCTCAGAGGGCTGATCCAAAACTCACTAAAGTCCTTCATTGTCAAGGGGGCTCATGGGGACTTTGTGCTAGAGAGGGAATCCCAGGAGACTTCTTCCACAGACAGACAGACAGGAGAGCATGAGATGATTAGTAAGAGTATTTCAGTTTCCCCTGTTAAGCAATGGTTTAATAAAAGCAGTTTTCACAAATATTTCACAATAACCAGAGGATGTTACACTGGTGGTTACACATTCAAAACAGCTCCACAGGCATCAGCAGATGAAACTATTTGGCCAAGTGAATGGAACTACAAACCGAAAAAAACAGACCCTAGCTTCAAGCAGCATTAACAGTCTTGCCATTAATTCATGCTTTTTCGTAATAAAATAACACCAGGCAACCCCAGAAAACCTATGTGAAGCCACTTGCTAGCTTCATCAGCAAATATCCTTCCAGGATGTGATGGCAGGGCAGGGCTTTCCCTGTGGGACAGCGCTATGTGTGCACAACCCAGCGGCTTCCCACATGTGTCTGTTCATTCATGTCACACCTTGGACTGCCTCAGCACAAGGTATGGGATAATGCAAAGTCGTTGTCCCTCGTTTGGGCCCACAGACTTCAAAATCATGAGATAGCTGGTGCATTTTTTGCATTGCAGAGGTGGCAGGTGGAAGAGCCTATGTATGACTGGCAGGAAGGCTGTGAGGAGAAGAGGCATCCTAGGGGAGTGTGGGCATGCTAGAGACTCATCCCACTGAGGGTCTGGCCACTAGCGCTTACTTGTCAATACAGCAGCAAACATGCAGGAGCACTCATCCTCACTGCTGATCGTCAGTTGCTGCTTTTAGATGTTCTTAGCATCACAAAAGAGTCAGAGGAAAGTTTGGGAGTCAGGGCTGCAGCTGCTTCAATGTTACTTTTGGAGGTGTTCAGACCTTAATCAGCTACTCCCTCAACTGTTCACTCTCAGAAAAACCCAACATAAAAAAAGTCACCTCTCCAAGAAAAAGGATGTATTTTACCTATTTGTTTGTTTGTTTCTGAAGCCCAGGACTCATGAAGTGCTCCAGTAAATTTGCTCTCTGGGTAGCAAGAGGATTTGTTACCAGGCTTTCTTTGTCTTTTTTATTTTTGTTTTCTTCTTCTTGTTGTTCCTTTTTTTCCTCTTTAATTCTACTTTTATGAAGTATTCTTGTTTATTTCTATGCCTTGGGGGAAATTCAAGCCATTTGGCTGTTCAAGATAGCCACAGTCAAACTGAACAGTGCTGCATCTGTGATGGGGGAAAGAGGCATCTATTTACAGTGCTGGGGATATTAAACATGGAAATTAGCTTTTTATTTTTATTTTTAACCTGGAATGGAGCTATGTATGGCTGCAGACATTTCTCCATTTAGACTACGGGTCTTTCCAGTAATTATGGCCCAAACCCAAGTCCCACTGACGTCAATGGGATTCTGTCCGTTGACTTCAAGGGGAGCTAGACCAGGCCTTGCCTTGAGAAACACGGCCAAGGCAAGAGAAAGCCTTTTGTTTTCCCACCCAAGGAAAAACACTATGAACTTACCAGCACTTAGGGATCACTCTGAGCTGTTCCTTCTCCTCCTACCTGCTGCTTTTGCATTTCTTAAGGGTCTATCTATTCCCCTTCAGATTCTTTCCCAACTTCCATTAATGCATCTCACCCATAACACCGTCCCTCTTGTTCTCAAAGCTTGTTTGTAAAATGCTTTGTTGTAAAACCCCTGGAGCTGTGCTAATATCAGGCAGGATGCTGTCTGCCTTTCTGTGCCATCCACATCTCTGCTGCCTTGTCTTTCCAGTCTTTTACTCTAAAAAGTTTCTGATATGAAGCTGGAAAAAAAAAAATAGGACTAACTGCTTATTGTCACACATTCCTATATTTTTCACACGTTTGCTCTGCATGCAATAGATTCAGCAGCAATAGATGCTGCCTTAGCTGGTTACTTCTCTGTTGACAGCCGGTGAGTTTTCCTAGGAGACTCAGCAGTGACTGAGGATCTGCAGCAGGGCAAGGCAAGGGAGACAGGGTAATAGAAGTCTTTCACCTTCCTCTCACTAGCCCAAGCCAATTAGCCCTGACACGTAGCACTATTTACCTTGTCAAGGTACCCCACTTACTTGGCTATTCAGCTCCCAGAAGACAAATTGTATCACTGTGTGATGCTCTATGAGCAAACAGCTCACCCAGACCTGGCACTGAGACTTGTAACACAGAGTGTCAGTGAGAGCAAGTGTTGGCTCTGGAGGCAAAGATGTTAACGGGAAAGGTTGGCATGTAGGCTTGGCAACTCAAACCTTCAGTTCAGTGGGGCTGAAGGTTTGGGGATATGAGGGGAAAGTAGAAGGCTGAGGGAGAGGAGAAAGGCTGGAAGACATGAGGGAGATGAGACCAATCTTGGGTTTTGTAGGAGTTGTATCTCCTGCCCTCACACTTTCTCATTCCTGTGATTTCCCGCTGCCAGTGTCCTTTGTGCATATCAACCTCCTAGACCCCTGCTGCAAGAAATGGATCATGAGGTGAGATTATTGTTTCTGTCTCTACCCTAAATGCAAGACTAGTTTGAGGACCTTGGCAGAGCTCTGGCGAGCCATCTAGACTTTCCAGACATCCCCCAACTCTGAATGCTGCTTTTCAGAGGTAACAATTAACCGCCAGCCATAAGCAAAGTAAGCCCTTTTCTTGGTTAGCCTAGCCAAAGCCAGTTAGAGGCACATCCTGTTGCCCTTAGGACTTTGAAGATCTCCTGATCTTCAGACTTGCTGAGGACTTCTGTAAGGAAAAGACATATCCAGCATATGACACAGTGGGATTCCAGATCATTCTTGTAAAATTCTTTACAGAAGTGGTATAAGCCTGGGAAATTTCCAGCACATGATAAGCTCATGCCTCTCTTTTCACATTTGATAGGATTAGAAGTGGAACCATCTGCTGATCATGAGACAGGCAGTGGTCAACAGATCTGTGTTATTCCACCAAAGGTTTAGCAAAAGATAAACCAAAAATGAGAAAAATTGCACTATTCTAAGCTTGTTATTTTCTCCTTTTTCTGTCTGAGAAAGTCATAATCTCCAGACAGAGAACCACAATATTCTGAAAACAAGAAGCGAAAAAATTACTTTTTACCGTTTATGGGACTCATTGACTCTTTCAGCAGTGAAGAGCAACTCAGAAGTTCAACTGCATAGGCAAGTGACCTGGGAATAGTATAGAGATGAATTTCTCTATGAAGTTGTGTAAGGTTGGGGCAAGGAAGGCCAAGGTGAACCTGGAACTGAGTCTGACAAGGGGGAAAGAATATCAGGACATTCTATGGATCTGTTAACCAGAAAAGCAAGGTGAAATAAGGTGTTTTCTCCCCAATAAACAAGCCGGTAAACTGGTAACAGGGTATGAGGAGAAGGCTGAGATACTTAAGCTTTAGTCTTCAATGGCAACCTCTCTTCCAACACTTCTTGAGTGGATGGAAAGCAGGGTGGGGGCTAATGGAGAAAAGTAAAGATCAGGTTCATGACCACCTAAGGAACCTGAGTGTTCACAAGTCTATGTGATTGATAAGATGCATCCCAGAGTCCTGACAGAATTGGCTGGTGGAGTTGCCAAGCCACTCTCCATGATATTTGAAAAGTCATGGCAGTCAGGTGAAGTACCAGGTGACTGGATAAAGGGAAACATTGTACCTATCCTTAAAATAGGTAAAAGGAAGACCCTGAGAACACCAGCCTATCATCCTCACCTCTGTGTCTTGGAAGATCATAGAACAGATCCTCTTGGAAGTTCTGCTAAGGCATATGGAGGACAGGGAGGTGATTTGGGACAGCCAGCATGGCTTTACCAAGGGCAAGTCCTGCCTGACCAACACAGTGGCCTTCTATCATGGGGTGACTTCATCAGTGGGCAAGGGAAGGGCTACTGATGTCCTTTACCTGGAATTCTATAAAGCCTTTGACATGGCTGCCCATGACATCATTCTCTCTAAATGTGAGAGAGAGAGATTTGATGGATGGACTTTTAGTTGGTTAAGGAAGCGGTTGGACAGTCGCATCCAGAGGGTCGTGCTCAACAGCTCAGAATCCCAAGTAACAAGTGGTGACAATAGTGTCTCAATGACAATGGTGTCCCTCAGAGGTCCATACTGGGACCAGTGCTACTTAATGTCTTCATCAATGACAAAGGCATTGAGTGCACCCTCAGCAAATTTGATGACCCCAANTGATGACCCCAAGCTCAGGGTGTAGTGACACAGCTGAAGGGCAGAGCCATCCAGAGGGACCTGGACAAGCTCCAGAAGTGGCCCCTGGGAATCCCAGGAGGTTTAACAAGGCCAAGGGCTGGTGCTGCACCTGGGCTGGGGCAACCCCTGGTGTCAATCCAGGGGTTTGATGGAGCAGATGGAGCAGCCCTGGGGAGAAGTATTTGGGGGTGCTGGTGGGGGAGAGGCTGGACATGACCTGGCCATGTGCTCTGGCAGCCCAGATATCCAAACATGCCCCGGGCTGCATCAAGAGCAGTATGGGCATCAGGTCAAGAGAGGAGAATCTGCCCCTCTGCCCTCTCAGGTGAGACCCCACCTGCAGAGCTGCCTCCAGCCCTGGAGGCCCAGCACAGCAAGGACCTGGAGCTGCTGGAGCGAGTCCAGAGGAGGCACTAAGATGATCAGAGGGATGGAGCAGCTCTGCTGTGAGGAAAGGCTGAGAGTTGGGATTGTTCAGTCTGGAGAAGAGAAGTGTTGGGGTGACATAATTGTGGCCTTCCAGGACCTGAAGGAACCAACAAGAGAGAGACTATTTACAAGGGCATGGAGTGACAGGATGAAAGGGAATGGATTCAGGCTGAAAGGGAGTAGGTTTAGATTAGATACTAAAAAAAGAACTCTTAACCCAGTAGGGTGCTGAGGCCCTGGCACAGGTTGCCCAGAGAAGCTGAGGATGCCCCATTCCAGGAAGTGATCAAGGCCAGGTTGGACAAGGCTTGCAACAACCTGGGATAGTGGAAGGTGTCCCTTCTTATGGCGGGGGGGAGAATGAGACGAGCTTTTTAAGGTCCCTTCCAACCCAAGCCATTTTATTATTCTGTGATAAGTTTTCTCTTGCAGGGTTCCCAGCTCATGCTGCATTTCTGTGGCGAAATAAACAACTGTTCAGGTACCTGCTTGGGCGAACAGGAAGGACAAGACAATGTAGTTACATTTTCTTGCTGAAGATTCTTTCTAGTTGAAAACTCCTTACCCTGAACATATTCAATATTACAAGTACCGTTTACATCAGTGTCCAGAGACCTGAAAGGAATCCAAAGTCCTCTGACCCTGTAGAAAAATACAAAGGAATAAAACACATTTTTTCTGCAGAAATCCTCTTTTGTAAATGGATAACAAGAGAAGCAGGAGAAACAGTGAGAGGTGTGGTGATTTGTACAGTGATGCAACGAGAACGAAGAATATTCTCAGGTGCAGACTGATGGTATTTCCACGGCAGCAAAAATCATGACAGTCTACACTCCATGAGGATTTGACTCGGTGATGTCCTTTTAGATGATACTATTGATGCATCTTGCGAATGCATTTATTTTTATTTTTAATTACTTACTGAGTAAGCCAGTAAAAGGGAAAGAATTTAAGATTCTGGGTATTTTTTCTCAATTTATGGCCAGGACAAAGAGAAAAAGGGAAAAATAATTTTTATCACAGATTCCTCTAATATGGGATAAATCTGTGCTTAATGTACACATCACCAAACAGAGGTTTAGAAAATAGATGTAGATTTAGACAACAATGCTGAGAGCAGCAAAGGCTCAGATTTCTGGCCAAATTCTCACTCATAAACCCTGAACGAGGCCAAGGGGAAGGTGATAAAGAATCATATGATATAAAGAAAAGAAAAAAAGTACACTAGTCTTTTCTCCTGACAGTGCAATACTGCTTTCTCTAGTGCTTCCTCTATGCCTGATTCATTGGTTGAAACACAGAAAATGTTAATAATAATAATAATAGTAATAATAACACTCTGCGTCAAGTAATAAGGAGCAAAATAATAGTACAGCACAGTTCATCTGGCAACGTTGGGTTTTTTGGAGGGTTTTCAGACTGCATACCATCAGGATCAAACATCATCAGTGTACCCCTCCTTCTCGAGCTCTAGGGGATGAACACTTCTGCTAGTCAGAGAGGAATCACTTTCATTCTTGCAGGTTGTGGGAGAAGGGAAAAGGAAGTGAGGGAGAAAAAAAAGGACAAAACAACACTGAGAAGCCCACAGAACATGCTATTATTACAGTGTGGCTAAATTAGTGTCTGAAATCCATCTTGTACTCTTAATCACTTACTGCCTTTCTTCCTTGACAAATCACAGTCATCTCTCCCAGTTTATTTTCTCCACTTCCTAGGAACTATATAGACTTTTAGTAGAATTTGTAAATACCTAAAAGGAGTATTTTGCTGTCAACAAAGTGATGTCTTCCAAGAGAGAAATACGCCATTGAGAATTCCCTTGCTCAGTCTTTATAAGCCACTAATATCTCCCAGGATTTTTTGTCCGTCTGAAGTAGCAGGATTAAAAACAGAGTTCTAAAGTGACTACAGTGTATATTGACTGTTGTCACATCTGACACAGAGGAGTTGCAGAAGCTGTATATTTTCAAACTGGGCAATGGGAAATAGTCAGGTACAGAGACAAAATTCTTTGTTATTCCTAGGATTATCCACCCTGAGTGAATCCATTAGTCAGCCAGGGTTATCTATTCTTGTCCTGCTTTGGATTTGCACCTGTTCAACAGAGATTCAAAGCTCAGAATCTGGCCCTGGATAGGTGTCAGTACAGGCTCATGCGCTCATTGATTGTTTCATTGTGAACAAACTGTTTGCAGAGCCAAGGCCAAGCTGTGTTTTCAATTATGCCATAATATACCTGGATTTTTGCCACTGCCTTTGTGGATTATACTGGCCTAGAGAAGCTCGCATCAAAATCGGGAGTGAATTCCAAAGGGTGTTTTAGGAGAGGCCTGTTTTTCACTGGCTTTCAGAGAAAGCAGTAGTCAGGCTCAGAGTGGGAGAAATAAACAAACATATATACACCCGTGATTGCTTCTCCAGTTCAGAGAGTGTTTGTGGAATCCCAAACATCTGGAGCTCATTTCCATGCTTGGCCTCATTGAAATAATTGTTTAACTAACTTCCTTTTCACTTTCTCTTTCTCCCTTCCCTTCTGTTTTCTTCACCACCCAATTCCCAGATGCCGAGCTCAGTTTGAAAAACCCGACTAGAACTGAGACTCATCCACGGAAATTTGGTCTGTAGGAAAATATTTCTATTCAGTCTTAAAGAAACATTCTCAATACTTATAGCATCCCATCATTAGCAAGCTTCCACTCCCCATAGCAACTAAAACTGTAGGGTTTTTTCTGTATTTTCCAGTAGCTGCTTACAAATTTTGAAGCAAGCAAGCCAAGAAAGGTACAATTACTTGCCTTATGAATCCTTATAGTGGCCACTATTTACAGGCACTTTCAAAGCTAAATCCATAGTAAATCAAGGTTCTCTCTTGACTGGGAACTGAGAGGGAAGATCTGAAGCCTCTTATCAGCACCTCATTAAGGAATAGAACATCCTTCTCGACTGGAAGATGGAGAACATTCTCAGAAAAACAGAAACTGAATAATCCTGCCCAGAGGTGAAAATTGAAGTAGTCAAAAATGCCACATTAGCACCATCAGACCTGAAAATGATACATGCCTCCAAAAGACAAAATGGAACATAAAAATATTTTTTTCATTTTGGCTATCCTACAAAAAAATTAAGGGAATAAGGATGAAAACTTTTTTGTTGCATTGTAACAGGGTGATGACACAGCTTCTGCCTGGAGCAGCAGGCCAGAGCTGAGTATACCCTCAGCAAAGTAAACTGAGACCTGGTGAAAAGCATGTAGTTTCACATACCTGTACAAAGTAAAGTCTCAAACTACAGCACTTTTTGAGTCTTCATTTCCGTCTCTCACCATGGCAGATGGATGCTGTCTCTCTGTACCCCTGGGATGACCTGTTTGTTTAGGATCCCCAGCTGCTACACAAAACTAAGAGCCAAATATGAACATGTCTGTGCAGATCCATGCCCCATCCCCACTGTCTCCTGACACTCACATACTGTTTCCTCTGCTCTTGTTAAAGATAAAATTCCTGAAAAAGGAAAATGTGAAAAATTTTCAGTTCTCTACATCATTCTCCAGGTGCATTTGGTTTTCACTTTGCAAAATTGCACACAGAGAGTAAAATGCATATGGGTCGTTGCTACCTGTCATAGTTTTTTTTGGTAGGGACACCTAAAAGCACACCATTTTCTCTAAGCAGTGGAAAGTCACTTTTTTCTGAATTTTGTTTGTCTGAAATTCCTCAGTAGCAGAAAGGTTGGTTCTGGAGATGGGGGATGCACAATTGAGCTGAAACAACAAGCACTTTAGAGCTTGCCACTCTGAATTGAGCTCCCTCAACACAGGTCTAGGGCCATGTCTTTGGTGAAGGAACATCTCACCAGGACCTACCACAGAACTCCCATCTGGAGAGATCTAGTCCCTGCTACTTTTCCTGAATACCAATGCTGTCTTCCCACCCTTCACTCTGCAGAGAAGACAAATTTCTTATCAAACCAAAGAGGTTTCCAAGCATTAGATTTCGGAGCTGCCCTCAAGACTTGATTTTTTGTTTCAGGAAAGGGTATTAACAATAACAGTTTTTATTGTCACATGATGAAATACATCCTTCACGAAAGGCTACGACTGAATACTCTAAGCAAAGTCTGTGTAAACTGAGGAACTAAAACCCAGCCCCCAAACAGTAAAATTGCAATATAAACAAGTACAGAAAATCCATCCAGACACCACAGTTTGGCTTATGAGAGAACAGATGAAAAAGTGTCATTTGTCTTGTTGTATTTCAGTCCTTATGACTCTAAGGACTTATTTATTTTGGGTCTACCATATCTATAGAAATTGGTGTCACTAAATTACATTATTATTACTTGTATTCCAGCAAAGAATTTGGAAGAATCCCAAGGAAGAACTTGGCTAGAAGTAGAACACCAAGGCTGCATAATTAGCAGAAGTTCCCTCAGCAGGAATCAAGACAATCAATCTGACGGGTGGACAGTAACCTGATGGCTCATATTTGTTAAAACAGAGCAAGTAGGCTGAGAAGAGGGAAGTCTTCTGAGTCATAGCATCTATTAGAGGGATAAGCAACCATATTCTTCAGCCCATGATAAAGCAAGTAGCAGCTGTGGAAAAACATGACTGGTGTGGAAAGGGTATCCAGAAACTCACACGTCCTCCTCCAAAGAGCTGGTTTGTAGATATCATTGAAAGATGACGTTTGTAGGCAGCATTGCAGAAGTAAATGGGAAATATTTCTTCTACAACACCTCAAAATAAACTGCTGAAGACTTTGCTGGTAAGTATAGATAATGAAGGATGAAACTGCTGGGGGCAGGAAAATAAAAACAAACAAAAAAAACCAGATAAATTAATGAGGGAAAAAAAAAAATCATCAAGAGCCAGCAAACACTACCGGCACAGCTATTTGTTTAATGTAAGTGGATGGTTACTTGCTTTGGAAAAGGAATCATGGGTAAAGTTGCCTGGAAAAAGATCACTTGCTTCTTCCATGGTCTCCTGGGATCACAGGCAGGATATCAGGCTGGATAAACCCCTCATGTGCTACATTTGCTGTTCATTTGAGTTTGTATTTAGGTCTACAATGAAATTAGACAATAGAGTTGGGAACTAGACCCAGGTCTTCCACATGCAACAAACAACTCTATGCTATCCCTTAACTGTGAAGAAAAAAAAAAAAAAGAAGATAATTTTTGGCCACTAACAATGCTTTATGCTAGTTATGCTCCAGTACAGATGATGTAAGTATGAGTAGCTATACTTAACACACTTCCAGTAAAAGCGTAGGTCCTGAGGAAACTGACTTTTCCTCTCTTGAGCATAGTATCAGCTTTGCACATCTGAGCAAAATTTTTTTTGTGATTTTTTTTTCTGTGATTTTTTCCTATTCACAAAATTAACTTTCTTTAGAAACCTCAAAGAAATATTTTTGCATTGTGCATTATGATGTTTCACTAATTCTTTAAAAAGAAGTTGTGAAACTAAAGGCCTCAATGTGTGTGCACTCAGCCTCTCCTGAGTGTGCATCTCAGATTGATATTAACATCGATAACTTGGATATTTGAGAAAATAACACCTCCACTGAAGTGTTAATAAAACCTTTCAAATCAACAAGGCATGTGAATTAAAGAATAGGGTGAATTAAAGAACATTGGTGAATTAAAGAACACCAATACTGTCTCTTGATCATAATGTCTTCCACTCAGACCTTTACTGTTGGTCTATTTTGCTTGCTGGGTGTAATTCCACGACTCTTGTGAGTTTATGCCAAACACTCTTTAAAAACAAGCATTGTCTTCCCTTCTTTATCTGTCAGGTATAATCAAGCTCTGATCCTAATTAGGGCCTTAGTCACAGTTATCATCTCAGGTAAATAAATACTAATGCTATAATGATCATTGGAGAATAAATTATATGTATTCAAATTAAACATCTGAGGACTTGAAACGAGGATGTTTCCAAATGAAGGGGAATTCTTGGCTGTTGGGTTATTTCCAGAGAGAGTTCTAATGCATCACTGCTTTGAAATATCTTTTACTGCTCAAGACTCCTGATTTGGACTTCGGATGCCCTTGTATTTCAGCTGACAGATGAAACATTATAATACAGCTTTGGGTCTTTTTGTTTTCTGAGTTTGGGGATTTTTTTTTGCTTGATTGTTGTTTTTCGTTGTAGTTTCTTTTTTTTTTTTTTTTAAACTGTGCTTTCTCAGTGTACTTACACTGTGTTTTTCCTTTCTTTTTCCTCCTTTCTGGAGTCAAGCAATATTGTTTTACAAGTTTCCATTCTTCCTGAATGCTGTCGGTATCAGTGATGGAGACTAAATGCACTAGTGATGTTTAGATAGTGACAGGTTAAATGGATTAACTTCTGTTTGAGCCTGTCTTGCAAAATAGTGACTGTCATTATTGACATAGATGTAAAAACCTATGTCAATCACTGGAAAAGTTTCCCTGCTACTCTTCTCTAGCATCCTATTTTGACACCAGGCTTTGAACTGGTGACACAAACCTTGATGCAAACTATGACAGGCAAAACTTCTCTCAGGCAGCTGTTGCAATATCTCAGTTGGATAGCCCTCAATTTAAATGCTTTCTGTTGCTTTATTCCTTTTCTATGCTATTGCTATAACTCTCTCCTGCTAGGTTAATCCTTTTTTTTTTCATTTGCGTTTGCAAGTCTTCGTCTTTTCCCAGAGAGTGGCAAACCTGTCAGTGTCACTCAGAAAAGTTGCCTGATTTTGCACAATCCTCAGACCCTGAGGCTGAAAACTGAGTGTCTGCCTCCATTTACAACACACAGGAGAAAAGATTTGCAACTCTTGGCCTCATCCTTCAGCAGCAATCTAGGCAAACTGCTTTCATGAAGGAGGTCACTGGCAAGAAGAGCAAAAGAGAAGTAGCCCAGGGTGTTAAAACCGTTTTGAGCAGGACTTTTATTCTCTCCTTGCACAGCTTCTTGTGCATGACAGTCTGGATCTAAGGCTGGACTTCTAGGTACCTTCATAAGATAAACAATAACAGATGCTTTTCCTGATGAAAGCAATTTATTAACAGGACTACTCTGATTCCTCCAATTTGATTTTAAGACTGGATAATTCTCTGACTACTACTTTGCATCACCAGAAGGTAATTTAAGTGCTTTACATAGTCTTGCTGGCACTGTAAACTAAAATATAATGCCTACTAACAGTGAGACAATTTAACATCAACAGGGTGATTTTTTGAGAGAAAGAGACACGGATTTCAACCCAGATTCAGCAGCAGAAGCTGCCACAGTGAAGCTGCCACTAATGAAAGAGGGCTGTACCTGAGAGAAAATTCCCCCTTTTCTTCAGAGGTTGGTCTCTGAAGGATGTTGGAGCCTGTTCCTAGTCACAAAGTGCCCGTAGCACTTTCAGGCAAAAAAAATCACCAAAGGCCTACTGTTCATACAAGTAGTAACATTAAAAAAAGCCCATTCACACACAGATTGCAGTCAAACCGGGTGAAAAGTCAAGAGAGTGTAAAGCATCGGTCCAAGCTACAGAGATGAGATGACTAGATCTCCTAACATGCAATAGCCAGTAATTTGCAAGTCCTACTAGCTTTTTTCTGTCCTCATCCATGCGCGTCTCAGTTTCTGTGAGTCCTGAAACATTTTCTGTTGGACTAAGTGAAGAAAGAGAATCTCTGAAACCGTAAAGAAATTGTCTCATAATAAGGGAAGCGATAAACTCTCCAAAGAGCTGGCTTTTCAGTTAAGAACTCAATAGAAAATGCAGATGACTCTTTTTTTTGTTCTAAAACCTTGCATTTCTTGTCAGCTGGATACAAGCTGGACACAAGATAGCAGGAACCCTAATAGTCTGGGTTCATAGTGAGATCTGGTTAATACCAATCAGAAGAATGCAGGGGATAGGCTTTGAGTATATCAATTTGTTAGAGCTTGTAAAGGACTTCAGTATTTGATCAAACCAGAGGTTCATCTACAGATGTATTTCCTCTCCAGGAGTGAAAAGGCACATGTGCAGGAAATGCATTCAAAAAACAAGGTGAATTTTTTCGTAATTCCTGTTCCCAGCTTCTATTGTGCTTTGTGGATTCTCTCATCATACACAGCATCATGTTAAAAGCACATCAGTGCTTCCATCCTTCATAAATTCTTTTCTAATTCATTTTGAGCTCATTATTATATTAGTGTCTTGCTGGTGTCCTGTAGCAGTTCCACATCTTACCTGTGTTTCATGGGCAAAATGGTTGATTTTGCTAATCTTTGTTTCTTTTGTGTTTGCACTGCTTAAAGGATGTAAGAAATATTTGATTTGCTGAGAAAACAGACAAGTGGGAGCTGAAAAAAATGAAATAATAAACTAGGTTTAACATTTACAGGAGTACCTCTTGCAATAGCTCAGAAACTGGGTAGAGTAAACCAGAGTCTCATCCTCACTGTCAGTAGCTCACTTTGCTGTGATGTGCTGTCCTTTTTGGTTTCACAGCACAGAAGGTGACTCTCTTGCACCACTTATGGAGCAATCAAGAACATTCTCCTCCAGCCAACAAAGTCAAACTCTCAAAGGCAGACTGGGCCCCATCTGATGTGGACACTACTGCATACATCCTGGTATTGGTGGAGGGGAAGTTGGGCAGATGGGTCGGTTAACCTTTCTGTAATTGCTTTATTTTGATAATAAATGGAAAGAACGTTTTTTAAAAAAAAAATTACTCTGAGGAGAGTTGCCACCAGAGAAAGGCTGATTCTGCTGTTATTTTAGGCTTGAATGCCAAGGATGGAATGCTGCAGTTCTGTTTTCTGCCTGGTCAGTTCAGGTTTCTTCCTAAGTCAGCACAGATGGCCAGCGAGCCAAAATAATCCATCCCTTAATGTGTCCATGGCCAGAGAGGATGGGAAAAAGCAACTCTTGACTATCACTGCATTCACTAGAGTAGTGTTAAAAGACTGAGAATTATCAGCCCAACCATTCTACAGATGCAAATTAATACTTAGAGAGTATTCAATCAACATGTATATATTAGTCTATTGAGATGCCACTGTTCACAACAGAAACCAAAGGGCCTCATTGAATCACAGGAATTCTGTCAGCCTTACACGAAAATGAAAAGTGTCGGCATTTGAGACAGAGACCAATTGTGTGGAGACAAGATTAGAGAAAACTGAATGGTGATGTCTGTGTCACATAAACTGACACCTGCAGTCCTCTAACCATTACACACGGCAGCAGCACCACAGTTTTGACTTCACAGCCAACTGACTCTATGACCTTGTTGCCCTTTCAGAGTTAGACCATCACTGCTACAAAAATGTTCAGTGTTGTCTCTGTGCTTGTGCTCTGTGTTTTTCCGTCCCTCTCTAAGGCGGACCTCATTGCAGGTAACTTGTATGGCTAGTCTGTTACCAAAATACAGGTTTATTTCTTTCACCACAGAGAGGACCTTAAACCTTGATTTCATCTTCCCTGTGAACCTGTGGGTCCCACAGTCCCCCTAGATAACCTTGTACCACTTCTTCTCCACGCTTCATTCTCAGAGCCTCAAGTCAAGGTTGAAGGAGCCTTGGTGTCCTGACTGAAAGGTACTTTGTACCTGCTTGACCTTTCTTCACTGAGAGGGTTGTTGAGCACTAGAACAGACTTCCCAGGGAATTTGTCACAACATCAAGCCTGACAGAGTTCAAGGAGCATCTGCTTCATGTTCTTAGTCATATGGCTTAGTTTTAGGTAGTCCTGTTGAGAAGCAGAGAGTCAGATTTCATGATCCTTACATGCACCTTTGCACTTTAGATATTCTGTGATTCTGTGAACCTGGAACACAAAAATTGCTGGGGTGAACAAGGCACAGGCTGGTCAGGTGATATGGTGGTGGGATTTATGTAGCTGTATCCACATGCCTATCTCTGAGCAAATTGGCTATATAGACTGCAGAAAGAAGCATGAACCTGGATTACTATGTGAGGCAGCAACTAGTTTAAACAACAGGTATTTTGTTTTTTACCACCAGCCTTTTGAAAGGAAACACATGTGAAAGGAGAGTTAAGAAGGCAGCTCCTCAAGAACTCTCTTGCAGGGAATGATGAGAGATTAGGGACACACAAACCCCACACCCCAAACTGTCTCTCAGCTCCCTGCTCCATATCACCCTCCATGTCACGCATGCTCCAGGGAAGACTTCCACCCGTGGCTTGAGTTACTCCCTGGAGAGCAGAACACCTCCAGAGCTGCTGTATCATCCCAAAATCAGTCTGCACACAGGCAAGATTTGGGTGAACAGTAAAACGAGTTTTAGCTCGCTACAAGACAAAATTAAGAAACTAATTACTAGATCTCAAAAATGGATAGAAGGAGATAAAGCCATAATATGCCTTTTTATCTGCCTGTGCCTGGACCAGTTCCCAATCTCCTCTTGGATTTGCTTGGGGAAGAGCTAGTGAGACATATTTGCAGCTTGTTAGCAGGGAGGCCCAATTCCTAAGATAAGGCTGTCCCTCTGGCAGCCATCTCCTGCACTGGAATTGTTCACCTGGGGCAAAACCTCTCTGTAGAGAGATGTCTCTCCTCCTGGAACCCACTCAGCAAACTGCAGCTCCACAGGAGTTTCCCAATAACTCAGACCCTGTGATATTAGTTTGGTTTGGGCAACAACTGGGTGAGAGGGGCACTGAAGGAAATTCTCATGCTGTATTTGCTTGTGGAATGCAATTTCATGCTGGGTGGCCAAGATTAATACCCCCTTGGCAGCCAATAGATCAGCCAGTCACATGCTGTAGACACGTTTCTGTTTGGCAGAGGAGCTGCAGAACAGGAGTTGAAATGGGTCCAAGTTGGCATGTGGCATTGTCTGCAGCTTGTGTCTCTGAAACCACTTCAGTAGTGACACTGAAGTTATGATTTGTGTAAGGAACTGCAATAAGACCACTTGACTCTTAGTGCTTTTAGTTGGTGTCTCTCTGGTCACATAATGAAGAAGGTTAATTATGTTAACCTGGCTTTGCAGATGTGAACAGTCAGTTCCCATGAGGAAAACACAAGTACCTTTTCCTTAAGTGAGCGGAGAGATCCTGTCCTGCCCACTGTCATCTCAGTACTGACTTGGAATGTTTATCTGAACCTCTGGATCTAATCTACATTTGGCTGAAGATGTTTTAAATAAACTCTGCCTTCATCTCAGTCATCTGCCCCAACGTAAGTGTAAGGAAGGAAGAGATATATAAAGAAGGAAGAGATTTTCCTTGGTTTGAGTTTCCTCACGTCTTCCCTCTTTTCAAAACAAAAGCTTTCCTGAAGCCTCATACATTTGCCTTCTGTCTTTGTGAAGCAGGTTTTTGTTCAGGATGTGAATATGATGCAGGTGTTCCATGCTCCTCCTGCCACCTGTACTGACCCTTGGAATGGGATCCTGATACTTAAAAAAACCCCCCAATAAATGATGCAGAAATACCTGTCAGACAAGCGCAAAATGCAGACTCTGGTTCCAGTGCATTTCCCTGTGATCCAGGTGAGCTTGCCATGGGAGACCTGGAAACAAAAGCATGCAATAAGCATCTTATATTATCAGAGAAGTCTCACACCCAATAAAACAAACACTGAGAACCCCTCCTTTGATTCTCCCAGTCAGAGGAAGAGATTGTAGTGAATTTGTTTATAGTCATCAATCCCTTTAAAAGACATGCTGTTACTTTGGACTTTTAACTCTTAAAACACTCCAGCTGAGGCCTTCTGGAAAAAAAAAAAAAAAGACAAAAAAAGAGGAAATAAAACATTTGAAGCTGAAAAGTCATAACAAAAGATCCATCAGCCAAATTAGGCAAACAGATTTATTGGCTTTTTTCCATACTCTGTACCTGCAGAACTCCCCACATTGGCATTCTTAGTATCTAAGTAATCACAATCAATACACTGGGAATGAACAGCATTGCCTGACAATGAATCGTTGGGATGCAAAGTATGAGGACTTATTCATGCTGCAGGCACAATGCACCAACCGTATTTGCTTACTAGACAAAAATATAAATTCTTTTCTCTTTCAGACAGATGTTTTTGGATGTCAGATGGAATTATACCCACATAATTTTCTGTGGGTACACTCAGTGGCAAGACTTTCTGCTGTAAAGGATAGTGGTACCCCACTAAGAGATTACTTAAGGAGATTCTGGTCTAGATCCCAGCTATGAGTAAATTCTACCAGCTGCTTCAAACAGGACGTTTTCCACTTTTCAGTGAGAAGTACTAAATTCCTTACCATTCTTTTGGTCTATTGAGATGCCATTGTCTAGTTTCTTCATGTTATTGCGTGACCTCAATGTCATGAAGTAGTCAATGGAGTTTAATGAAAAAAAATAGCTATATTACCCACTATGAGACATTCTTTCTTGCCAGATTGCTTTCTTTTGTATTCCTGCTCCCCTGTCCTGACAACAGGAACTTTGGTAGATAACATTTGGAGCTAGAGTTGACCCGTCACTTCTCTCATCCTTTTCTATCTTCTCGCAACACAAATGTTGAATGTAGGTGAAATGTAGCTTTGTCTTGGGCTTTTTGTAAGGGTGATTAGATCTTGCTTTTACACAAGTTGAAACATGGTACAATAAAGAAAGATATGTCCACCAGATCCTTGAAGGGTCATCAGACCTGAGACAGAAGGTATTACACAAGTGATTAGGCGATTAAGATGCTGCAAAAATGTGGGAAGTGTTTGGAAGAAGATAGTAACATCCAGTTGTCACTGCAAATTTCACTTCCTCCCTCAAAATGTCACAGTTCTAGACCTTTACAAAAAAAACTGAACACTAGTAGCCTTGAAGAGGAACGGACATTTTCTCGTAGAGCATCAGTCTGTTTTTAAAGGGGGTTTAAAAGATGCAAGTGTAAACTGAAAGCATGTTCAGCTACAGAATGTTCCTTTAATCCAAGGATCCTGAGTGGAATTTTTAGGCTGTCATCATTTACTTAGTGTAGAAGGCACACAGTATTAGCTGTGGCATCTTTCATTTGCAGAGCAACAACATTCAAGTCTGCCCCAGGCTTACCAGCAAAACTGAGAGACCCCAGAGCAGGGCAGGGGAAGAGGCTCTTCACATTGGTTTGGAAAACACGTGTTTCTTCCAATTTGAGAGACACAGAGCTGCGATGTTTATTATGACAGCAACAGTGTTAGTCTTACCAGGATTATGCTGAAGAAAGTTCAATTGTATTAGCATAAAACACATCAGTGCTGGAAGTGATGTAATGTGTTTAGCATCAATATAAGAGTTGCTAAGTTTTATGTTTTCAACTGGAATTAGGAAAGCAACAGGACACTGGAACATATGGAACACATTGTAGGTTTTATGTTCATGTCTCTCAAGGAGGATTAGTGCACTTGCAAAGATTCTTTATGTGCTATACCATGGGCAGTGATAGTTCGTGTGTAACAGATCGATGTTCCCTCCTGTCTCCCCATTTAAACCTGAACCCGAGTGTTTTGGGAATTCTTTGAGAGCTTGACAGCTGTGCTAGTTTATAAACATTATTTCTTATCTGCTGCTTGATGAGTTATAAAAGTAGCACAGTGTACTTAGCAAAGCCATGGGCAGGATAGATTGGATAAAAGACGTTGCCAAGTTCACCCTCATCTGTATCTCTCCATGTGTTTTCCATGTGATCTGCTGAAGGCAAAACTGTGCAAAGTACGTAGATTTTACATCTACCTCATAAAGATTCCTTGTTAAGCTACGGCCTTCACTGCTGAAGAGTTACAAGCTCAGGAAGACAAATCCCTTCTTCTCACTGCCTCCCATTGCCATGCTTAGACAATGTTAAACCTTTATTCACAAGGAAGGTAGTCCTTCCTTCCTGGTCAAAGAATCCTTGTTGTTGGAACCATCAGAAGATGTGATGTGTTCAGTTCCAATTGATTTGCACCAAGATGAGCCCTCGATTCCTGTCCAGGCCTTTTCAAACCTCCTGCTTTCTCCATGGACTTTTTTTCTTTTTTTCTTAATGTGTGTGTGTGCTTTAAGTCCAATTTTCTTCATTATTTAAGAGAATTGTTCTTATTTACAAATTAGCAACATGTATACTAACCTGAAGCAGACCGTGTTTGAGTCATAGGTGTATAAGGGTATATGTATCCTACAGAAACACAAAGATTTGAAGAGATGGGTCCCACTACCTGATCATCATCATCATGGCTAGGCTTCG
>VZRE01002191.1:0-24454 GCA_013396775.1 Cephalopterus ornatus
CTTTCCAAAAGACTCGGGCATTCCCCCCCGTCAGTAAGTCGTTGCAGGCCTGGAGCCTGGATTAGAATGGTGTAATGGAATTACAGAATGGTTTGGGTTGGAAGGGACCTTAAAGATATCCAGTTCCAACCCCTCTGCCGTGGGAAGGGACACATTCCACTAGACCAGGTTGCTCAAAGCCCCCTCTAACCTGGCCTGGAACACTTCCAGGGATGGGACAGCCACATCTTCTCTGAACAACCTGTTCCAGTGCCTCACCACCCTTGCAGTTAAGAATCTCTTCTTAATATCTAAACCTATTTTCACTTTAAAGCTATTCCCCCTTGTCCTGTCACTGCATGCCCTTGTAAAATGTCCCTCTCCTAAAGTCAACTAGCAAGAGAACAGCACGAATATCTATTTATTCTTTCTTTATTTTTATTTAGAGCAGCCTAAGTTTAAATGGTAAAATGCCAGAGAGGTTCTAGAGGCCTACTTTAGACAGGATTGGCTAAAGCAGTTTATTTTTATTTAGAGCAGTGTAAGCCACCTGGTTTGCAGACAGTAAATTCCTGTATCTTCTGCTGTGTGCTTGTTAATGCATAAGGGAAATGGGCACCAGCTGCACAGAACAGGGTAGGAGCAAAGGGGACATTAGCATCGGGCAGGGGGATGGTGGATGAACTGTGTCTTGCTTTCCTTGCAGATTGAAGGTACGAGGGGCAGAGATGAGCAGGAGGAATGTGCCTTAGAGGTAAAGATAAGGAATATGGTCTGGAAAAGAGGGTGACTGCACCTGAAGGCATTGCTCAGAACAGGAAGGTGTATGCTAATGAGTAAGTAAGCCTTTTGAAGATTCAGTTTGTAGCACTCCAGGCAATACTTGAACCACAGAGTGAAATGAATTCTGTAGTGAAATGCATTTAGAAACTTGGCAACAGTCAGTCAGATTAGATGCTAAAAAAAAAAAAAGAGTTACAAAAAATCTCAACACTGGAATGAAAAGGTGGAGTGAGTGATCAGTGTTAAATGAGAAAGCAGAAGGGTAAGAGATGTCAAGAGGAAAAGCTGAGATTCTGCTTTTCTCATGCCTGGTTTCAAGAAGCAGCAAAGAAAACTACAGGAAGAAACGCAGGCTCGGATGAGAAGGGAAGGGTAAGTGTGAAAGTCATCAGCGCTGAGGAGAGAGAAGTCACCCAGAGGCCAGGGCAGAGGGTGGAGGGAGAAGCAGCAGCACACCAAAGCCAGAAACCAGCAGAGTGAGTTTTCCTCGTGTTTGCATAAGTTAGCACCTGTATTGCTTGCAGCTGGAGCAGCGCATGTGGGGGGTGGGAGACCTTCCTTCCCTGGGAAACGGGAGGATTGCTGTTTTACATATGAACGAGGCCTGATGACAGAAAATGACTCCAGTTGTATGCTAATGGTGAAGCGTTTACGCTGCTGATACGACTGGAAGTACCTTTTCCAGCGGGGAAGGACCTACAGTTTTTTATTTCCCTGCAGGATCTCCACTTATCTCCGTGATATTATTACACTTAGAGTGCACTGTTTTCCTCAAGTGGGCCTAAAAGGAGGGTGATACATGGACCTAAGGGATACAAAATACTGCAGTGTTTGGTTATCTGGAGTGAGCGTTTTGCTGTGGAGTTTCTTGCCCCAAATTTGGAACGATGTATTAATAAATTGTAAAACTGCTAATGTCTTGTTTGATTTTTTTTTTCTCTCAAGTAATGGCAACATGAACTTTAAAGAGCCACCGTAATGTTGTGTGTTTTCATTACAGGATCTCTCTAAGGGGGAGGTGAGGGTAGGTACATGGCTGTAAAATCATGTTACATGAGAAATCACAACAAGCAGGGAAACATAGACAATTCTTTTAGCTCACTAGATGAACTCATTGTCAGTATGCCACAGACACAGTGTTTCCCTGAACATTGCTGGAGTAGATCCTTTTTCTGGTAATCAAATAGCGAAGTTGAGCGAAACAAAAATTGTGACAGCTGTTGTTAAGTTTAATTTCTTTTATATGTTTTTAATAGAGGCAGAGTAGACTGAAAACTTAATTGGTAATGTCAGATAAAGTCAGTTTATCCAGTGGTTTGTTTTTTCCTGTGTATGAGAAAAATCTGCTTGTCCTGAGACCAGCCAGTCTTCTCGTTAAATGGATCCCTGCTGCTTGTTGCCAGCCTCTGTCTAGGAAATCTTCCTCGAAGTTTGTGCATTTTATCTTTTTGTAACCTAGTGATATTTTGTAACACTGTTCTCTAAGACAACGAAAGTCTGCTTAAAGTAAGTGCTTTTGCAGAATCCTGGTATCCAGGATACTTATAAACAGCTTTTCTGAAAGATCTGTTCTGTGATAGAAAAATTCCTTTGGTAGACCCTGTTTATTATGTATGTAATGTGTAGATTAAAGTGTACATATTAAAATGTGTATTTAGAAGTTGTATTAGACATATTAATAATTCTGAATATTGAAAATACTTTGATTCTTGTCTTAATAAGGAATGCTTTTTGTTTCAAATGCAGGTGTTAGCTGCTGTTTAGGAGCTGAGCTTTGGTGGGCTTAAATGCCTTCTGAAGTGTAGCTCAGTAACTGAGTGCCTAGAGCCAGTAGAGATATTGTATGTGCTTCTCTCTCAAGTCAGGAATTTAATATAATAAATATATTTTGCTGAAACATAAGCTAATACAATTTTTTCACTCCATTTAAGACCAAAATCTTAAATTGAAGCACTGTAACACAGTCTGTCCAGCATACCAGCCTGGAGCAGTACTGAATTTTGTGTTGCTCATTTCTTTCTCTAAATGAACAGTCTCCACTTGGAAAAAATAAATCCTTTATAGAATCAAAAATATCATGTGATGGTTAGGAGATTTAAGTACTTAAGGTAACGGTTTAATGGGATTCATCATCCTAAGGTCCAAGGCATGGTCTCCTCCAGGTGTGGTGTGGCAGCAGGGCTGGGCTGCCTCAGCTGCTTGCTGACACCCAAAGGAGAAGGCCTTGCTCTCCCTCCTTCCCTTCTCTCACTGCTGGTGATGAGGTCTGGCCACAAGGTGAGCAATGAATTCACCCACTGGCAAAAGCACCTTTACTGTTTTTTTGCCAGAGGTCGTTTTTCTGTAATTTTGCTGAGCTGAGTCAGCTTGCCTTTGTATGAAATGAGAAATGAGAGCTAGCTCAGGGTGAGCAGTCGTGGTGTGCAGCTGGAAGGAGATGTCAGGGAAGAGCAGGGAACTTTTACTTCTGGTGATGAGATGTTGTCTGTGCTCATGGTGTATTCAATATAGAAATCTCTAGAGTCTAGGAGTGCTGGAGGATATACCCCTGCACACAGTGACTGGCTCCTCTGCCTGTGTGCCACTTCAGCCAGAATCAAGCCAGCTCTGTTGTAGAACTGTGTTAGCTAACATACACTGCCCCTCAGGGAAACCTTCCTATTTTCCTCTTCCTGTTTAAATTATTTAATGTTACACAATGCAGAATGGCAATATTGCTTTTTGAGGTGTGGTTTTATGTTTAAAGTGACTGTAGGCCAGATGAAATGCAGGATCAAACTAATGGGGAGTTGACAGTTTCCTGTGATTTGATCATAATTAAAACAATATATCAATCACAAATCCAGGGCCAGAATAATGCTCCAGTTAATGATTGACATGGATTTGTTTGTCTGTATCTGATTAATTAATTACTTGGTTCATAGTGTGCTATAGTTATTACTCATGTTAACAGAAAAATTTTGGTCAGTGTTTGAGTTGAGTGTGATTGAATGTTTTGTATGTTGTGTATCACAGAATCATAGAATGGTTTGGGTTGGAGGGGACCTTAAAGATATCCAGTTCCAACCCCCCTGCCATGGGAAGGGATACCTTCCATTAGATCAGGTTGCTCAAAGCCCCATCCAACCTGGCCTTGAACACTCCCAGGGATGGGGTAGCCACATCTTCTCTGGACAACCTGTTCCAGTGCCTCACCACCCTCACAGCAAAGAATTTCCTCCTAATATCTTATATAAACCTCTTCTCTTTCAGTTTGAATCCATTCCGCCTTGTCCTGTTACTCTAGACCCTTATAAAAATTCCCTCTCCATATTTCTTGTAGGGTTCCTTCAGGTACTGGAGCCTGCAATTAGGTCACCCTAGAGCCTTCTCTTCTCCAGGCTGAACAGTCCCAATTTTCTCAGTCTTTTCTCATAGGAGAAGTGCTCCACTCCTCTGACCACGTTGGTGGCCTCCTCTGGACTTGCTCCAACAGGTCCATGTCCTTCCTGTGCTATGGACCCCAGAGCTGGATGCAGTGTTTGAGGTGGGGTCTCACCAGAGCAGAGCAGAGGGCCAGAATCCCCTCCCTCAACCTGCTGCCCACACTGCTTTGGATGCAGCCTGGATACATTTGGCTTTCTGGGCCCATGGCCAGGTCATGTCCAGCCTCTCATCCACCAGCACCCCCAAGTCCTTCTCGGCAGAGCTGCTCCCCACCTGTTCATCCCCCAGCCTGGATCGATCCTGGGGGTTGCACTGACCCAAGTGCTGCACCTTGCACTTGGTCTTGTTAAACCTCATGAGATTCCCATGGGCCGCTTCTCGAGCTTGTCCAGGTCCCCTCTGGATGCCCTCCTCTTTCATGGAGAGCATTGCTCCTGTCCTTTGCCTTTCCATAGTGATACCTGGTTTTGGTCTTGTTCTGGCTCTTTCTTTGTATTTAAGTGCAAAATGTATTTTTTTTCCTTGCTTTAAGAGGCTTTCAGCTAAATCAGTAAACTGGGCTTTGCAGCAAAATTCTTAGCAAAATGCTTCAGGGCAAATTTCGATGGGCTGAAAAGAATCATGGAAGAATAGTCAGAGGCACATGCTGACTCAGCAGCTCCAGCTGCTGTTGATGGAAGAGAGTGGTTAAAGGCAGAGCATGAAGTTAATGGTGCGAGTCTGAGATTACAGCTTGGTTGTTGAAAGTGGACAAAAAGGATTGTATTTCAGTTCATAATAGTACTCTATTTTGGAACTAATACTAGAATTAAGCTTAACAAATAACCTTGTGCTGAGAATGAATCTTCTCAATTGTTTGGAAATAGTGTTTCAGAGGCTTGAGGACATTCTTTTTTGAAAACTAATGTTTCAAAGATAAAACTTTCAAGTAACTTGAACGTGTCTAGTCATGTGAAGTTTGGAGAAGTTCAGGCCAAAACTGAGCTGGGTCTGATGTATTAACAAATTCTGAAAAGTGCACAAAATGAAATTTCTGCAGAGCCTGTCTCAGTTGAATGCTGCTGGGTGGTAGACATCCCCTTACAGATCCTTGATGCAGCACCTTTGTGGAAGCTCTGTCGATGGTCATCGGCTACTTGAGCAGGAATGGGTAAGTAGATCAGATAGGCAGTAATAACATCAGTCTTGGTTAGGCCTGTTATTAATCACTGACTGTGTTGTTTGTTGTTGTAATTGTGATTCTGACCAAAGCAGAAAATTGCAGTTGCTTAACAGATTAGATTTTGCATTTAATTTGGCACGTGGCCTCTTTAAACATAAAGCTAGGCATTAAGGAATGTGTAAATAGGGAGGAAAGTGCTGCCTTTCAAAGAACACGCTTGATCTTGGAGCCTCACAGCAAATACTCTTTCTTTGCATTTCTTCACTTCTATTACTCTGGTCATTTATTTGATAACTTAAGTATATGTACAAACAAATGAAGCAAAATCTTCAGCATTCATTCTACTGAACTAAAGATGATCTATGAAATCGTGGTACATCTGACATGACTGGAGGTGACTGAGCTGGTAGAAAGCTCACTGCAGCAATGAGTTGGAAAGCCTTGTCTCCTTCACATTCCCAATCCTCCTTCTGGTCATGTGGTTTCACGCCTTCCAAGGTGCCTCCACTGGCACTTGTGTTGTCTCAACTCACCCACTCTTGAGAAAGCTATCTATGTTTTTGCTGGATGCTTAATGAAGGGATCTAGTAAGCACCAGAACTGGGATAAGGTGAGTGGGAGAAATGTGCAGTGGCGTATAGGAAGAAGAAAACTTAAGTAAAACCTTTGGTCTTGAGCAAACTCATAGTTTTAACAGGGAAGATTTTAACTCTTATGAGATATTTTCCTTTGTATCATGTCCATGCTGGTTATTTAACAATAAATACTGGATGTTCATGTATTCAGTGCTTAGTAGTTGCTGATCTTTAGAGAAATTAAACTGAAGCTGCTTGAACTACCTGAGTGATCACACGTGTTTCTAATTTCCTAAATGAAGTAGGCATTGCATCAGAAATTTAAAACCTGTTACAAGGCTGTTTCAAAACTTATGATTAACTGTACCAATTTCTACACTGAAATGTTTTTCCTGACTTTTTTTGAAGCCTGGCTGCTCCCTTTTAAGTGTGAGCTTCTGGAGGCTCCCAGATTGTAGGCAGCAAGATGCCTGCATCTGATGGCCCCTTTTGTTTCAGTGTTTTATTAGTCTGGGTGCTGTGGAAAAAAGTAGGAGTGAAAGAAGGAACTGTTTTCCAAAGACTTCTAGTGGGAGTGAAGCATCTATCCCATCAGCTGTATTTCAAGTATCAGTTCAGTTGACTGATTAAAGAGATTCATTGAATGTTCAAATATAGGAGGAGATTCCGGTATTCTGTGGGGAGTTTTAACCAGCTAGCTCAGCTCAGCTCATCCTGTGTGGTTGGGAGAAAAAGCATAAATTTGACTATTATTTTCCAGAGGGCAAATCAGGAGTGACTTAATTTAGTGTGATTTGCTGTGCTCCGGTATTTGTTCTGTCCAGTCGCCCTTATCTATCCCTCCTGCCTCTCAGTAGAAGTTCATTCTCACAGCACCACATATACCTCCACTTCAGAATGAAATCACCATTACCAAACAAGGAACTCCTGCTTCCTGCCTTTTGCGTGCCTGCTCTGGGAGGATCTTGCTCACTTCACTAACCCTGGCAAAGCGGCATTTTTCAGCCACACTGTTGTGTTCAATCTTCTCACCAAAGGCCTGGCAAAAGGAAGGTGGAAGGGTACAACACCTGCTTGAGTTGGCTTCTTTGTCTTGAAGACATCTTCAGTGGCTGCAGTTCATGGTTCAGAACCTCAGTGGAGCAGGAAGCTTCTGTCTGGAGCAGAAATTGCTGGTGTAAAAGGAAACAAACCATAGCCCTTTTTCTCTGCTGATTAAATGCTAGATGGCATGAAGAATCATAGAACAGTAGAATGGTTTGCGTTGGAAGGGACCTGTGATGGTCATCTAGTTTCCTTGCCATGGGCAGGGACATCTTCAGCTGGACCAAGTTGTTCAGAGCCCCAGCCAAGCTGGCCTTGAATGCCCCAGGGGTGGGGTACCTACAGCCTCTCTGGGCAACCTGTGCCAGTGATTCACCACCTCACGGTAAAAAAATATCTCCTTACATCTAGTCTACATCTACCCTCTTTTGGTTTAAAACCATTACTGCTTCTCCTGTCACAACAGGCCCTGCTAATGAGTTTGTCCCCATCTGTCTTGTAAGCCCCCTTTAAGTACTTCAAGAAGAGTGCCTGTTGTTACCAACTCCAATAAAATAAAAAAATCAGACAGGTTGTCAGAGGGTCTTTTTATTTTTTATCATAGGCTAAATTAGTATTTTCTCTTTTGCTGGGATTAACTTGTATAAATATTTATTTGGAAATTGTTTTACAAAATAATATAGAGACTAGCAGAGCTTAAAATGTTGCTGCCCCTCACCCAACAAAATGACAGCACTTAACATCAAAATGAGAATTAAATATAACCAGTGACAAGTGCATTCAAAAGGTTCTGACACATAAGTAGAAGGAAATACGTTCATAAGACTAATTAACAACTGTCTGTACAGTTCAGAAATGACTGGAAACAGTAAAAAATTACCACCTGAATAAAGAGCAGGGTATTTGGGAAGATCTGCTTAAGATTTTTGAGAGGAAAATAGATCCAAGTTCTTGATTGAGGAAATGATGGTCATAAATCTGTATCTGATAGGAATTAATTGAAAGACATTTACAGTATAGAAGGAGCATTCTTGAGGTGTTTGAAAGATGGCTTTTAAATCTGCAGTTTCCTTCCAGTTCTCTACACTCCATGAAACAACTGAGGATATCAGCAGTAAAACTTTTCTTGGCAGGTGAGACTGTGGATAGAAAAGTTTGTTTTGTTGGTGGTGTTTTGCTCCTTATTACCTTGATGGTTCATTTTAAGCTTTAAACAGTGTTGATAATAGCCTGATAATTAATGCATCTTATTCACAGCCGGTAATCTAAGGAGTGATAAGGAATTTTCCTATGCTTTCCAAATTTGAAATATAACTTTTAAGGGCAGATCAGCTTCAAACCTTCTAGTTAATATAAGCAGGCATTGTTGTAACAATAGAAGACTCTAAACTGGGTTTGGCAACAACATTGTGGTAAATAATTTGGCAGAGTATTATACTGTTTATTACCGGAAATGATCAGTTATCTCATTTTTTGCTCCAATCCCAGTTCAGCTGAAGCCAATAAAAAGCTTCATAGACTTTGACAGGACCTGAATCAAATGCTTCATGACTCACATTTTCATGAACTGTGGTGAGGAAGTTCACTTCCATGTGGTACTTTGGTTTTGCTGTTCTAATGAATTCACAAAAACCCCATCAAAAAGCCCCACAAAACCCATACCTGCATAATGCTTATAAATACTATTCATCAGAGGATTTGATAAATCAAATAGCAGTCCTTCCTATTGCATCAATAAACAGGTTCAGTAGATGTATTTTTCAGTTGACAGACTGAAAAATAAACACTTTTCTCAGTTATTTGCTCTAATTAATCAACTGTCCTGATTTATAAAAAGTTTCATGCTGTAATCTTGTATGATGCTAAAATGTCTAAGTTTTGGAAAACTGTTCAAGGCAATGGCTAACAGCATTTAGTGTGACATGTTTAAACCTACTGTGAGAGAAACAGAATATCAGTGTTAACCAGTGTTTCGTGTAGATATTTCTTTTTTCAACTGTCATAGTAGATCTCTGTTAATTCACTTAAAATCCACTGTCTTTCCTAACAGTCCTTGAAAGAAAGTCCAAAATCAATACATTAATGATTTACATCTCTGTACAAATTGAATTAAACTTGCTGCTGCTTTGGCCCGCAAGGTCTATGTCCTTCTCTTCTTCCTGAATCATAGAGTGGTGTTGGTTAGAAGGGACCTTGAGGATCATCCAGCTCCACCCCCCCTGCCATGGGCAGGGAGACCTTCCACTGTCCCAGGTTTGCTCCAAGCCCCATCCAACCTGGCCTTGGACACTTGCAGGGATGGGGCATTCACAACTGTTCTGGGCAACCTGTTCCAGTGCCTCACCACCCTCACGGCAAAGAACTTCCTCCCAATACCTAATCTAACCCTGCCCTCTGTCCTTTTAAAGCCATTCCCCCTGGTCCACCTACATGCCCTTGTGAAGGCCGCTTAAGGACAGTTATTTGCTGTTTCACATGTTCTAATAGCAACTCCATTTCCAAGAGAAACTGCAGGTAAAATTTGAAAGTGTGGCAACACTTCTAAATTCACAAGTCACCATAGTGTACCTCTTGTTGATTTTTTCCCTCTGCTAACCCTGTTTTGAACCACAAGATCTAAAAAGAGACAAGATATAAGGTAAGAGCATCTAAGGCCAGGAGTCAATGTATGAAAGGAGAAAACCAAACTCAACCCAAACAACTGCTGTTCAAAGGCATTTTTTCCCTTGACAAGGAGAGGTAAGTTTACACTGTATTCAACTAAATTTTAAACTTTGCTCCTTATTTGTAATAGGCAGAATGTGTCTTGCAAATTGTCACGTTACACGCAACCAGTATTTGAATGTCAGTCACTGCATTTTTTCAGTACCTTCAGGGTATAAAGTGCAGATTTTGAGTAAATTTGAGTGTTTTACTCTACTGAAGGTGCAGTTTACTCCTCAGAGCACTACTGCATAGATGTTTAAGTTATACCATCTTAAAGTTTTTGATTAATTAAGAGGACAAGATTTTTGCTTGTATTGCATGGAATCATTTGCAAATGATTTGTAGGAATAGTAGAAAAATGAAATTTCCAGTGATTAAATTGGATTCTGCTCAATTTCTGTAGTGTACTGAAAACATGACTTTGCCAGGTGGTAACTGTGGTTAAGAATTAAAGAATCTCTGAACTCTTGCAAGCCCTGTGAAATCCCTTTCCTTGAAAGTCTTCCTATCAGTTCCATTAGATTAGTAATTTTGGAGTCCCAGGAAAAACCTAGAGATAAGTGTGTTCTAGAGCTGAAAATGCACATTCACAAATTTAAAAAGTGTTACCTCAATGAAAAGGAACTATGGGAGAATGTTTTTGCAAGCTTGTAATTCCACAGCTTCATCATAACCTTGTAATTTGTTAATCAAAATACCTCACACAATTCAGTGATTTCAGTCTTACAGAAAATTAACCTCCAAGAACTTCAAAATGTAGGGTAAAAGTGAATTCTCTCAAAAAGAAAGAAGCTGCAGAGATCTTTGTGACTTGTCAGAAGCCAAATCTGATGCTGAAGTGTTATGAATAAGAACACCACTGTCCACTGATATCAGCTGTGTTTTGTGTGTTTTTCAGAGGGCAAGACTTCATTGTGCGGCATTGTCAATGTACCCTCTTTATATTCCAAGATTTGGAGCATTTTCTTACTTGCAAAACCATTTAAAAATCTCAGACTAATCCTCTGCATCTCACTTAACAGCACTGTAGGTTCCAGCATGTTAAAAACCATGAAATTCAGTGAAATGTTACATATTAATATCCAGCCTTTATTAAAGTGCATTTTAGGCACCAAATTAAAATATAATTTGCTGCTGCCAGCATTGATCCAATGAGGGGGGAAAAGGGGGACTTGTTTCTTCCTAGAAAACTTCATTGCACGTGTGTAACTGTATAGCCACCGTTCAACAAGGAAACGCCAGCCCAACATGTTGCCTGTGAGATCCTTGGACACGGTTTCCTGGGGCAGGGAGGTGAAGGGACACAAGTGTTGGTCAGCAACTTGCTCAGCAAGATCTGAAAGCCATATAATGCTGGGGGGTTGATATTTTAGCAAGATGTAAAATTAATGGTGGCTGCAACCATAGATACAGAAACTGTGTTGATACAGGTAATCAGTCGTTCCCTAAAGTCTTTGATTAGTGCTCTGTGGATACCGGTTATTGATCTAATGCAATGTTTCATTCTACTTAAAAGATATTTTGTCATCCCATTAGTGTAATAGACACTTATCAATGACCTTTGATTTGAAAATTAAATGTCTTTTTCAACATTTTAGTTTCTAAACTACAAAAGAAACATTATCTGTGAAACCTGGGTAGTTTTCCTATCAAAGGACAAATCTCTAGCTCTCTGCTTAACATCCCCTGACCCACAGTACTCTACTTATTTCTCTTTGACCTGGTATTTACTGTTGAACATCAAAACCATAAAGTTTGTCTGAATTGGTAACGTGCCTTGAAATTAACAGTTCCTTTTGATCCGAAATTATAATCACAAAAATACAACAAATTAAGTCATGTGACCAGCAGTGTCTAAAATAAACCAGTGTAATCCAAAGCAGTCTTCTCTCTCTCTCTCTATATATATATGTATTCGAAAGATCAAGTCATGAAATAATTTTCACACTCAAATCTGTTATTAGAATTAATAGAAAATTCACACAGCAAGGAAGCGAACATGCCAAACAACAAAGTAGTGTTCTTATGGTGGTTTAAAGTACTAAGTCACAAAAAACGGTTAGTGTCAATAAGAGCAATTAAAATACTGTTCCTTCCAAAGAAAAAAAGATGAAACTATTAATGAAACATCAATAGTTTGATGGGATGGCTCAAAGTGCACGTGGAAGAGGGCAGCAGCACCAGCCTTGCTCTTTATGCATTGCGTCCTCTTAGCACAGTGGCTTTGTGCAAAGAACAGTCCTGTGGCCTTTGCAACAGGGGACCTCACATGCCTTCAGTGATCTTCACTTGTTCCTCGTTGTCCTAAAGATCTTTCACATTTCTGTAAGTCATCTTGCAATGTGCAAGGTAGCACACACTTTTTCAAAAGTATGTGATGCTTCAGTAATCTCCCCTCCGCCCAGAAGGAGGTTTGTGACTAAGGGGCAGGAAGAGACATCGACTTTCTGAACACCCATGTCCCTCTTGGGGGCCCTGGGTAAGGGGGTGGTGGCACGTTGTGCTGTCCGTCTGAAGTCACTGCTTGCTCATAAGTGGGGAGTCCTGAATCATCAGTTCTGAGAGGAAGTGGGTTTAAAGAAAACTCTTCGTGCCTTCTGAAGATGTTAGTTGAACTATGTCTTCTGCTTCTTGCGTAATCCAAGTACCTGAACAAAGGGAACAGCATAAGTGGCAACTTCTGTTTTAAAGGGAAGAAGGAGTATAAAGTCTTAATCATAAAATAAACAAAAAACAAACCAACCCCAAAAAACTCCCCACCAAAAACCCACAACAGGGGAAAAAAACATGCCTTCAGTGATCATTAAGACCAGAAGCCAAATACTCTCTCCAAACCACAGGGTAAGAATAGCTCAGTAATGTGAAATTTATAAGAAAGAGGAAGCACAGAATCCTCTTACATTCCTTTCAAGTTTAGGATAAAGGAACAGGCAGGAGTAGAGAACTGGTAAAGAAGCATTTCCTCCAAACTACTTCATCTCACATCTGAGGTTGACTACGTGCCACAAAAGGCATTCATCCTATTTTGAAGAGCGAACAGAACATGTTAGACCTTCCGCTGCAGGCCCCAGTCTGGTAAAATGATTCCATCTTTTTAGTAAGAATATTTTGGAACCAAGAACACACACACATACAAAAAGCAAAGCCAAAGGTTTGGGTGTGCAAGTGTTGTTTTAAGTTTTTTGTGTTATTAACTTCAGCATAACTACTGCTAGTGCTCACCTAACTTGGCTTCCAGGCAAGTACAAACGAGAACTCCCACTAGATTCGCTGAGAATACAGTTAGACCAACCCACAGGGATTTTTAAATTCCACTCTTAAGCAAGAGTTTGTTTTGGTGTGTGTTTGTTTTTTTTGTTTGTTTTTTGTTTGTTTTTTTTTTTTTTTAAGCAGCAAAATTCCTTACCCAGGTGGTTGCCTTGATTTGCACCTACTTTTGCAGCAGTAGAAGATAATCAGTGCAACTATAACCAGCAGTACTCCAGCGGCAACTAGACTGATGAGAAGTCCTGTAACATTGATCTTTTGTAGTGTCTCATCTCCTGAAGATAAAACATTGTTTACTTTCATTATGTATTCTTTCCATCTACCCAGTTTACCCTGTAAAATACTGAGATGTCTGTTTTCTAATGCCTTCCAAGTATTACTTCATGTACTTTTGACCTTGATCAGGCTGCAGATACTGACCAGTTTTTCATTAAAAATCTGGCATCAGACTACTCTGAGCCTAATTCAGACTGTTATATTACTGTTAAAGAAATGCGAGGGAGAACAAACAAAATAAAACTACAGAAAGCAGTCACAGAATTATTGCAGAGTTTACCACTTGTGTAACAGAGAAATGGCCAAGAAAATTATATTGTTTTTGCCTACAGAGTTATAATGGATCCCATTCTAAGATGCTTCAGTAAGTATGTTTTATTGCATCAGATAATGAAATATGCTTGTAGAATTCACAGTGATCTTCAGTAAAAACACTCAATTCTGATTTTGCTAACTGAATGCACAGTGTATTGAGTGTACTATTATAACAAACAGAAAATACTGCTATATAAGAAAAAAATAAGAAGATAACTTACCTACTTTTATTTTAGGGCCTTTAGTTGAATAGTCTTTCCAAAAATCCATCTATAAAAACCCAAAAAGAATCAGATTTATAATTAACAGGCCTATTGACTTTGTCTTTAATATGGTATGTTGGGCAAAATTTAACAATGGCATGAACAGACGCAGCTCCTGCTGAAGGATTTGTACTTGCTCTTCCCACAATATTTTTCTTATACATTCAAGTTGGCATTGAAATTTCACAAAGAAAAAATTGCCAGTTGGTGAAAGAGAAAAGTGTATTGATCTGTCCAATGTTACATCATATTTCTGCCTGATTACAGAAGTTAGCATATATTCTGACACTTAAAAATGCTGATAGTTAATCTTTGTAAATCCCTACAAAAGAATATTTATGGGGCAAAGTTAAGTTCTTAAGAATCCGACATTTGCATGAACAGTATTTGAATTCATAGAAGCTAAGAAAAACAATGAGATTCATTGAAGAGAAAAACTTTTATCAGGCATTAAATGTGTTTACCTATAATTTCTACCTTTGCTACCCAACAAGACTCCATCAAGATTCCAGTTTAACACTTTCACCTTTTTCTTAGGAAAATGTTAGCAATGGCAAACTAACATTCCCACATTCCGAACAGGAGTGTATTCCTTGCTCTTTCTGCATCTCAGTGCAGAGCACAGCTAGAATCACAAAGAGATTCTTGCTGCATGTGGCAAGGGCCAGTCCTCAGACAATTATCACATTCCCTTATTGGGCTGAAGGGTTTCTTATATTTTTCTCATTTTTCATAGCAGGTTTCTTCCCATATAGGTAGAGATTCAGAAGATAATGCTTTAGTTCAGCAATGGCTGATTTGCTCTGTACTGGTTTCTTCCAAAACACAATGATGGGAACTGCCAAGTAATAATAATGCTGAGAAGTTACTTAAAAAAAAGAGTCTGTAAATGTATTGGAATATCCACAAGTCGGACTTCTGAAGCTTCATTTCTGTTTGTTTGCAGAATTGGAGCCCTTATCTAAAGTCTTTAAAACTTTATTCAAGTATATATTCAAGTGCATTCACTGTGCATCTAGAGTAGTAACCTCATCTAACTGTGGTATCTACTTTTAGTAAACTTTAAGTGCTGTGTCAGAGGGGCTACAGTATTTCTGTACAATAATGATTTAGTCAGGAACCTCCCTCTGTAGATTAAATTCAGTTTGGACCGCTACCGTTTTATCATGGTCTTCAAAAATTTCTCTTGCTTCTTCATAATTGCAGAGCTCTTCATAGCATTCTCTTTCCAGGTTATCTGCTGTGAATGCTTCAAAATCAAACCTGTTGTTCAGAAGGTGCCGTCCAATGAATAAATTGGCCTCCTTTTCAGATGTGAACACTAATTAAAAAAACAAGAAAACAAAAAAAACAAGTTGATTTAAAGCAAGTCAGGAAAGCTAAATTTGCTATTTTTAAAGAATGGTTAAGATCCCAAAGGAGCACATTGAGATCACTCCTTCCCCAAAGCATCTCTCAGCTACGTACAAGAAAAAGAAACATCAAGGTCTCCTCCTAAATGTCTTCTTCACTGCTGTATTTTCCAACTATGTAATTAAACCAAACATATTTTCCTTTCACCTATTCCTTATATTGGCCAAGAGAATTTGATTATGATGAGAGCTGTTGGTCAAGCTTTGGTGTTGTCCCTTCTGGGATGTGGGTGATGGTTTTTACTGGAGCTCTTAAGAGCAAAGTAATAGTCACAATAAAGCAGAAATTCAGTCAGATCTGAACCAAGCAAGACACTGACCTACTGGAGGAAGGAGAAAAGGGGGAGGAGAGGGGGTGAGGGAAGGGAAAAACCAAAACAACTCTTCCTTCTAAATAGTCCTCAATATATATTTGTCAATATTGGGGTATCTGTGAATACCGAATTTTGTTTACGGAATTTGGTTTGTAAATCATGGCAGCAGACTCCCATTCATTTTACATTTGTTATCTCTTCACAATTGTGGCATCAAGTTTTCATGTAACAGTTGCTGTACTGCCAGGTTTATTTGTTTTCAATTAATCCACAACATGAATTTTACCAACTACAGGCATTTCCGAGGACGTTTAATTCTTCTTTTGTTCACGTTACAGGCTTCATGAGGCCTCATGGAGTAAGTTGTGAGGTGAGATTCCAGAACAGTGAGTGAAATTGTAGAAGGCTTTAGAATACAGGAATGTATTTCCTCACCAGGCATTTTCCATAGTCAAGTTTTAGCCTGCTCTTGCTACAGTTTCTCAGGAAAGAAAAATTTAAAAAAAAAAATCTCTATATGACAAAACTAGTTTTCTGGATTGGTTTTCAGTGAAAGCCTAATCTGTATCCAAGAAATTCAGACTATTTGGTTGAGCAAAATGACCAGAGGATTACTTTTGCAAGCGTAATGCAGAAACAGCATTGTTACATGCCAAGCCAGACAGCTAAAAAAGGAGATGAGATTCAGTATAAAGTTATTCAGTTACAAATTAGCTTTGTGTTCTTGTTAGCCTGTTTGGCTGGATTATCACATCATTCAGGAATTTTTACCCTAATTGTTACTGTTAGATCTTGCAATGGTATCTCAAAATAGTTTGCTCTTTGAAAACTGAGAAAACTGCAGTGTAAGTTACAGAGTGGTTGTTTATTTATTTAATATTATAGTATATTTAAGAAATATCACAGCATATATTTATGTAATTTACATACTATTATAGTATATATTGAAGGAGCCTCATGTGTGCACATGCATTTGTGTAGGAAGGAAAATCTGTTATTCTAAAATAATTGCAAGAAAATCTGAGCTTAAAATATTTATACTATACCTAAAAAGGACTTAATCAAAACAAAACCAGAACAACCCCAAACCCAAAAGTGGAAAGGGAAATGAAGTACATGGAAAAACACATTATCAATATTTTTGGTTCAGTGCAAATCATGAAAATAACTTCAGTCTTTTACAACAGAGACCTACAATTTTGCTCAGTGCTGTTTCAGTCCTTACCGTGCAAGTAGTATTAGCTATACTTCTGAATTAACTTAGATAATTGATGCATTTTAACTAAAATGGAATGCACAGGCAAGCTGCCTGGAGCCTAGGACCCCCAATTCCCAGGGATACATAGATCCTTTTCTCTTTTCGAGATTCTTTTATCCATTTATCTGCACTTTTTTCCCTTTGTCACATAGTCAGAATACACTTATCTCCAACTTACTTGCAACCTGGTGATTAAGAAAGTATGTGGAGAATGAATCAGATGGATTTGAATTCTCTCCTAAAAGTGAGGGACCTGAATGCAGTTCTGCAGACCTTGGTTTGAAAAAATCATCCATGCAGTTTTAGGATGCCCAGCATTTAACTAAAAATGCACCTGCACGATGTGCTCAGTAAAGTAACTCTGCTGGTAAAAGATGTTCAGAAAATGCTGAAGGAGGAACTTCTCAATCCCCATACCCTTGACTTCTTCTACTTGCTAAATTACTGGATAAAGAGTTGGGCCTTTCTCTTTCCATCTCCCTCTTTAAAGGAGGAGTGGCCTGGGCCTGTTTTCAGGAGAAGGTTTTGTGCCATGAACTCACAGGAGAGAGGCAGCCGGACTTTTTATGCCCAGAGCAATAAGTATTTTAACAAATAATCTGTCTGAAGCATTTTTCTGCTAGCCATGTTTTCTGCTCCACTGCCTTGAAGGAGCCTCATGCTCCATGTGATGACTTTTTAAAGTCTATCTCAAGTTTTCAGCACTCCTTATGCACTGAGAAGACTGGAGAGCTAAGTTACAAATTCCTTTTTGAAGCCCTGATGCTTAAAGTGTTAAGCATCACGCGGTTTAGCATTGCAGTGCTTGAGTCCTTCTGGGCAACTTCATTTGTTTTTACATCAGTTCGTCTCCACTTCTTTCCCTCCGAAGCGAAGAACCACGATAGCAGCCCTATGCTTATCTTTCCAGGTGTTGTAAGAGGATTGGGTATTGAGAAAAAACCATCCATTTCAAAAAGCAACCAAATAAACCCTTTCAAATACAAAGCCATTTCAGACAGACAAATACAGCTGTGATGTGCTCAAATGGTACCAAAGCAACACTGTCTGAATACAGATTTCAAACTTTTTGAATGTTGATGTTACTTAAAGGATGCTGGTGATATCAATGACAATAACCCTGGAAACCTAGAGAAAGCTCAGTTGTCCCAATCTGCACTTACTACTGGATCTGATAAATCTTAATACTGACACCCAAGTCAATAATCAATCATTTCAGCAAAAGATATTCAAGTATTCTAAAACTAAGCATAAAACAGCTTAATTTTTAAAATAAAGTAAAAACCAAACCCAACTACAAACGAACAAACAAACCAACAAAGATACAATTTTGGAAAGGATAAAGTCATGTTAAAACTAAGTTACCGTCTTTCCATTCAGGTTGCTTCAGGTTACTTAATCTCCCTGGGCAGTGAGGAAACGCGAACATCATCACATGCAGTTGACACAGCACTACCAAAAACGCGAACATGGCCGGGATCTGTCAGACAGAAACTAACGTGAGTCTGAAAAATAATGACAACGCTGACTGACACTTCTGAAGTGTCACTGATGAACCCTGGGTGAATCCTAATAAATGAAGTCATCTAACGCAAGCACCTACACGCAGCTGAGGCTAATGGGTCCCTAGAAGAGAGGCAGCGACCCGAACTGGTCCTGCCTGTCTCTTGCAGAGTTGTCGTTGTGTAACATCCGCACATGTCACCGGGGCCGCTCTCGCCGTCTCCTGCCCTCCTCTCCCGGCTCAACAGAGCGGCAGCCCCGAACTAACGGGGGAAGATCCCCCACAAGGTGCCCCAGGTGCGCTCCCAAACTGCAGAGAGCTACGCCTCTTGCTGCCGGAGTAGGTTATCAAAGCTCCCCGATGAGAACAGGGACAAAACCCCTTTTGTCGGGGGACAGCCGCTGAGACCCTCCTCGCTCCCTGCGCCCCGAGGAGAACCTGCGCTCCCCCACCTCGGGCGGCTGTAGAAAAGAGTTACGTGAACCCGTAACTCTTCGAAGAGACCCCGCAGGCGGCCTGGCCCGGGCGGGCTCCGGGGGGGCCGGAGGAGGCCCCGGGAAGCACCCCCGTCCCGCGGCCGGGAGCAGGGACGCCTCATCCCGCACTGCCCCCCGCGCTGCCCTTACCTGTCCCGGGGCTGCTCCCGCGGCGGCCCGAGCGGAGCTGGAGGGGCAGCGTCTCCCGGGGCTGCTCCAGCGGCCGCTCTTCCTGGAAGGGGCGCGGCGCAGTCACGGGGCCGCACCTGGGCCGCCCCCGCCCGCGCCGCCCGCGCCGGGATGGGGCCGCCCGGGGGTGGGAACAGCCCTGGAGCTTGGAGGGATAAGGGTCGGTGGGGAGAGCCAGCGCGGGTGGTGCTGCGGCTCTCTGCTGGCTGCCAGCCTGGGCTCCGTGTGCAAACACCTGTCTGCGTTCTCGGCCCCTCCCAGACTGCCCTGCGGAGAAGGCAGCGGGTCCTACCGACTTCTGCGAACCCTTTTTACCGTTGAACCCGACTTTTTGCTCCCTGGGTTAAGCGTGGCGCGGAGGACCCGGTTTGCTGTTGCTCCCCCAAAGCCAAGCGCTGTGTGAGGACAGGCTGCCTGCGGAGCAGGAGCCGCGCAGGGTGTGCCTCCCCAGCCGGGCGAGGCAGCGATCCAGGCTAACTGCTTACCTAACACACCTGGAGAGGCTTGTCTACAGCAAGCTTCCCTAGCCCGGCAGCTAACCACGGGGGAGAGAGCACCAGCATAAATTTGACACACGTGAAAAGAACTTTTGATGGGTTTGTTCGGGTTTTTTTAATCGGTGAAGGTAAGCCTTAGCCTTAAAGGCTGGAGAGTGGCAGAGGCTGTTCCCTGAAATGCGTGAGGTTGGTCTGCACCAGCGCACACCTGCTCCAGGGGCTCCCTTCACTCTTCTTCCCAGTGCAGAAGAGCACATGGATCTGTGGCTGTTTTGGCTTCTCCAAAGGACAAGAGAGAAGCAGTTCAGTACTTCACATTTGCTGTAAGAATTTGTTTAATACTGTGTGCTGGGAGCATTAAATATCTGAAAAAATTTTGGGATAGGCTGGGTTGGGCTTAAAGCTGCATACCAAAGAAACTTTTGAGGCACATGACTGGAATGATTTTGCTACCAGGAAACCCAGGGACTGACTGTGATTTGTGTCTGTGCTTGCGTGTCTCCGGTAGTGACTCTGGGTTGTATTCTTTAAGGGTTGGAGTGACTTGTGTATACAGAAGCAGGAAAGAGTAGAATGAGGGGGTATTGGGTAACACTGGTGGAAGTGATCAGATATTCTCTGGAGAAAACCAGAAACTTCTGATGTATGAAATAAGGAGAACTATTTGGAGGAATGATGAGTGTAGTTAAATATTTACTTTATGACATCAACACACTGCAGTTAAGAGGTGCTTGATGAATATGTAACTTAAAAGCCAGGCTTTTTAGCTGGTGGAGATCTCAACAGAAAATTCTGTGGTATGGTTATGTATGTGCTTATTACACAGCTTTGTAAAGCACCTTCCGACTTTCTCCCATGTGCCTCTGCTCAGCCCTCACCCTGAGGTTCTACCTGNCAGTATAGATTGCTTATTATCTAGGTAATACTAAGTATACAAGAATACTTTGTTGCTACATGTTGGAAAACAGGAGAAATTGCTATTACTTTGTAAAGCACCTTACGACTTTCTCCCATGTGCCTCTGCTCAGCCCTCACCCTGAGGTTCTACCTGACTGTCTCAGTGAGGGTGGTGTCAACCAGCAAAATAGCTGCTGACAGCTACAGTGCAAGGGTATGAATGCACAAGAACTCTGTGCTGCATTTAAGTGCAAGTAAAATGCTTGCATGCATATGTGGGAACAAATTAATATGTCGTAACAACTCTGTATGAGGAACCTCTGTTGTACAAGCAGCTGGTAAACTCCGTTGTGTTATGCCACCATTATATAAAACTGTTAATAGGAAGGGAAAAAGATTTGGGAATTGCTTGTGTATGCCATCTTGGAAATAGATGTGGATCCCAGCCCTGCCTGTATCAGAGGAGAGGGCTCCAGGTGTGGACTGAGAGATGGATCAGCCTCATCCAAAACTCCCAGCTGGACCTCACCCCTGCTCTGAAGATGGAGGAGTAATGCCGTAGAACTCTGGTGGGAGAGGCCCTCAGAGCTCTAACACTCACCCATGGTTACTCAAATGTTTTTTATCTGTGTAGTTTTTAGCAGAAAACTTGTGTCTTCTCTGTGTGTGTGCATGGGTGCTTGTGCAGGTGTGGTGGAGGCTTTTTAAACCATACCACACAAAACATAAATGGTATCAATTATTTATTACTGAGGCGCAACCAGAAAATATTAAATTGTTATACAGTGGAAAACAGTCTTGGAAAAGACTGTAACTTTCTCCTGTGTGTCCCTCTGAGCTCAGCCCATGTTGCAGTCTCTGTGATCTTGAGGGCTGTCAGTAAAATCCTCACTGAGGGTAACTATCCAGGTAAATGGATGTGTGAAAACTCTGTAACGTGTTTATGTCTCCACAGGAAAATGAGTGAGAAGCTTGTAACAAGTGTGCCTGAGCCCTCTAGCTCCTTCTTATATCAAGGGAAACCTTTCTTGTGTTATGCTGTCACTACACATCCTTATTGAGACACAACAACAAAGAAAGGCTCAGTAAGGTTTATCCCTTATTTATCACTGCCCACCCATCAAATGTCGATTGATTCTATAATTCCCAAGGTAGGAGCCACCCCTGTTTCAGAACCATACCTGAATTTTTGCTGTCCCAACCCTAAGTTTGCTGTTTAAAGCAACATTACCACAGCAGGAATAAAGACAGCAGTGACCACAGCTCAAGTTAATTATTACATAAGGAAATAGTAAAATTTTAGGGTTATGCTGTGGGTAATGACAAAAAGTGTGCTGATGTTCTCGTTTGTTGTACAGATCACAGAAAATGTAAATATAAGTAAAAGAGGGTGCAGTGAGTGCTCAGGGTTTCCTGTGTGTATGCAGTTTTTAGCACGGCAGAAAGATAAGTATCTTTTCATGTTACTTTCCTACTTATGAAGTAACTTTTCAGGTAAAAGAGCCTTGATTAACAAACTATGTGATGAAGAAGCTCAGCAAGATGGAATCATCATTAAAGATGTTATTTTCATCAACTTTTTCAGATAAATACCAACATACAGTATAGTAGATGTGTAATTAGAGATATTCTGAGAGATGAAAAATAGGAAATTAATTTATATCGCTTGATTTTAACATAGGGTGAATATATAACTCGTATTTCCAAAAATATCTCTAATTTATTTGCCATACTAGCTAGCATGCTTGTTTACCTGTGTTTTAAAACTTCACTTGTTACAGTGAAGTTTGGTAAAATATTATTGGAGAAACCAAATATGGTGCTATTGAATTGAACCACAACTGTTGTACCGCCTCACTAGAGGAGGATGGTACCAATCTAAGATGCCTATGCAACAATAATTGGGTTTTGCATATTTTGATTACTTTGCTGCAAATGAATAGTGCTGTACTCATTTTTAGTATTCATGTGTTTAGTATAGTAAAGAATAATATGCTTTACTGTATTTTGATTGGGAGAACTTTGGATCAGGAATGCCTCTAATTCCTAGTTAGCAGTGTCCCGTTCGGATCGTCCTATTCAGGATTTTTTTTTTGTATTTGATATAGAATGATGAAAATTAACACCCTTTATCTCACCCTAATATGCAAATATATCCTACCATAATTTGATTAATAAATTTCATATTGTTCAGTTTCTCATGTATTTATGCATTGATGTGATAATGAAATAACGCAAATGTATAATTGAGAATGACCCTTCTCATCAAGGAAGTTTGGAACTGAGTATATCTGGTTCATTCTTTGTAATGGTTTATTTGACATCCTGAATCATATGGTACAGATTTGTCCTTTATTCAAAACTATTTGAAGTTCTTACGTTTGTTAAATCAGTTTTTGTCCAGGTAGCTTGATTTAGGAGTAATGCTTTTTTACTAGAGGTAATTGAACATAACAGATTTTAATTATTGATTTTGTACAGGGGTTTGACTGTCACATTCAGCAATAAGCGTGTCAACAAGCAAGTGAACTGTATCAGTATCTTGGACAAACCTGTTACCCCATTCCACACAGAACATGCTCTAGGGAAGGGTTTTTCTAGACCAGGCCATATTTGAAAAAGGCTGTTTCTTTTTCAGGTACTCCCTGGTGTCCCTTATACCTTCCTGTAGAAATGCCTGGCTTTCCTATTATATTGGTTGGTCTAATAGAAGACATGATAAATTATGTTATTTGACAAACATATCATCAATTAAATCTTTACTTGGAATCAATATTACTATAGTAATGATGCTATAATAGAATTTTATGTGTATTCTAAGTGTGCTTGGATTTCAGATACACACCATTTTTAGTTAAGGCTGTCACTTCATCCCCACAAGACATGATGAAGTCTTTTAAGTGTTGGTCGTGAGATTCTTTGCAGTTAAGAAGCTGAATTTAGCTGGTTAACTTTTGCTGAAGTTACTGCTTCTCTCCTTCAGAGGACTATTAGTGATTTTTCTAATTAAAATAAAACTGTTGGCACAAATATCCTATGGCAGTGTAGGGGGAAAAGCAAGAAATGCGAAAAAAATAGAGATTTAATAGCAAAATAACTGATTTTAGGGACAGGTTGATAAATAAATGTCAGTTTTTAACTTTCAGAATGAGGCAGGATTTTTCAAAAATATTAAAAACAAAAAAAGCCTTTACACAGATTTAAGTATTTAATTATTAACCACCAAGCTGTCAAGATAACTTTTATTGCTTGGAAATAATCACAGAAACTTGTAATAGCGCATAAATAACAATAGTAATTATACATGCAATTAACAAAGCTTGTTATTATCATAATACTAATCTTTATGGGAAACTTATTTAACTAAAAATGCTTACAGAGTGTCAGTAAAAGCCTTTCAGGACTCAGTTCCGCACAGAATTGCTTTTGTGTTCAGTTATTTGAAAGGAAATAGAAATATTATCAATGCTGAAGGGCACACAAACCCCCACTCTGATTTCAGTAATGGGCCCAGTGCTGTCAGCTCCCACTGCACGCCCTGAGAATGCTGCTCATCCCCAACAGGACTAAAATTCTGCATTGTCAGTTGCTCAAAATATTTTTAGATGTAGCAAGTTGAACAAGACCCAACTTTTTTTTGCCATAGGAAAGACTGATAGGTTGTGAGACTTACATGTACGTGAATTCTGACGTGAGAATCCCGGGAAATGGTCTCTGGAAAACTGTCAGCAGAAGTTGGTTCGTTTGAAACAGTGTGCTCCCGAATATACACAGGGTAAAAAAATATCATGTCAAAGCCTTCTAGCAGTGTGATGAAAGTCTGCTTCTGGCTTCTCTTGGTACAGTTTTGTCACCAAATCACTTGATTTGGTGAGCTACTTTTTGATTAGTGAAATGAGCCTGTTTGAGTTTGGTATTTAAGGTGACTGGGCAAGGAAAAAAGTTCTTGGCCTCAAGGGATGGGAGTCGCGTTGATGAAGGGAGGATGTAAAGGAGATGGAGCTGGGCTCTCTTCAGTGGTGCCCAGGGACAGTACCAGAGGCAATAGGTACAAACTGAAACATGGGAATTCCTTCTGAATGCTATTTGGGTTTGGTATTTAAGGTGACTG